>CM076569.1:175118112-175718112 GCA_034641835.2 Pinus albicaulis
ATGGAATAGCAAAGCAAATAAAGGATTGAACAACAATTCTGAAATAGAACAGCAAGTCTAAAATGGAACAGCAATTGAATAACTAAGTCCCGCAGGTTGTAACCAAACTTAATCTATTAACTCAAATGCATTCTTTGCAATCAAATAACATTCTTTCACTCTAAAAGCAATTCACACAAATCACACTAATGGAACAGCAATAACTATTAATGAATTATGGAACAGTACTGATAAATCAGAAACGCGCACAACACGAACGTTTAGTATAACAGCTCTGTAACAAAACAGTAAGAACATGCAATTAACTCTTGAAAGGATTAATAACTTGATGCGGAGTCAACACACGATTCTATCTGTAAAAAACCTCAATGATTCAATCTTTAACAAAGCATGTAATATGAACTTATAAAGCATATCAAATTACCAAATAACAATGATAAACAAACCACACAAAAGTCAAGTCGTAATGGTACAGAAGCAAGTGTCCTTCGGGGCCGGGCCCTTAGCCTCCAAGGATACACCGCTTTAAGTTAATCCAGACGCAGAGATGAAATAATCACCAAGCTTTTATTAATGCATCGGTCAAAAATACATTGAACCAGTTCTCAACGAGACTCAATAATCAAAGTTGATGTTTTACAGAAAATTACATAAAAGCGTATCCTATCTATCAAGCTAACAGTGTTGTCCCTTTATATAAAGGTGATGGCGGAGATGTCCAAGTAACATGATAAATAAAGCAGCGATCCCTCAGGATCGAAGATCCTGAGGGATTCGCCAAACTGTTAATTCTTCATCCTTTCCTTTCTTTGGCGCCGAGCTGGTGTCTTCTCCTTCTTTTCCGAGCCGATTTGCTGTAATCTATTTAGCCTTGTTTGCATTCGGTTCTCGTTCAGAGGGACAGCAGTTATCTCGACTTTGTCCTTTCCTTTGGAACGGAAATTCCTCGTTTTCTCCTTTTCCTGTACAGAAAATAACCATTATCAGTGGCTAAGTCTTGCATATCAATTCTCACATGTTTTGTTATGGTTCCTTATTACTTTCCAAATTCATGATACAAAAAGGTTCACAAATTCTATTAAAAAGCCACTGAAATAGTCATCAAAAGCATACCGGAGAAACATCATCAAGAATAGAACACCACAAGGATCCCAACAAGTGCCGCAAAACCCCTGATCTTTCCTTAGCCAAAATATGAAAAGTATGTACAATGGTATCAAAAGTATCCCAAGAGTCCAACCTGTAGAATGCCTCAGAAATTAAAATATATAGATCACTCTAAACCCTTTCCCCACCTCTAGGGGTTGAATTCCCTCTTCAGGGATCAGTTTCAACCAATTCTAATCATGGAACTACAATCTAGGCAGCTAACAACTTGCCTCTAAAAGAGTGGAAACTGATCCATTACATGATTTTTTACTCATTCGAGAGTGAATCTTCTAGAAGAGATAAAAACAAGCCAAAGTTACCTATCAAACATGAATTTACATCATAAAAACCCAAGAATTCTATCCATAGGAAAAACTGGTCCATAATAGGCGAAATACTGAGCTGGCAGCTGAAAATTCAGAAAAATCTCTAGGTGGGTCGCTCCTGAACTGCGTGGGTCGCTCATGTTCCAGGCTGATTTTGAGGTATCTCCCGGCATCCAAATTGAACTCGTGATAGCTCGTTGGAAAGCCCTGGATGTCTACTTTCCAACCCAAGTGGAATTTCTTAATTTGGAGTTGATTTGACCCTCCAAAATCGCATTCTCCCAGAGGTACTTCCTGCTGGTGCAAAAGGTGGCAGCAAGGTGATTTTCATGGTGTTTTTGAGCTGTTTGACCATCCAGATTTTGTTGAAATGCTAAGTTGACTTCAGAGGATGCATAATTAACCATGAAAAATCCAAAAATGTAAAAATATCCTCCAGCAAGTGTCTCAAAAAAAGCGAGCGCATGAGCGCGCGACCCACGTAGCTGCAAAACCTGTTTTTTAGACCAAAAATTTGAAAATGACAAAATTTTCTCCGAATTTGCCCAAATTCGGAGCGGAGGTCCTCCATCATGTGTCCTGCCCATTCAATGAAGCCTCGGCCAAAATCCGAAGTGGATTAGGCCTTTTCCGCCGTTGAAGTGCTTTGCGCAACCTCCTCTTCATGATCTTCATCCTCGCTTTGCAAACATGCATGCGAGCCCAGTAATGGCCTTTCATGTGGCGAAGCATGTCTTTGTCTCGATTTGCCTTCGCCAACAGCTTCTCCAGATGTATGTTTACCCGCGTGAGTACAGTATCTCTGTCAGCTGGTGTCATGTCACCAGGTCTCTTTCGATTCCACTGTTTGTCCTCACGGATTTGGCGCACCTCATAAAATGTGAGCTCATCCTCGAGCTGCTTGTTGCGCTGCTCCAAATAGTTAATCACCCACTGAGCCTTCTGCAATTGGTCTTTCAACTGGTCATTCTCGGCCCTTTGCTCCTGGATGACTTCCCTCAGCTTCGAGCTAGGAGAGCCCGTATCAACATCGATGACTGTCATATCAGTGTCCCGACCTCCTGATGGGCCCTTATCATGCATGGGCCTCTTGCCCCTGTCTTGTACCTGTACCTGCACTGAAGAAGTAGGCGAGACCCTTTCCACATCATGTGGAGATAATACTCGCCGTGTCGATGAAGTCGGCAAGACCCCTTCCACCTCACGTGGAGATAATACTCGTCGTGTCGCTGCAAATAAGGCCCTGTGGCCTTGCTGATATGTCTGAACCAAAGGAGTGATGATATGCTCAACCTCAAGCATGTTCGGCTGGTGTGAAGGCTCTCCTGCATCAGGAACTGCCTCGGGAGGCTGCTGTAGCACTCTGAAAAAGTCTCTAGAAATGAAATCCTCCCAAGTGATGCCCTGCTCCGCCAACTGATGTAACACCAAGATTTTGATCAAAGTGAAATGGTATATACTCCTGTACTGCTGTACTGGGCTCGTCTTCTTCTGCACAAATGTCACCATCCTCTCTATGTTGCGGTGTATGAAATACGGAATATTCATCATACGCACCCTTGTGAAGTGCATCAGCAAACGAACACGGTATGAGAAAAGACGAGCATACCTGCCCTCACAACTAAAATACTGAATAATGAGCCTCATGAGCGGTGCATACTCATCTCTCAAGAATCTGAATGGAAAAACTCTACTCAAGTAAGCTTTATATCCAGTTTTAATGTATGGCTCATAGTGAAATTTCTCTAACTGCTGACCCTTGTTCCATTCCTCGCCCATGTTCGGTATACCAGTGGCTTGAGCAATAGTCAAAGGTGACACAATGAAATCAACCCCAGCAAGGCTTACCCGATCACTCCGTAAATGAAGAACAAACAGACGTGCTAATTCACGATGAGGCCGGGTTTGTGCAACCATCTCACAAAATCTGAAACATGACAAGAATCGAAAACAATCCATAGCTAATGGACATGCCTGCAACCGAGCCAAAGAAGTAGGCTCCTCTCTGCGATGATCACCGCTTATATTTTCTCTGCGGGACCCCCGTGGCACATTACCTTCAGTCATCGAATCACTGCCTGACCTTGGCTCATATTCTGACTCTGTCTCCAACATGGCTCCGACCAAGCTTTTGGCAATGTGTATACTGATATGAAAGCAGTGCAAACAAAGTTAGGATGTATGTTTCAACACCCAACCAATATTCCCACCGTCAAAGCACCATCAAGGAATCAAATCATGGATAAAATCTCAGCTTTAAATGGATTGGAAAAGGCACAATCTATGTTTTGAATGCAAGTGAAATTTTGACCAAAAGGGAGCAGGCAACCTTCAAAATTTTGAACAAATTTTATCAAAGGAGAGCATGGCATCAACAAAATATGTTTGTCTATGAGTAATAACCACAAAGGTCTCAATGGGCAGTTTGAAACAAAGTCATGAGAATGTTTTTTCATTGGGCAGTGAGACTCATTACAACCATAGTCACCATGGAACAAAGGGTTTTAACATGGTATAATAATAGCAATGTTCAAAATGGCAAAATGGGCATAAGAGCAATATGGTTTTGATATTATATGCAAAACTGGAGGTATCACTGCCATGAGATAGCAAGCAAACTCATTCAACCATTCATTTTCATTTTAAAACCCTGAAAACAAGAATGCTATGTCTGTGGGGTTTTAAATCCTCCGTTTGAACATTTGAGACCAACAATGATGCCACCAACGCAATAAAAAACATCAAGCAATTGATAGAAACCTGTTTGAAGGCCAGTTGCATCGATTCCAAGCAAGGCTGGGCGCTCAGAATAAATTTCAAAACCCTGTGTCTGCGTGGGTCGCGCAGCCTCTGCGTGGGTCGCTCGGCCCAGGTGGGTCGCGCACCTTGCAAACTTACACTGCTGAACTGACCTGCATGGGTCGCTCGGCCCAGGTGGGTCGCTCGGCCTCTGCGTGGGTCGCGCGAGCCCCAAAACTCTGTCCACGCACTTCAAAACTCAAAATCGGCCCTCCAAACTTTCAAAACACGATTTGGGTGCTGTGATTTGTTTCAAATGAAACTTGTTTGGCTTTTATACTTGATACAAATATCTTCACAATCAGATTTTATTTCAAATCTAATTTCAAACCCATATTACAAATGTTTTTGTAATTTCACTTTTGGCTTTTCAAATACAAACTTCCTTTGGCTTTTTTGAGGTCGATACTAATGATTTTGCTGTCTTCTTGCAGGGATATGGTTATCTTGGCTAGAGAAGAGACCAGGGGTCTGCTTTTGACAATGTCTTCATGGCGGAACAATTACAATTTATTACAAAATGATAATGACAAATTTCTAGTTCCAAAACAGAGTTTTGGACTAGAAATATATATTTTTTAAAATGCTGATGATAATAAAAATAGAAATCACAAGTACTGGACTTTCCTCACCTTGCAGGCTTTATGACTAGTATATAAATGACTCAAAAACCCTAGACACCAAGACCTAGGACACTTATTGACATTTTTAATGACCATATATGTAATGACAATGACTATGAATGATTTTTTGAGAAAATTTTTAAAATAGCACTGCAGGTGTAAATATGAGGAAACATAAGACGACAGACCCCTTCGTCAGTGCTGCAAGGGCCGACTCTAACAGATTGATTGCACTTGCAGGTGTGAATTGGTTTGAGCTATGAGACTAGTTCAACCTTGACCAAATATGCAACGCAATCTAGATTCAATGCACCTCATGGAGGGACAACGCAGTTCTAGAAGGAGGCCCTCATGTGAAAGGAGATAATTCCTCAAGGTGGTTTAGGGTTTGCCAAAGCTCTCATCTTATAAAAGGAAGGGGAAGGCTCATGATGAGATTATATTTTCAGAGTATATTTTCTGTTTAGACATATCTCATTCTCTTGGCTATTTAGCAGAGAATTGTGAGGATTTCATGTTTAAGGATTCTCTCTCCTTCCATTGACTAGCTCTTGGAGGGAATTTCACTTCTCTTCCACTATTAGGAATATGGGCAAGATCCATATCCCTTAGATAGCGTAAATACTATGGGTTTTACTTGTTTCAGTGAGCTACAACAAGTGGAAACACTAGATCTGCTCAGATCTAGACTTTACTAGTGCCTCTTCTTAGTGAGTGTGTCTTTTAACCTCCTGGAAGAGTGTATTAGCTGTTGAGCTTCAGATTTGAGATCTTGGCATGTGGCCAACTCCCTTCTCATCTTCTACAATGCATTTAGCTTCAAAAACTGCGTCATTTCCTAGAGTGCTGCAGTAGCAGGGTTTGATCCCTGCCTTGTGTGCTTGTTCCTTGGAGGGAGGGCCAACCCTTCTCCCATAAAGCTCTGTATCTTATTCTTCTTCTTCCATTTGTATATTTCAGCTAAATTTATTCAGTGCTACAGTAAAATGCATTTTCCATATCTATATATGTAGATCTTCTCTTTGTATATTGTGCTCCCATGAAACCCTTGCCGGGTCACCTTTCTGATATGTAAAAGGAGCTTGATCTCCATTTTCATCCGTATTATGATATAATAAACTATATATCTGATGTTATACCATATTTTTCCTAAAAAATTTATAAAATCACACAGAATGTGCTTCAGTAAATTTCTGTTGAGTCAAGTCATGGGGTTTGGGCATTTTTAGGCTATACCAGGAGTGGGAGATCTGTTTAACATATCTAGAATGATTTTTTTTGGATGAAATTTGATATGTGAGTCCTATATAACATATTCTAAGGGATCCAACCATAATTTTTCTTTTTTTTTTACGCAGATCTCTGAAATTAACCTTTTTAGGGTTTAATTTGTTGCTTTTCCCCACTTTTTGGATCCCAGAATGAAGTGAAAGTTGCTGTTGTACATAAAATTGACACTGAGGTTTTTCTTAACACATTCCATGGATGAATAGCTTACTGAAGCTCCAAAATTGTGTTTATATATTGCTACAGTCCATTATTGGGCATTTTCCAGCCATTCTAGGTGTGAGAGGCTTGTTTATCTCACCTAGTTTGTTTGGTTTCTGATTTCCTATTGGATTTAGGACTTAGATACTCAGTTATAATGGATCCAAGTGTTTATTTCATATTATATAGCATTCACTTCTAGAAAATGCATTTTCCATTCATGCCTTGCTAGCATTCTTGATTTTGGGATATTACAAGGGGCCAACAGGAGAATGAGGCCTTTCCAGAGCAGCCAATAACCATTCTTAGAAAAAAAATAGTATATTGTGACTATTTTTAACCTTATAAATCCAATGGAAAGATTTACAGAAGCTTTTGAACACTTCTAAAGCCCGAGATGCTTCAAAGAAGTTTTCAGTGAGCCTAGAGCTACGGGGTGCCACCAGGTGTTGGAGGCATAACCAAAGCAGCCAAAGGCCTTTTTTGAGCAAGTGAATAGTCTATTATGAATATTTTGTACATTTTGAATCTAATGGTAGAGCCATTTGGGGACTTCTAGAGCTGAAGAAGCCACAGGGAAGTTTCGGGTAGCCCAGGGCCAATAGTGGATGGAGGCCTAGATTGGGGAGCTAGAGCTCATTTGGAGCAAATGATCGGTCTATTTTGGATGTATGATATATGTTAGATACATTAGAAAAGGTTTCAGGTTCAGAAAAGTATTTCTTAAGGATTTAGTGCCACAGAGAAGCTCAGGGAAGCTTAAGGGCTTCGACAGAAGAGGTCAAGTCTAAGGGAGCCGAGATCCATCTTTAGAGAGATAGCAGCCATTCCAGGGGTATGATGGTATTCTCAACCCAATGGTATAGTCCAAATAATAATTGGAGTTGAGTAGTTACTTGTAAAAGAAATTTTCCATAGTAATCCCAAAGAGACAAGTCAATTGACAGGGGCTCAAGGAGACGTAGCCCACGACATTCGGGTGAACTCCTTTATTAAATTTTATATTATGTGTTGTATGATTAGTTTGTTGCACTTTATGTTGGTTGTACATGCTTAATATTGGAAAAAAAAATGTGTAATTCCTCACACCTAAAGCATTAAAATAGTTTAAAACACATACACCTGAATCAAGAATTCAATTATGCACAGTCAAGTATAAGCTAGATCTTAATTTTTTTAAATGAGTTGGAGGTGCTTGCAAAGCATAACAAGTTATCCACCCATTTCAGATCATCGATGGTGTAGAAAACCCAAAACGTATTGAACTCTATGGGAGCTCAAGAAGAAAGAAAATAATAGCAGCAATGAGAATGATCAAAGCACGACAATGAAAGTGATCAAAATGAATAATGAATAGAAAACCTTCCTATTTATAACAAAATATTGAGTTATCCTCAACAATGGCGAACAATAAAACATTATTAACGAAGATCTAGATTTAATTGCTTGGAAAATTGTATTATATTTTGTTGGAGAGAAAAGGGATTTAAATTGGTCAAATATATTTATTTATAAATAATAAACAAATAAATGATTTATTTATCATTTCAAAAATGGGGTTAAGGAATAATTAACAAATAATGATTTTTTTAATTATTTCTTGGTGATTTAGTCAAATTTAAAAATGAATAATAACTAAATAATGATTTTATTAATTATTCCTAGAGAAAAATAAGAAAAAGAATGATTTATCTAATTATTTCTCATAATTGGGTTAAATATGACTAGGAATATTATTTAAACAATGGTTTAATTAATTATTCCTCAACAAAAATCAAAGAAATAATGATTTATTTAATTATTCCTCATGCGGTTTCCTCTTTGAACCATAAATAACTTAATAAAATATGGTTTATTAAATTATTTCTTATAGTGAAAGCAATTTTACTATGGTACAATTGGTCTTATATGGTGTACTTTGATCCATCTAATTGTAAATGGTTACATGGCCAAAAGTTAGTGTAACAAATTGTCCCCAACGTGCGAGAGTTAGGAGCTAATCATATGACCGAAGTACGCTGTAAGAACACAATCACTAGACACCGAAGGGGGTCAGAGAGAGAGAGAGATACATAGAGGGAGTGAAGCGAGAGAGGGAAATAACCAAGGGGGCGAGACTTAAAAATTATATAAGTCTCCTTTAATATTTGGGTACATGTTCTCAGTGAGGCAGGGGAGGCGTACCTATGCCTGTTGAGATGACAAAGTATAAAGAATAATGGTGTGCCCAGTAAAATGAGACTGAGCTATAAATTACATGATAAATGGTACATGACATGTTGGCATAAAATTTTCCAGACAAAAATATAATGGATCCCACATATATACTGTTCTTGGGACAACAACGAGGACTGAATGCAATAATATCTGAGTACTTGAGACATAATAACAACCAAAGAAGTCCTGATAAATAGAAAAGGGCTCTAAAAATATGAATGGATCATTAGAGTGATACAACCATGTTATGGGCGCTGCAAGCGGCTAGAACCGAACCCATCAAATCTGTGGAGCTGCATTTGATGTTGTAGCATAAGGTGGGGTCATTCGGGCATGTGGGGGGCTACTTGCAAGGCACCCCCTCATGAGGTCTGAAACATCTCACACACACCTAGGAATCACTGGTACAATCTACTGGATCACTGAACCATCGATTATCTGAATCACAATCATGTGATAAGGAGCTGAAGCTAAGAGGACGAGAAATAATCAAGTTAAAGGGAAATAATGAGTCCCTTTGCCTGATCTAAGGCATTGAACAAGAATGGTAATCAAGTTAAAGGGAAATAATGAGTCCCTTTGCCTGATCCGAGGCATTGAACAAGAATGGTAGTTGGAAGCAAGGTACACCGCCCTATAGACCTATCTTCTGGAATGAATGTGTTAATGTTGACAGAAGGAGGTCCGCCATAGGTGAGGCAATGAGGAATCCTCATCTAAGGCACGAGGGATCATAGTAAAGTGACTGATGGAATGGCACCACGGATGATGATGGAATGGAGGGTACTGAGTAGTGGACGGATGACTTCCCTTGTCAAATCATAAAAAGCATGGATAATTTGGCAGTGACTAACTCGCCTTTGGAGGGGATGGGGGCAGTATGACTGGTGTTGGTCAAGGTTGTCATTGACGTCAATATGGCATTATTGAGATGGAAAATATTCTTGCACTACTTGAATAACCCTTGTTTCCCTAACCTCATGCAAACCCTAGGAGAAAACCCTAAGCATGAGATGATGAAAAATCCCTAGATGACAATTCCCTAATCTAATGATGCATGATCTAATGATGAATGAAGGAGCCTTTTTCATGAAACCCTCCTAGGCACATTTCTTAGCCACATGAAACCTTAGATGGTTTGCCCTAGAATGACACAAGAGTAAATGCCAAAAGCTCTAATCCTTATAAATGAAGAATACATACAAGAACCATAGCAATGCATGCAATAATGAATGAATAAAGGCCTAAATAAATATATTGAAGAAGTGCCTTAATCCTAATAAATGAATAATGCAAGTACTATTGACAACTACATGATGTCCTACCTAGCTTAGGGGATGAAGAACATGTATAAAAAATTTATGGAACATTTATCAAAGCATTCATGACTGCACAATTAACTCTTGAAGACTGGAGTTATATAATCAAATACCAAAAGAAATGGATCGCTTCAAAGGCCATGAGAAATATAACCTATTAAAGGATGAGCACGAAAGAGCGTGGAAGATATAAACACAAAAATGAGTGTCATTTTCAGTGTGGAGGATTCACAATTTTTTTATTAAAATTATTTAAAAAATTAATTATGACAGTCATACAGAGGTCGAATTTTCCATGGTCATGTCGGCCCCTCCAACCCAACCGACGTGTCTTTTCTTTAAGACAAACAACTATAAATACAGGTCCGAGCTCATCCATTTGAATCAACTTTTTCGGCGAAGAAATCACAGTACTCGGTGCAGATTTCAAAGATAAAAATAAGAACAAAGATAGGAGGCCGAGAAGGATATAGGAGTTTACGTTTTGAGCAGTTACACCAGAATTGGAGGTTAGCAACTTGGATTGTAGATAGACACTCCTGTGGAGCTCGAATTTGGAAGACAGATCTATGATCTCAGACCTACAATTCTGTGGGACTATACTACAACAAACCTGTACCAAGGACTACATACCTCGAAAATCTCAGATCTGTGAACTCGGATTGCAGTGGTGACCTTAAACTGTTGTAGCTCGAAGTGCAGGATTGGAAACAGTACACCTGTGGGCAACTAAGGTGGTTTTGATTGTGTGAAGGCACAGGCTTGTGAATTGCTACCATGTGGACTATGTTTATGGAGAGCTTGAACTACATAACTGTTCATACCTTGGAACTGTAGCTTTGTACCATAGCTCAGAATCCTGTGATCACTATTTTAGACCCTCAGAATTTACTACTATTGAGACTTGTGGAAAGTCTCTCACATTTAGACCTTCGGACTTGTGAAGAGGCTACACTTAGCAATAATTAACAGCCACCTTGACTTTGTGGAGAAAACCTAAACAATCTTCGATCTTGTAGTGACTTATCTCAGACTTGAGTAGTTGAATTTATGGCAACTTGATGTGCAGACCTATTGAAGTAAACTTGAGGACTTGAAGCAAATTCTTGGAAGGAATTTTGAGGCATATCTAAAGAAATATTGAAGCAGATCTGGAGCAGCCTCATTGAAGAACTTTTGTGTTGACTTGAGGCAGCAGACATTGGAACATTGAAGATATTGTGAAGCACTTAATGCATTATTTGGTGGTGTTCTTGAGACTTAGTGCAGCTTACTAAAGACAACTTGTTGAGAAGCCTTAGCTAATCTTGGAGACATTATTTTAGACCATGATGCATTGAAACCATCATGAGGTAACTTGGAGAAGTTGTTTGGGTACAATGAAGAGTAGTGGTGACACCTTCTAAGAAGAAAAGGTTGTCATTGATGACGTAATGTGGAGACTACAACGAAGACTAAGTGAATATTGTTAGGGCTTGTTGAAGAAGACTATGGGAGCCATGAAGAATAACCAAACATATTTTGATGAAGTGAAGTTGTAGGTTGGAGCCTCATAGAGACAAGGTCGGTGCCTTGGAAGATAGGGTTGGAGCCCTAGAGGATAGGAGTCCTCAAGAGACCAGGTTGGAGCCTGTATCAAATATAAGGTTGGAGCCCTTGAGGTTGGTGCCTCAGAATTGACAAGGTTGGAGCCTTGGAAGTCCAAGTCGGTGCTTGGAAAATACAGGTTGGAGCCTAGGAGATTGAAGATTGGTGTCTTCATCTAGAGTTGGAGCCCTACATATGTTATACTTGATTTATTGCAAAGAATAAATTAATAAAAGAATTTATTCTTATTGTTCATTTTGTGTTCTAAATATAGGTGATATAACTCGTAAAAGTAACAATTGAAAAGAAATATTGATTCACCCTCCTCTCAGTATTTCCAACAATTGGTTTCAGAGCCAGTACCTTCACTCAAAGCCTAACAGCTTGAAGGTTTATCATTAGAACACAAATGACAAAGCCAAGGAAGAAAGTCTCCAATCCTCCTAAAGATGTGTCTTCCTCAACCATCGAAATTGAAGTCAATCATTTTGCGAAGGCCCCATTGTTCAATGGAAACCTTGATATATGGGTGGCACGAATGAGGAATTTCTTGAAGACTCAAGGAATTGAAGTTTGGAAATCAGTGATTATTGATAGCATGCTGGAAGGAGAATCCAAGGAGTATAATACAAGAGCAATGAAAGAAATCTTGAATGGGATACTTGATTCTATGAAGGCCGATTTGGAAAAACGTTCGTCGGCAAAAGGCATATGGGACAAACTTCATGATCTTCACTCAAAATGAGCATTGACCATGACCTCTAGTCAAGAAGATGATGGAAATCAAGAGGGAAATCCAAAACCCATCAAGGAAGCTGAAGATAAGATAGATGACAACAAGGCTAAAGAAGACCTAGAAGGGTTGAAGATAACAAATAAGACTTTGAAGAAGATCTCCTGAATAAAATTATGGCTTCCATGGAAGAGATTAACAGTTTCAAAAAGGAAAATGAGGAACTTAAGAAGAAAGCGCAAGATGGTAACCAAGACAAGACAAGGAAGGAAGTTGACTTTGTCAAGCTTCGAGTACAAGAAAGAGATGAGGAGCTTGCCAAACTTAAAGAGGAATTTCATCAAAACAAAAGAAAGCATCATGAAGAAGTCATATATTTGACAAATCAATTGGATAAGGCAAAGAAAAGGGAAGAAAATTTGTGAAGCAACCTTGAACAAAGAATTAAGAGTTTGAACAATCTAGAAGCAAAGATTGGTCAATACAAGGAGGAGGTATCTTCTCTTAGATCTCAACTAGAAGAATCAAGGAAACAAGCGCAAGGAGCCAAGAAGGTGATGGAAAATTTGGCATTCATAGAAGGACAAGTTAATGAAGAAGAAAAGGAGAGAAACACCATGATATGCCAACGAGAAGAAAAGGATGAAGAAATCTTGAAACTAAAATTAGATATCAATATTCTCAAGGTCGAAACATGTGAAGCTACAAGAATAAAAGAAGAAATGAAGAGCAGTCTAGCAAAGGAGAATGAAGAAGTCTTCATAATGAAATCAAATGTCATCTCCCTTAAAATCGAAGCACATGAAGCAACAAGAATGATGGAAGAAATGAAGAAGCAACTAGTTATGAAAGATGAAGATTGTGAAAAGTTGAAAGGAGAAATTGTCTTTCTTAAAAAGGAAGTTGACTTACTGAATAAGAACTTGAAAAGCTCTCAAACCCTAGATGGCATCCTAAGTCATCAAAGGTATCCCCTTTATAAATCAGGTCTTGGCTATGCAGGTGATTCCTTAAGAAAGAATGATAATGCTTCAAACAACAAAGATGTGAGGAACCTAGAAAGAAATGTTGATGCTCCCAGTTCCAGTAAAGGCAAGAAGAAGAATCAAGACAATAGCGCAAGAAATTCTGCTCCAAGGATACTTGCAGATGGTGTCAAGAATACAAAAGAAAATGAATATCATCAAGGAATCCCAAGGCAAAAAGACTTTAGAAGTACATCAAGGAAAACTCGATCTCCGAGGTACCAAAGTATATTTCTTGGTTATTGCTATTCTTGTAGAAACTTTGGGCACATGGCAAAAGACTGTAGGGCATATCACAAAGATAAATATAATGGTACCCTTCAATCTCCTAGAAGCAATTTTGCAAGAATAAGTCATGATTTCTTATTCATGAACAAGATAGAGTGTTTCAATTGCCATAATATTGGACATATGGCACGTGATTTTTACTTGACTTGGGTCCCTACACAAGCTAGAACCATGCAACAGAATAAAGTTACACAACTATGGAGAAGGAAACAAGTTAAATATGGAAGTCTCTTGAACACTCAAGGCATCAACTAATTTTTTTGATATAATAAGTATATCCTTGGCAGATGTGATATTCCAAGTTTTTGATGATGAAATTCTGCCAAAAAGGAGACCATGCATACTGTTAGGGGGAGCTTATGGTTCTTAACAATTCTTGTAGAAGCTATCCGAGAAGAGCCCTATGAAACCCTTGATGAGTCACACATGGAAAATCTTGATAGATAATCTCTCGGGAGTAACTCCATTGAAGAAAATCAAGAAAGTTTGAAGATATCCTCCACTTGATCAAAAGGCAACAATCTTTCTTGAGCAAAAAGAAGAGCTAGAGGAATTTATGCACGCAAGGGGAGTTTGTTGATCATCCACCTCATCCATTTCTGTGAAGGCATGCAAAGGATTAGGGGGGAGAAACATATCTGTCATGGAGAACTATCATTGATAAAGAAAATAAAATGGAGCAGCATGTCAAGAAGAAACTTGATAGTGGGAGTAGTTGGGCACCCCATTTGCCATTGATGTCAAAGGGGGAGAAATTTTTGAAAGGGAAAGAATATTGCCATCAATGACAAAGGGGGAGACTGTTGGTCAAGGTTGTCATTGATGTCAATATGGCATTATTGAGATGGAAAATATTCTTGCGCTACTTGAATAACCCTTGTTTCCTTAACCTTATGTAAACCCTAGGAGAAAACCCTAAGAATGAGATGATGCAAAATCCCTAGATGAAAATTCCCTAATCTAATGATGAATGATCTAATGATGAATGAAGGAGCCTTTTTCATGAAACCCTCCTAGGAACATTTCTTAGCCACATGAAACCTTAGATGGTTTTCCCTAGAATGACGCAAGCATAAATGCCAAAAGCCCTAATCCTTATAAATGAATAATACATACAAGAACCATAGAAATGCATGCAATAATGAATGAATAAAGGCCTAAATAATTATGTTGAAGAAATGCCTTAATCCTAATAAATGAATAATGCAAGTCCTATTGATAACTACATGATGTCCTACCTAGCTTAGGGGATGAAGAACATGTATAAAAAATTTATGGAACATTTATCAAAGCATTCATGACTGCACAATTAACTCTTGATTCATGACTGCACAATTAACTCTTGAAGAATGGAGTTATATAATCAAATACCAAAAGAAATGGATCGCTTCAAAGGCCATGAGAAATAAAACCTATTAAAGGGTTAGCAAGAACGAGTGTGGAAGATATAAACAAAAAAATGAATGTCATTTTCAGTGTGGAGGATTCAAAATTTTTTTATTAAAATTATTTAAAAAATTAATTATGACAGTCATACAGAGGTCGGATTTTCCATGGTCATGTCAGCCCTTCCAACCTTACTGACATGTATTTTTGTTAAGAAAAACAACTATAAATACAGGTCTGAGCTCATCCATTTGAATCAACTTTTTCGGTGAAGAAATCATAGTACTCGGTGCAGATTTCAGAGATAAAAAGAAGAACGAAGATAGGAGTCTGAGAAGGATATAGGAGTTTACGTTTTGAGTAGTTACACCAGAATTGGAGGTTAGCAACTCGGATTGTAGATAGACACTCCTGTGGAGCTCTGATTTGGAAGACAGATCTATGATCTCGGACCTACAATTCTGTGGGACTATAATACAACAAACCTGTACCAAGGACTACATACCTCAAAAATCTCATATCTATGAACTCCAATTGCAGTGGTGACCTTGAACTGTTGTAGCTCGAAGTGCAGGATTGGAAACAATACACCTGTGGGCAACTAAGATGGTTCTGAGTTTGTGAAGGCACATGCTTGTGAATTGTTAGAAAGTGGACAATGTTTATGGAGAGCTCGAACTACATAACTTTTCATACCTTGGACTTGTAGCTTTGTACCACAGCTCAGAATCTTGTGATCACTGTTTTAGACCCTCGGACTTTACTACTATTGAGACTTGTGGAAAGTCTCTCACATTTAGACCTTCGGACTTGTGAAGAGGCTACACTTAGCAACAATTGACAGCCACCTTGACTTTGTGGAGCAGACCTATACAATCTTCGATCTTGTGGTGACTTACCTCAGACTTGAGTAGTTGACTTTGTGGCAACTTGATGTGTAGACCTATTGAAGCAAACTTGAGGACTTGAAGCAGATTCTTGGAAAGAATTTTGAGGCACATCTAAAGAAATCTTGAAGCAGATCTAGAGCAGCCTCATTGAAGAAATTTTGTGTTGACTTGAGGGAGCAGACATTGGAACATTGAAGACATTGTGAAGCAATTAATGAATTATTTGGTGGTGTCCTTGAGACTTAGTGCAGCTTACTGAAGATGGCTTCTTGAGAAGCCTTAGCTAATCTTGGAGACATTATTTTAGACCATGATGCATTGAAACCATCATGAGGGAACTTGGAGAAATTGTTTGGGTATGATGAAGAGCAGTGGTGACACCTTCTAAGAAGAAAATGTTGTCATTGATGACGTAATGTGGAGACTACAATGAAGACAAAGTGAAGATTGTTAGGGCTTTTTGAAGAAGACTGTGGGAGCCGTGAAGTATAACCAAACATATTTTGATGAAGTGAAGTTGTGGGTTGGAGCCCAAGAGGTTGGAGCCTCATAGAGACAAGGTCGGTACCTTGGAAGATATGGTTGGAGCCCTAGAGATAGGAGTCCTCAAGAGACTAGGTTGGAGCCTGTACTAGATATAAGGTTGGAGCCCTTGAGGTTGGTGCCTAAGAATTGACAAGGTTGGAGCCTAGGAGATTGAATATTGTTGTCTTCATCTAGAGTTGGAGCCCTACATATATTATACTTGATTTATTGCAAAGAAGAAATTAATAAAATCATTTATTCTTATTGTTCATTTTGTGTTCTAAATATAGGTGATCTAACTAGTAAAAATAACAATTGAAAATAAATACTGATTCACCCCCCTCTCAGTATTTCCAACAAATGGAGGCAAAAATGGGCGACACGAGAGAGGGACAAATAAAAAATGGATGGAATATTGTAATAGGAGGTAAATGGAATCTGGACAGACTCCATGAATGCGATGGTGACTCAACTCGGATGCTCTGAGCAAGGGTGACTCGACGAGGTTGCCACACATAATAGGCCCGGTGGGGACCATAAAAGCATGAGAAAAATATGGTTACTCATGACTAAAATCGACACACATGTTGACAAATTTGAACGCAAATTGGTACCCCAAGTAGACGCAGTGCAAGTGAAGAAGTCTGATTTTGAGAGGCAGCGAAGTGACCCTTCTTGGAAAAATGGCTTCTTGGTGAAGTATCAAATCACCAAAAAAAAAGGATACCCATTTTAGAGACTGGGGAGAGCTTTCCAACGATGTTGATAGTTCGTCAAAACGAGTTATGGTTTGGTCGCAATTGGCGAATGAAATATTAGGGTTTTTGTTTTAATAAGGTGATTTCCCTCCAATTTGATTCATTTTCTAGTGGTGTTGTGGTGAATTTGGAGAGGAGGAGAAGGCCCTAAATCCTATAGTGATCGTAGCAGACAAACCGACCATTGGAATCGAGATTCGTCAGTTGCAGGTCGGTGGGCTAACACTACTCTACGTTTTTAGTGGTTCAGTTTTTTAGATTAGGTGTTCGGAGCCCAAGAAAAACACTTTGCCCATCCTCACGGCCGACTTGCACTTCATGGACCTGTTGAAGCCCTGAAAATTGGGTCTACAACAAGGGGGATACACACCCGGTCCGGACCTTGGTTAGCAACTCCTTTTCCGTTTGGTGTAGTGGGTCCGACTGGGGATAATGGGACCAGTTTCCCAATTTGTGTGTATGTGTGTTGAGAATAGATATTTCCTTTGTAAAAAAAAGGTTCCTACGTGAAGTGATTTTATGCTATTTCTAATCTAATCATATGCAAATTGTATTCTAATTAAAACATAAATATCTAATTCTAAACTAAACCCGGGATAAAATCTTGTTTATGCGATCTAAAATGATTTTCAAATAACAATTGGTAATAAAGATCATTCAACTGCTATAAGAAAAGAATTCAATAAATATAAACCACTTCATATAAAAAGTTAGATGAAACAATTGTGAGAAACATATCGCATAATAAGCTATTCATACATTAAGCATAAACCAATAGTCATCATCGTACAAAAGTGCCAAATGATAACTGAAGCATTCAAGCATCAATATATAAATAACTAAACTTAAATATCACTTTTAACACAGACACAGAAAAAGTTAAGAGATAAAAGTACCATTTATAACTGGTTCTACTCATGAGCTAGAAGCAATAATGATTTATCTTCTCCTTATCCAACATCTACTAAGAGTAAAGAAATGCAACATAAGTAGCAAATATTAGACACAGATATCAATAAATCTCGTTCCATTCATTCATCAAAACCTCCTCTGAGGGTGCAGAAGTGCATGTTCTGAGGATAAGTTTTTGACAAATTTCTGGACCCCTCTCTAAATGCATGAGAAGGGTTTAAATACTACTAACTAAATCTATTTATAGTTTATTACAAAAATTTAGGATTCGGTTTAAATGACCGTCCTTTTTCTAGGAAAAAATAAAGTAAGACTAAAATTAAATCTAAAATTAAAATTAACAATTAACTACTTATGACTCTGGTCTTTGAATTTGCAAGCATCCAACATTGATTTTAGAAGAGGGGGCCGGCCGACTTCAGATTTCAATTGTCCTGAAAAGACTGAATCAGCAAGCGTGGGCGTGATCTTCTCAACAGAATTAATGATGCAATTAAGAGTACTGCATTGACTGTGTGGTTTTACTAGACAGGTCCAGTAAGAATCCCAGTTTAATTTTGTCAATTCTTGAATTGATTTTTCCTTTTCTTCCGCTTTCTGTTTCCACTTTGTTTGCAATTGCTGTGCTTGTGGTAGATATCCTGGAATGGTTTCTGAAATTAAATTAACCTTGTGCAAATTCTAATTTACACAATCAGTGATGTTGCTTGCCGCTGTAGCTGCTTCCTCTACCGCTTTTTCTGCCTCTCTGATCTGTGCATCCCAAATGCTAAAGAGCATTTCTTTATGACTATCGTTGATAATTGGTGCTGCTGCTCACTGCTTCCTCTTGGCAGCCTTTACCATGCAAATAATTAGTAACATAACTCATTGTAAATCATAATCATGTCGTAGAATTACGACATGATTAGTGATTTTATCACTTTCTTGACAAAAAGAGTTCCACTGTGAAATCTTTTGGCATAATATATCTTGTTGTTGCAGTAGTTGATTATTCAAAGAAATAGATTCTGAGATGAACTCTGTAAGCTTGGGGTCTTCTTTATGCATTTCTTGCATAATCTGTATTTGTTTCTTTTTCTCGGCCAAGCTTTTCTGATACCCGATTTGCATTTGCTAAAACTCTTGCTGTAACTTTTCAAATTGTCTCTGTGTTTCACTGTAGGCATGTGCTTGTTGCAATTTTTGTTGCAGAACTTGTATTTGATCCTCTTTTTCATTTAATAACAGTCGTACCTCAGATGTTTTGTCAATAGTTGCGGAGGCATAAGCTCCTGTAATCTGAGATAATTTAGTAAGATTTTCGGTGGGATCCGTAGTAGGATCTTTCCATAAAACATCCAATTATTCTGCATCAGTGGAGAGCGCACTTTCTAATTTTCTCTTCTTTCTTTTCTTCCTTACTACTGTTTTATGTTGAGGGCTATAAAATATATCCAGAGGAGGAATTTCCTCTATTTTAAGTACAAGCTCGGAGGAAGGAGTAATTGGTATCTTTTTCTGTGACATTGCCACTTATTTCTGTAATTAAACCTTTTTCTGTCTGTACAGGAGTTTGTATGTTCTGTCCTTCAACATTAATCAAATCATTAAATGATTCCCATTCTTTATCTAACTGAGTGCTGATGGATGGTTGTTGTACATTAAGAGGTGGAAGATTCAACTGTGGAGTGGTGGAAGTCTGTTGTTGTGAGAGCTCTTTTGATTGAGCTGTATCCTTCACTGAGCCTTCACTTTTATCCTGATCAGATTTTTTAGAATGTTCAGAAATTTCTTTGTCAGACTTTGACTTAGACCTTTCTGAATCTGAGCTGCCACTGAGACTAACACTAGGAGTTGGTTCCCTTGTGGGTTCCAAATGCAAATTATCCAAAGGAATAGTGGTCAATCTTATTTCTCTGTATACTTTAAACTCTTGAAATTATTCTGGGGAGAACCGTGTTTGAGCTAAATGCAAAATTTCTTTAAATGAACATTGTTCTTGAAACATATCATCAAAAAGATCTTCTTCTCCAGAAAATACTCTTACTTTGACTGCAGTGGTGAAATCCTTGACAACATCATAGGGGTCGAATAGCCTTTTCGGAAACTTAAACAATTGTAAACATGTAATATTGTTTACTTCCTTAAACGCATGACCAACATCAAATAATGAAAATGCTCCACAGGAAACAGGAAATTGTGGCCAGATGGCCTTCTTTTTATCCTTTAATTCTTTTGTTAAACCTCCGTCTCCACAGGTTTGATATGCAATTTCCCGAGCTATAAGTTTATCCAGAACATATAAGGGCAAAACATGAGGAGAAGCAAAGCTTCCAAAAACCCTCACATAAGTAAACAGTTCTTCTCCAAACCATCTTGCGACGGGGAGAATGTCTACCTCTGCTTCAAGAGACAACCTTGGGGCATCCTTATTATACAACACTCTATACAGAGGCAACATTATGCCATGGAAAATTTTATAAAAATGAGGAATGAATTTTGACTCCCACAATTCTTTGTGATAAACATGGATGGGAAGGGGATCCTGAATTGTCCATTGCCAACCCATTAAAGGGAACTTAGAAACAAAGCAGATTGAATCCATAACATAGGCAGATAGATAAAAAGGAGGATAAATCCTCTGAGACACAGTCCGTTTAGACCGGCAACTGAAAATAGCCGTGGCTAAATTGTCAGAAAATATTTTGGCCCAGTCTACAATGGTGGCGTTAACGACAGCATTCAACAAGGGAAGCCATTCAGGAAAAATCTTATTAATGTCAGGATTTCCAAAAAGCATGCATAACATAGCAGCAGTAAAACAATATGGAGAGGTGAGTGAACCGGTACTGTACATACCGTGTTTATCTTTCTTCAGTGGTTCATCTCTTCTGGTCCATTCTTTAGTGCATTCACCATCAAATTTAGCTGCTTGCAGCAAATTTTCACTGGTATTTTGTTTGTAGGAATTCAAAGGGTTTAAAGAAAAATGATACATAAGCCTCAAATCTTCTGGAGTAAATGACCCGATAAGCTCTTGGCCTGGAGTTTTGAACTGTCTGTCTGTGATATCAGTGCTATCCAACACCCATTTGACCATATTTGTATATGGAAGAATTCTTGGTCTTGCTGCTATCCGGTGTAGAAACGAACAAGCCAACTCTGTAAGAGATGCTTCAGAGGAATTGCTTGAACCAGCTGTTAGCCACCTGTAATATCTTGTTATACCGAAAGGTGGCTAAATATTTTTGAGCCTCCAAGGAACAAATTTCATCACTAAAAATTGTTGGCTCTTGAAGACTCCTTGTAGGCCTCATGCCTCTGTCCAAAATCCTCATTACTGTTCCTCTTAATTATGCTGATTCCAAGTAGAAGACTGCTGAAAGACCTCCATTTTCCCCCTTCTTAAACCTTCATCCACTCCCCTTTTTCTCCACAAACTTCCTTGTTTTCATAAATCCTCTTCTTCCATTTTATGAAAATCACTTTCCCATAGTTAAAAACCCATTTTTCTTTATAAAACCCAAAACCCGCTTATCCAAACTTTCAACTTAAAAACTTGAAGTCACGTGTTTAATATTTTAATGGGTTGATTGAAAGACTGATCGCGCAATCGCAATCGGAGAAATCAAATGGGTAGATCAAAAAGACCCGCATCAAAGTTCCGATGCGATTGGGTCTCGTATGTTAAAAATTTCCCCCGCCCTTGTCTCATATGACTTCCCCCGGGGCCAAGTGTTAGGGACCCCGGGTGCCAATCGCATCGCAACGTTTCAAATAGGTTGATCGGAATGACCAGGCCCGATGGCCCGATTGCGATTGACCCCTTTGTTTTAAATACGCCCCGGGCATATTGCATTCCATATATCCGAAGGCCCCGCAGTTGGGCGCCTGTCCGCTTTATTTATATATTCTTCCGCCCGATACATAAAAACCTTTGATTATTCCAATCGGCCATCGGCCATCCCCGATCCATTCTCCACCATTGATCTCGTTCTTAGATCGACGGCCTGCGCTCAATCGCATGCGTTTTGTTTCGCCCCCGATCGCGACTTCCCCGATTGGTTCTCCACTGTTAATCTCGTTCTTGAATCAACGGTTATCGCTAAATCACATAGCAATGTTTCAAATCGCAATCGCAATGTTTCACCCCCGATTGTCGATCCCCGATTCAATCCCGACCGTTGATCTAATCCTTGATCCAACGGTCCGCGCAAAATCGCATCGCAATGTTTCAATCGCATGCATTTTGTTTCGCCCCCGATCGCGACTTCCCCGATTGGTTCTCCACCGTTGATCTCGTTCTTGAATCAACGGTTATCGCTAAATCGCATCGCAATGTTTCAATCGCATGCGTTTTGTTTTACCCCCGATTGCACTCCTCCGATTAGATCTAGACCGTCCACGTGTCCAGATCGGACGGTCCAAAAACCACCCCACCTTATTTCTTCTCCCCGCTCTCCTTTGCCTGTTCTGCGCAGATATCCACCGTTAGATATTTTTATCCGACGGCTATGCTCCTCCCCCACCATCTGAAGCAGTTTAAACCTATTTCCGCAGGATTTCTTAACTGTTTTTGTGTTTTGCAGGTGTTTTAATGGTTTTCCATTATAGAATGAAGGAGAGCCGAGGGTTGGGAAAGACGTTTCCTGTGCCTTCGAGCTTTCTAAAAGAACCATTCGCGGGCTCTGTATCAAATGATTTGTCGATGTTTCATGAGCATTGATAACCTAAAGAGCCCTGCACAGCCCTGCACATCGACAAGACACTGTTTTATTCATGAGAGCAGTTAAAGAGTATCAGTTTTTGAAGACAAAGCACAACAGATGAAGATTGAAGACAGATTTGGGGGATTATGGCTAAGAATGCTTATAAAAACCTTTTTCCCCGAATTAAGAGACTATTTAAGAAAATCATAAGTGTTTCGCTGACAGAAAGGTTTCCACCGCTTCAACTGAGGCGAATTGATTCCTCAACTACTACAAAGAGCCACCTGTCGCCTCAAACCATTCAGAACAGAGGCCAAAGTTATTGCTCGAAGAAATATCTGCCTCCAGCATTGCCAAGAAGTTATTTCTGCAAGGAAACCAATGCATAAATATTTGCAGAGTTACTCCAAAACATACACAGAGCCTCAAAGTCAAACAAAGCTTCCACCGAGCTTTGATATTTATTGTGAAACAGTTAATATAGTGATCCACCTGTAAATTTCTCCCTCGAGCCTCTCAAAGGGCCGAGAAGTCTTCACTCTGCATTAATTGTCCTTAAGATATTTTGTTAAAATCTCACCTCCTCATCTTCCTATAAGTACTTCTGCATAAGATGAGAAGTTGTTGGTTGTTGTTGATCACAAGCTGTAATACTGAAACTCTTTGAAATAAATACATAGTCTGTTGAAGTTGAAGAACAAATTGAAGTCTTGGATGTCTTGATGATGCTGTTGCATGCCCGTTCCTGAGAAGGCTCTATCATTGGATTCATGAGCTTGGTTGTCGGTGAAGTATTCTAACTGTTAAATGTTTTCTCCTGTTTTCATTATGTTCCATAATTTCTTACTACAGTAGGCTGAAAGTTTTAGGCTAATAAATGACTCCTCGAAGCACCTTAGACCTGTTCAGCCTTCATTGTTTTATGTTTTTTTCTGCTGAAGTATTTTAGAGGCTTTAAACCTTCTCTTTAGTCTTCATGCTTGTTTATTTCCTTAATAGCTCAAATAGTTGGTTTTAGCATGATTTATGGTTTTCCCTGCTTGTCTACTATCACTTGAAAGCTGTTATTGAAGTCTCCCTTTGAAGCACCATTGTTTTGAGTTAATAAAAGAGGTCGGTTTTGATCTTGCCCTTTGCCATTGCTTGAACAGTTGTTTTGAAGGTCGTTATGGTTGTAAGCATAGATGTTATTTAGGTGTTCCCTCTTCTATGACTGCAATTATCAGTGAATCTTTTATGTTTTCTAAATCCTTTAAAATAAAATCTTTGAGGAAATAGGGAGTTCCCCGAATCTTCGGTTTCATTTTAAAAGTTGTCTTGAAGTCATTATTTGCTTAAAGAATGTTTGTAGAATTTATGGTTAGCCCTGTCTATCAAATATCTCTTTATTGTTGAGTTATGTTCTTCAAGTTCCCTTTGTTGAGAATTAAACTTCTCTTTCCAAATCATTAATGTTCATCTCATTCCAAAAACAAAAGGATCTTGTGGCGAAGTTAGATTTGCTCTTTGATATCCCATATCCATTGATGAGTTTGTCATAACCTTATTTTGACTCCATCGCCCAATGAACCAGATATTTCCTCTTTCTGTCTATCTTTCCTAGACCTTCCATGTTCTGCTGTATCAACTCAATCCAACCAAATAAACAATAACCTGCACTTAATAACTAGTCTAAAATCATACTCAAAGCACACAAGATAAACCTTTGCGATCAAACATTTGAGAGATCCCTCTCTGAGAACAAGAGGACTAGATCATGGAACTCTAAAGATTGGTTCTGATGTTGCCTTGCCTTTTGATTTTCCAAACTGTCAAAACACGGGTGACCAACATAATGGCGATCACGGTGGGACCTGCTGAGAATTAGAGGTTTCAAAACCTTTCTTTAAACTGTTAGGTCCAGTTTAACATAAGTAAATTTCTTCAAGCACTGCCTGACAAATGGAAATCATGATAGGACTTGATTGAATCAGTGACAAACTAAGAAACCCTTAGGATTCTTGAAAAGTCTTACAAAACCTCGAAGGAACCAGTTACCAAGCCATAAGAGCAGCTCTGTTTGTTGGAACACCTTAGCTAAGTGAAAAATCAGACTTAGAACACTCTCTTAACCTATAAAAACAAAATAACTCAGAAAAACCCAAAAAAAATTCCAAGTTTGGCTTCATAATAAACATTGGTAGTGGACCATAAAACCTTTTACCTCCGTAGGAGCTAAAAACTTCCACTTGGTGACTCCACAATCCTAGCAGACCTTAAGACTCCACTGGGAAGAACCCTTATCATTATAATATCATTCAAACTCAGTTAGGGGACGGTAGGATTAAAATTTGCGTAAACAGATTAGTTAACCTCTCAAAGATTGTCATACTTGGTTAAACTTTTCTTGTTATTTGGGTCTAAAAACATAGCATAGTGGCTTCTAAAAAGATTCACACTAGAGCCCATCCAGACCCCAACCCACCTAAGATAGTTGATAACCCAGAAAGTATCCTTTGGAAGTCTCCTAGGATTAAATTATCAACTGTTTTTAGATCACCCTTGAGAGCTAATTCAGTCCCTGAAAATATTTTAGCTCTACAACACTCACAAGCTGACCTAGTTAACCCATTTAGAACCAGGTCATTTGATGATATAATCCAGTTAGACTCTGAATCTTCGCTTTCATCCCCAGAGACAAATAAACATCCTGGTAGTAGAGAAACAATACCTCCTGATTTACATTTTCTCCACAACCTAGGTGTCTCTCATCCAAGGTCAGCTCAGCAGTCTACACCTGGTCCATCCACTTCTACTCACCCTACATCCACTGTTCAAACCACTACACCTCAGCCCACTTTCCCTTCTGTGAATCCACCTCCACCTCCTGCCATGGCTGCATGGTATGCCCCCCTGGTTCTTCCCGCACCATTAGTCAATCTCCCACAGGACTACCAGTCCAAGATTCCATTGTATGATGCTAACAATGCTACAACTGCATCACAGCATGTGGATAAGATGAATGAATATTTTGACCGAAATGAAATTGATGATGATTCTGTCAAACTTAGATTATTTTCTCAGAGCTTAGGGGGAGAAGTAAGAAAATGGTTTAAAGGTTTGGCCCCCCGTACTATTAATGATCTTCAGGCCTTTCATCAAACTTTCCTGAACAAATGGGAAGTGAAGAAGAATCCTCTCCAAGTTCTTGCTGATTACAACAATCTTCGTAGGAATCCTGGGGAAAGTGTGCAAGCATATTGTACTAGATTTAACAATGTGTATAATGCACTCTCTTCAGAACTAAAACCTCCACAAGGCTCAACCTTAAAAAAATTTCTTGAAGGATTTGACTCGGACATGACTTATTCACTAAGAGAAAGAGATTTTGCAACTCTTGAAGATATGCAAAGGGGTTCTCTTTCTGTGGAAGTCAAATTAATAGAAAAGAGAGCAAGAATGAAAACTGAGAAGAGAGTATCTTTCAGAGAGGAATCCCCTCCCTCTACTTCAAGCTCAAAAATGGAGAGGATGTTGGAAGAAATGATGAAAGAGATGAACATAATTAAGAAAGCACAAGCAAATCAAAACCAGACTGCACTTCAAAACAATCAAAACAGAAATAGAAATCAGAATTATAGAAGAGATAAAAATCAAGATAAGCAAAAGGAAAGTGACCAACAAATTAGGCCTCCCTTTCAACAGAACTACGTAGATCAATATGAGGAAGACAGGGAGCTGGAAAGGTTGGAAGAATCACATGTAAACTTGATTGGATCAGACGGTGGGGATGATGTTTTCCTCACTGAGGAAGAACAAGGTTTCTTCTCTAATGATCAAAATACAAACACCTATGAAGAGTCTGATGACTATAGATTGGGTTTTGAAAATGCAATCATGGAGATACACAAGCAGTATGACCTTAGGAGCAAGGGAAGTATAGAGAATTCAAAAGATAAGAATACTAGCACTGCTGTCAAGAAAAACGCAGAAAACCAGCCCAAGAAGACAGCAGAAAAAACCAACATTTCGGCCAAAAAACCAGATTTAAATAAAGACAAGGGAATCCAGCCAAATGTTGAACAAAGCACCCCTAGCACTTCAGCTAGTGGTCCTAGTAAAACTATTCCTATCACTAGTTTAGGAAAGGTTCAGCAAATCAGAGCCGCTGAAAAGAATTCAATTGAAAAAACAGATGTAAATATTAACAAGTCAATTATTCCTTTCAGCCTTGAGGGAGAGATTGCTAAGATAAAAATTACCATCCCCCTAGCTGAACTAGTAACCCAAGAAGTGTACAAAAACCAAGTTTTGAAAGCCTTAAACTTAGGAAGTGATACTGACACCTTAAACTTGACAGATGACAAACCTGAGCTGTTGTTTGGCCCAGAGGTTGAAGGAAAATATCAAGAAGGACCAGTTCCTCCCTTCTATGTCAGTTTGAACATACACGATAAAATTCTACACAATGCCATGTTAGATTCTGGAGCTTCACACAATCTAATGCCCAAAGTAGTAATGGAAAGTCTAGGCTTAGAAATTACTAAACCATACAAAGATTTGTATTCTTTTGACTCAAGCAGAGTCAAATGTTTAGGTTTAATCAAAGATTTATGTGTTAACTTAGCTCAGATCCCCGCTAAGAATCTAGTAATGGATGTAGTTGTAGCTGACATTCCCCCTAAGTATGGCATGCTCTTATCAAGATCATGGGGAGCCAAACTTCAGGGAAGCCTTCAAATGGATATGTCTTATGCCACCATCCCTGTTTTTAACCAAAACAGAAGACTATACATAGAATCACACATGAAATACATGGTGAGTAACATGGACAGGCCAAACAACACTCCAATCTATTCTATTCAATCAAGTTTAGATTCCTTTATCTTGTGTAACGAAGATGAAATTACTCAACAAGATAAAGAAAACATGGACCCAATCAGTTCACCAAAACACACAAATCTTACCTCAAATCAACTTCAAAACATTGACAATCAACAACAACAACAAAATGAAAATGAGAATGAGTCAAATATACTTTGGACAGTGAATTTCGATGGGTCCTGTAATAAAACTAGTGCTGGGGCGGGTGTCTGGATTCAAAACATGAATCAGAGTTTTTCATACAAATTAGATTTCCCATGCACTAACAATATTGCCGAGTATGAAGCACTTCTCCTAGGTTTACAATTGCTTAAAGAATTAGAAGCCCAAAGGATATCTATTTTGGGGGATTCTGAACTTATCATCAAACAAATCAAAGGAGAATACTCAGCCAAAAACCCAAGACTTAGGGAATATCGAAACGCTGCCCTCGACCTACTAAAAACTTTCGAAAAATATGAACTCATTTTTATCCCCAGAGCACTCAATCATCTAGCAAATGAACTTGCCTTCGCTGCCAGCAATTGCCAGGTACCCGAGATAAATGAACAACTCAGTATAAAGGTGAAACACAGACCTGTTGTGCCTGATAACGAAGATCACTGGCAGGTGTTTGAATCCGACAAACACATAAATGATTTCTTGAAATTAGAGAATGATTTCAGCATACCAACATCATACACTAGCCATGAAGAAAATTGTTTGTATATTGAACAAATCCCAGAGGCTGAAATAACGTATCCTGCTAATATAAATCATTGCGAAAATCCATTTGAAGCAGAGGTAGTGAACAATGAAGACCAAGAAGACTTGGAAGTCTTACAATTCAAAAATGATAAGATCCCAAGAGGTCTCACACCTTTAGAACACCTATTCGATCTCAGCGATGTAGCTAAAGAACCAAGAATGGAACCTATGGAAAAAAATGTAGAAGAACATAACATAGGCAGTCTAGCATAACCCGGGATGATCAAACTATCCAGCACCCTCCCGGCCCACATAAAATCGTAATACATAGAGCTTTTCAAAGAATTTAGAGATGTGTTTGCCTGGGAATACAAAGACTTGAAATCATATGATACCAGCATCATCCAGCATAAAATCCCCTTGAAGGAAAATCAAAAGCCTTTCAAGCAAAAACTAAGGAGAATAAATCCTCTTTTACTACCTTTGGTTAAGGCAGAAATTGAGAAAATGTATAATGCTGGGATCATAGTACCCATTAGATTTTCAGAATGGGTATCAAAATTAGTTTCTATTAGAAAGAAAACAGGGGAGATTAGGCTCTGTATTGACTTCAGAAATTTAAACAGAGCCTCTTTAAAAGACAACTACCCCTTGCCCAAAATGGACCATATAATTCAAAGGGTAGTTGGGTCAAGAAGAATATCCCTATTAGATGGGTTCTCAGGTTACAATCAGGTGTTAGTGTTCCCAAGTGATCAAATCAAAACTACTTTTACCACACCTTGGGGCACCTTTATGTATGTAAAAATGCCTTTCAGATTAATGAATGCAGGGGACACTTTCCAAAGGGCCATGGACATAGCCTTCTCTGAAGATATTGGCTATTTTATAACTATTTACCTTGATGACATAACGGTTTTCTCAAAAACTGATGAAGAGCATTTGATCCACCTAAGAAAGGTTTTTGAGAAATGTAGGAAATTTGGCTTATCACTGAATCCCAAGAAGACCCTCTTTGGTCTCCAAGAAGGGAAACTCCTTGGTCACATAATTTCATAAAAGGGAATCAAAATAGACCCTACAAGGATAGATGGCATATTGCAAATCAGCCATCCTAGAAGCCTCAAAGAATTGCAATCTTTCATTGGAAAGATAAATTTTTTGAGAAGGTTTATTCCCAACCTTGCTGAGCTATTAAAGAACATTACAAACATGCTCAAGAAAGATGTGGGTGTCAAATGGACTTTACCAGCTAAACAATCATTTGAACTGGTTAATCAGGCTCTTACCCAAACACCAGTCCTGATTAGCCCAGATTTCACCAAAGATTTTTACGTTTTTTCTTTTGCATCTGACCATACAATAGCCGCAGTTTTACTTCAAAAGAATGATTTAGGGCAAGAACAGCCAATATCTTTCTTTAGTAGGGCCTTAAGAGATGCTCCTCTCAAATATACTATCATGGAGAAACAAGCCTTAGCATTAGTGAAAGCATTAAAGGACTTTAGGGTCTATATTTTACACTCTCACATAATTGCTTTTATTCCACATACTGTTGTCAAGGATATTCTAAGTCAGGACCCTGATGGTAAAAGGGGAAAATGGATTGCAACTATTCTTGAATATGACTTAGAAATTAGGCCCACCAAACTAGTAAAAGGGCAAGGACTAGAAAAACTTATGGCTGAGTCTAACTTCCAAGCACTAGACATGAATATGGTAGATGTGTTGGAAGAAATAGAGGAGTCTGATGCTCTTTTTATTGAAGAAACATTTCTAAATTCTCCTTGGTATGCTGACATTATTTATGTGATTTTATATTTAAATACCCCTCCTTCTTTGACTAAGACTAAAGCCAGATTCTTGAAACAAAAGGCTTTGAATTTTTGCATATTAGATGGAGTATTATATTGGAAAAATGCTGTTGGAATCTTGCTTAAATGTTTGCTTGAAGATGATGCAGGAAAAATCATGCATGAGTTGCATGATGGTGAATGTGGAGGACACCTCTACTGGAAGGCCACAGCAAACAAAATTCTCAGATCAGGTTACTATTGGCCTACCCTTTTCCCAGACACTCAGAAGCTGGTCATGTCTTGCCATAAGTGTCAAATCTTTGATGGCAAGAGAAAGCTCCTTCCCTTACGCCTACATCCTATCAGAGTTGAGGCACCTTTTCAACAATGGGGGCTGGACTTCATTGAGAAATTCACCCATCTTCCTCAGCTCAACATAAGTGGATCCTCACAACCACTGACTTCTTCACCAAATGGATAGAAGCTATACCTACCAGGAATGCTAATGACTCTGTCATTATCAAGTTTCTTGAAACCCATATCCTATCCAGATTTGGTTGTCCCAGAAAAATCATAACAGACAATGCTGCTGCTTTCAAATCTAAAAATATGGTTGATTTCTGTCACAAATACCATATAACCTTGGGCCATTCCACTGCTTATTATCCCCAAGGGAATGGATTAGCTGAATCCTCCAACAAGAGTCTCATTAATATCATTAAAAAGTTGTTGGAAGAAAATAAAAAATCATGGCACAGCAAGCTGGTCCATGCCTTATGGGCTGATAGATTAACCACAAAGAAATCAATAAATATGTCCCCCTATCAGTTATTTTATGGCATGGATGCAGTCTTCCCTACCTCATTAGGAGTTCCAGTCATGAAGCTCCTTCAAGAAGTACAGGTTGAAGAAAATGATATGCAGAGGAGGGTCAACCAAACCATTCATTTGCAGCAGACCCGAGAAGAAGTTTATGAAAGAACACAGTTAGTCCAGGAAAAGATGAAGAAGAAATTTGATAAAAGGACTAAGGCAAACAACTTCCAGGTTGGAAGTGTTGTTCTTAAATGGGATTCAAGGAGACAAGAAAAGGGGAAACATGGCAAGTTTGAGAACTTATGGAAAGGGCCATATATTATTCACGCTGAGAGGGGTCATAATACATTTTTCTTGAAAGAATTGAATGGAGAAGACCTATATGGAGGTCCTGTCAATGGTAGGATGCTCAAGCATTACTTCTGCCAAGAATCTTAAGTTTCAAAGAATTTTTGTTTTACCATTGTAAATATCATAGTCTAATCATTGCATTCAAAGTTACAAAAATAAAAAATGCAAAAAACAATAAAAAGAAAGAAAAGAGGGTAGATTGAAAACAAGAAAGGCAGAGCCCCATGCCAAAAAAGAGAAACAAATCCGAAAGTGTGCAAGCTTAAATGCCACTCCTGATTATCACACTTCTAGTTAGTCAAACAGCCTAATCTTGACTAATTAGTTTTAAATTTTCTGCTAATAGGGTAGCGAATTTTATTTGCCAAAATGTTTAATCTTGGCTCATCAGTAGATAGATTAGGATAGAAATTAAGGTTCAAACAGACTCAAAATATGAACCAAAGTTTCCAAAGAGAGATGACTCAAAACTGTTTTATTTTCTGAGTCATAAAAGAGAAAAAATGGTTCTAAATTGCCCAAAATCTGAATCAGATATCAAGGAAGAGATAGCTCACAGCAAAAAGAAAAATCAGAGCTATGAAAATAAGAGAGAAGGCCATAAAAATAAGTTTTCAGATCTTAAGCCTTCCATTTTGTTGTTATTTTTTCTGCAAATAATAATCTATGTGTAGCTTGTTTTTATGCCATAGATCACAGCGAGTCAAACAGGCTAATCTTGACTTGACTGTCTTTAAATTTCTGTTGTAGAATTTAGAGAATGAAAGTCTGTTGGACAGTTTAATCCCAACAGACAGTAGATTAGGTAGAGAAATATCTGAGCTCAACTGTTTAATCTGAGTTCAGGGAGAAATAAGGAGTAGAAATAGATTAGGTTTCTTGCTTTCAAAAGAATAAAATGTTGTGAATAGAGTTTGCCAATCCAAGTGCACTCTGATGAAGAAAAAATGTTAGATCTGTAGGATTGGGTAGGTAGAAAGCTTGTTGATGAAATATCCATTGTTTTTCATGGCTGTTAGCATTTCCAGCGCAAAAGAGGATCATTCAATTAGGGAGGAGTAGCCCAATGGATGAGGCAACTAATCAGCCTCCCAAAAGATGCAAGTCTGAAATTCTTGATGCCTTCAAGAAGGCGCCATCCCCAAGTGGAGCCAGTGTTAGCCACCTGTAATATTTTGTTATACCAAAAGGTGGCTAAATCTTTTTGAGCCTCCAAGGAACAAATTTTATCACTAAAAATTGTTGGCTCTTGAAGACTCATTGTAGACCTCATGCCTATGTCCAAAATCCTCATTACTGTTCCTCTTAATTCTGCTGATTCCAAGTAGAATACTGCTGAAATACCTTCATTTTCCCCCTTCTTAAACCTTCATCTGCTCCCCTTTTTCTCCAAAAACTTCCTTGTTTTCATAAATCCTCTTCTTCCATTTATGAAAATCACTTTCACATAGTTAAAAACCCATTTTTCTTTATAAAACCCAAAACCCGCTTATCCAAACTTTCAACTTAAAAACTTGAAGTCACGTGTTTAATATTTTAATGGGTTGATTGAAAGACCGATCGCGCAATCGCAATAAGAGAAATCAAATGGGTAGATCAAAAAGACCCGCATCAAAGTTCCGATGCGATTGGGTCTCGTATGTTAAAAGTTTCCCCCGCCCCTGTCTCATATGACTTCCCCCGGGGCCAAGTGTTAAGGACCCCAGGTGCCAATCACATCGCAACGTTTCAAATAGGTTGATCACAATGACCAGGCCCAATGGCCCGATTGCGATTGACCCCTTTGTTTTAAATACGCCCCGGGCATATTGCATTCCATATATCCAAAGGCCCCGCAGTCGGGTGCCTGTCCGCTTTATTTATATATTCTTACGCCCGATCCATAAAAACCTTTGATTATTCCAATCGGCCATTGGCCATCCCCGATCCATTCTCTACCGTTGATCTCGTTCTTAGATCGACGGTCTGCGCTCAATCGCATGCGTTTTGTTTCACCCCCGATCGCGACTTCCCCGATTGGTTCTCCACCGTTGATCTCGTTCTTGAATCAACGGTTATCGCTAAATCGCATCGCAATGTTTCAAATCGCAATCGCAATTTTTCACCCCTGATTTCTGATCCCCGATTCAATCTCGACCGTTGATCTAATCCTTGATCCAACGGTCCGCGCAAAATCACATCGCAATTTTTCAATCGCATGCGTTTTTTTTTACCCACGATTGCGCTCCTCCGATTAGATCTGGACCGTCCACGTGTCCAGATCGGACGGTCCAAAAACCACCCCGCCTTATTTCTTCTACCCGCTCTCCTTTGCCTGTTCTGCGCAGATCTCCACCGTTAGATATTTTTATCCGACGGTTACGCTCCTCCCCCGCCATCTGAAGCAGTTTAAACCTATTTTCGCATGATTTCTTAACTGTTTTTGTGTTTTGCAGGTGTTTTAATGGTTTTCCATTATGCAATGAAGGAGAGCCGAGGGTTGGGAAAGACGTTTCCTGTGCCTTCGAGCTTTCTAAAAAAACCATTCACGGGCTCTGTATCAAATGATTTATCGATGTTTCATGAGCATTGATAACCTAAAGAGCCCTACGCGGCCCTGCACATCGACAAGACACTGTTTTATTCAAGGGAGCAGTTAAAGAGTATTAGTTTTTGAAGACAAAGAATAGCAGATGAAGATTGAAGACAGATTTGGGGGATTATGGCTAAGAATGCTTATAAAAACCTAATTCCCCGAATTAAGACACTATTTAAGAAAATCATAAGTGTTTCGCTGACAGAAAGGTTTCCACCGCTTCAACTGAGGCGAATTGATTCCTCAGCTACTACAAAGAGCCACCTGTCGCCTCAAACCATTCGGAACAGAGGCCGAAGTTATTGCTCGAAGAAATATCTGCCTCCAGCATTGCCAAGAAGTTATTTCTGCAAGGAAACCAATGCATAAATATCTGCAGAGTTACTCCAAAACATACACAGAGCCTCAAAGTCAAACAAAGATTCCACCGAGCTTTGATATTTATTGTGAAACAGTTAATGTAGTGATCCACCTGTAAATTTCTCCCTCGATCCTCTCAAAGGGCCGAGAAGTCTTCACTCTGCATTAATTGTCCTTGAGATATTTTGTTAAAATCACACCTCCTCATCTTCCTATAAGTACTTCTGCATAAGATGAGAAGTTTTTGGTTGTTGTTGATCACAAGCTGTAACACTGAAACTTTTTGAAATAAATACATAGTCTGTTGAAGTTGAAGAACAAATTGAAGTCTTGGATGTCTTGATGATGTTGTTGCATGCCCGTTCCTGAGAAGGCTCTATCATTGGATTCATGAGCTTGGTTGTTGGTGAAGTATTCAAACTGTTTAATGTTTTCTCCTGTTTTCATTATGTTCCATAATTTCTTACTACAATAGGCTGAAAGTTTTAGGCTAAGAAATGACTCCTGGAAGCACCTTAGACCTGTTCACCCTTCACTGTTTTATGTTTGTTTCTGCTGAAGTATTTTAGAGGCTTTAAACCTTCTCTTTAGTCTTCATGCTTGTTTATTTCCTTAATAGCTCAAATAGTTGGTTTTAGCATGATTTATGGTTTTCCCTGCTTGTCTACTATCACTTGAAAGTTGTTATTGAAGTCTCCCTTTGAAGTACCATTGTTTTGAGTTAATCAAAGAGGTCGATTTTGATCTTGGCCTTTTCCATTGCTTGAAAAATTGTCTTGAAGGTCGTTATAGTTGTAAGCATAGATGTTATTTAGGTGTTCCCTCTTCTATGACTGCAATTATCAGTGAATCTTTTATGTTTTCTAAATCCTTTAAAATAAAATCTTTGAGGAAATAGGGAGTTCCCCGAATCTTAGGTTTCATTTTAAAAGTTTTCTTGAAGTCATTATTTGCTTAAAGAATGTTTGTAGAATTTATGGTTAGCCCTGTCTATCAAATATCTCTTTATTGTTGAGTTATTTTCTTCAAGTTCCCTTTGTTGAGAATTAAACTTCTCTTTCCAAATCATTAATGTTCATCTCATTCAAAAAACAAAAGGATCCTGTGGCCAAGTTAGATTTGCCCTTTGATATCCCATATCCATTGATGAGTTTTTCATAACCTTATTTTGACTCCATCGCCCAATGAACCAGATATTTCCTCTTTCTGTCTATCTTTTCTAGACCTTTCATGTTCTTTTGTATCAACTCAATCCAACCAAACAAACATCTGCACTTAATAACTAGTCTAAAATCCATACTAAAAGCACACAAGATAAACCTTTGCAAACAAATATTTGAGAGATCCCTCTCTGAGAACAGGAGGACTAGATCCTGGAACTCTAAAGATTGGTTCTGATGTTGCCTTGTCTTTTGATTTGCCAAACTGTCAAAACACGGGGGACCAACATAATGGCGATCACGGTGGGACCTGCTGAGAATTAGAGGTTTCAAAACCTTTCTTTAAACTGTTAGGTCCAGTTTAACATAAGTAACTTTCTTCAAGCACTGCCTGACAAATGGCAATCATGATAGGACTTGATTGAATCAGTGACGAACTAAGAAAGCCTTAGGATTCTTGAAAAGTCTTACCAAACCTCGAAGGAACCAGTTACCAAGCCATAAGAGCAGCTCTGTTTGTTGGAACACCTTAGCTAAGTGAAAAATCAGACTTAGAACACTCTCTTAACCTATAAAAACAAAATAACTCAGAAAAACCCAAAAAACATTCCAAGTTTGGCTTCATAATAAACATTGGTAGTGGACCATAAAACCTTTTACCTCCGTAGGAGCTAAAAACTTCCACTTGGCGACTCCACAATCCTAGCAGACCTTAAGACTCCACTGGGAAGAACCCTTATCATTATAATATCATTCAAACTCAGTTAGGGGACGGTAGGATTAAAATTTGCGTAAACAGATTAGTTAACCTCTCAAAGATTGTCATACTTGGTTAAAATTTTCTTGTTATTTGGGTCTAAAAACATAGCATAGTGGCTTCTAAAAAGATTCACACTAGAGCCCATCCAGACCCCAACCCACCTGAGATAGTTGATAACCCAGAAAGTATCCTTTGGAAGTCTCCTAGGATTAAATTATCAACTGTTTTCATATCACCCTTGAGAGCTAATTCATTCCTTGAAAATCTTTCAGCTCTACAACACTCACAAGCTGACCTAGTTAACCCATTTAGAACCAGGTCATTTGATGATATAATCCAGTTAGACTTTGAATCTTCGCTTTCATCCCCAGAGACAAATAAACATCCTGGTAGTAGAGAAACAACACCTCCTGATTTACATTTTCTCCACAACCTAGGTGTCTCTCATCCAAGGTCAGCTCAGCAGTCTACACCTGGTCCATCCACTTCTACTTACCCTACATCCACTGTTCAAACCACTACACCTCAGCCCACTTTCCCTTCTGTAAATCCACCTCCACCTCCTGCCATGGCTGCATGGTATGCCCCCCTGGTTCTTCCCGCACCATTAGTCAATCTCCCACAGGACTACCAGTCCAAGATTCCATTGTATGATGCTAACAATGCTACAACTGCATCACAGCATGTGGATAAGATGAATGACTATTTTGACCGAAATGAAATTGATGATGATTCTGTCAAACTTAGATTATTTGCTCAGAGCTTAGGGGGAGAAGTAAGAAAATGGTTTAAAGGTTTGGCCCCCCGTACTATTAATGATCTTCAGGCCTTTCATCAAAATTTCCTGAACAAATGGGAAGTGAAGAAGAATCCTCTCCAAGTTCTTGCTGATTACAACAATCTTCGTAGGAATCCTGGGGAAAGTGTACAAGCATATTGTACTAGATTTAACAATGTGTATAATGCACTCTCCCCAGAACTAAAACCTCCACAAGGCTCAACCTTAAACAAATTTCCTGAAGGATTTGACTCGGACATGACTTATTCACTAAGAGAAAGAGATTTTGCAACTCTTGAAGATATGCAAAGGGGTGCTCTTTCCGTGGAAGTCAACTTAATAGAAAAGAGAGCAAGAATGAAAACTGAGAAGAGAGTATCTTTCAGAGAGGAATCCCCTCCCTCTACTTCAAGCTCAAAAATGGAGAGGATGTTGGAAGAAATGATGAAAGAGATGAACATAATTAAGAAAGAACAAGCAAATCAAAACCAGACTGCACTTCAAAACAATCAAAACAGAAATAGAAATCAGAATTATAGAAGAGATAACAATCAAGATAAGCAAAAGGAAAGTGACCAGCAAATTAAGCCTCCCTTTCAACATAACTACGTAGATCAATATGAGGAAGACAGGGAGCTGGAAAGGTTGGAAGAATCACATGTAAAATTGATTGGATCAGACAGTGGGGATGATGTTTTCCTCACTGAGGAAGAACAAGGTTTCTTCTCTAATGATCAAAATACAAACACCTATGAAGATTTTGATGACTATAGATTGGGTTTTGAAAATGCAATCATGGAGATACACAAGCAGTATGACCTTAGGAGCAAGGGAAGTATAGAGAATTCAAAGGATAAGAATACTAGCACTGTTGTCAAGAAAAACGCAGAAAACCAGCCCAAGAAGACAGCAGAAAAAACCAACATTTCGGCCAAAAAACCAGATTTAAATAAAGACAAGGGAATCCAGCCAAATGTTGAACAAAGCACCCCTAGCACTTCAGCTAGTGGTCCTAGTAAAACTATTCCAATCACTAGTTCAGGAAAGGTTCAACAAATCATATCTGCTGAAAAGAATTCAATTGAAAAAACAGATGTAAATATTAACAAGTCAATTATTCCTTTCAGTCTTGAGGGAGAGATTGCTAAGATAAAAATTACCATCCCCCTAGCTGAACTAGTAACCCAAGAAGTGTACAAAAACCAAGTGTTGAAAGCCTTAAACTTAGGAAATGAGCATGAGTTACTTTAGCCTTTTCTCGTTGTTCTTCTAACTTAATTATTTCCATCGGCCTTAATTGTAAAGAAGAAGTTGGTTCTTCATCAATATGTTGGACTAAGGCTAAAGAAGGGATTGTTAGATGAGTTGGAAGAACCACTTCTCTCCCATAAACTAAATTAAAGGGAGAAGTGCCAATAGAGGTTTTCTTCATTATTCGATCTGCCCATAAGGCATATATCAAAGACTTATGCCAATTTTTATGATTTTGATCAATGGTTCGCTTAATGATTCTGATTAAGTTTTTATTAGTGGATTCAGCTAACCCATTTCCCTGTGGATAATAATTGGCAGAGTATTTAAGTTTGAAACCTCTCTTGAGTGCAAATTCAGTCATAGAATTACCAGAAAAATATGATGCATTATCAAACATTAAAGCAGAAGGTAAACCAAACCTGGTGATTATGAACTGATCTATAAACTCGATGATATGCTCGGCATTAGCAGTCTTGAGAGGGACTGCTTCTACCCATTTTGTAAAATAATCAGTTGCTGTAATGATATACCTATGTTGTTTAGAAGAATGAGGAACGATCTCACCTATTATGTTCAATCCCCATTGATCAAAAGGCTGCTTAATGTTGACTGGTTGTAATGGTAATGATGGTTTCTTTTGTCTTCCAGCTGCAGTTTGACAAATTTGACATTTCCTTGCATAGTTATGTGAATCTTTGAATAATGTGGGCCAGTAATAGCCCGCACGGAGGATCTTATGTGCAGTAGCATCTCCAGCATAATGTCCACCTGGTGGCCCATCATGAAGTTCCTACAAGAATTTTTCAGCTTCAGATTTATCCAGACATCTTAGAAGAACATAATCATAATTTATTCTAAAAAGAGCATCATTTACAAGCTGATATTGTTTAGCCTTCAACCTTAGAGCTCTTTTCTTGGTGTAATTGAAATTTGGGGGAACATACCCATTCTTCAGATAAAATATGATATCAGCATATAATGATTCAACATCGTTTAGGCTTACCTCATACGTTTGTATCTCCTTAGATGGTTTTTTCAGAAATAAGCGATGCTCCAGCTAGTATTTTGCAAAATCCTTGACCTCTTACAATATTTGTTGGTTTGATTTCTACATCATATTCTTGTAAGGCAGTAACCCAATTGGTTCTTTTTTCACCCATATCTTTTTGAACTAAAAGATTTCTTACCGATGGAAACGGTACTATGATTTTTGTATGGGTTTTAAGTAGAAGGGGTCTGAAATATTTAATTGCTTTGAAAACAGCATAAGCTTGTTTCTCCACATCTAAATAATTCAATTCAGTTCCCTGTAAATTTGAACTGAAAAAGGCAATTGGAGCTTCTGCTTTGTCTTGATTTTCTTGAGTAAGTATTGCAGCATAAGATTTATCAAAGGCAAATGTGTACAAAATAAAAGGATCGGAAAAATTTGGAGTTGCTAAAGATGGAGCATTAATAATTGCTTGTTTGATCAGATTGAATGCTTGATATTCATCTTTACCCCATTTGAAGTTTGAATTATTTTTAATCATGGCTTGCAACGGTGATAAAATTCTTGAAAAATCTGGCACAAATCTTTTTACAAAATTAATCTGACCAAGAAAAGATTGCATAGCTTTTTTGTTGTGAGGTAAAGATATTTTAGAAATTTCCTTGATTCTATCAGGATCAATATGAATTCCAGATTTTGATACTATGAATCCAAGAAGTTTTCCTTCACTTAATGAAAAAAAAGACTTTTTTTGATTAAGTGAAATTCCATACCTTTGACAGCGTTGGAATATCTGCTTCAGATCTCTAAGATGATTGATTTGTTTTTTAGAATATACAGTTATATCATCCAAGTAAATTACCACTGATTTGTTATCTAATCCCTTGAAGGAAATGTCCATCGCTCTCTGAAATGTGGCACCAGCATTGATCAGACCAAAATGCATCTTTTGATATGCGTAAGTACCCCATTTGGTTCTGAATGTAGTTTTCAATTGATCATCAGGATGGACCAACACTTGATTGTATCCAGAAAAACCGAAAGACATTAATTCTGATCCTGCTACTGCTTGTAATATTTGTTCCATAGGAGGCAAAGGAAAATTATCTTTTTGGCAGGCTTTATTAAGATTTCGAAAGTCAATGAAAATTCTAATGTCTCTGTTATTCTTTCTAACAAGAACCATATTGGAAACCCATTTAGAATGTCGAACGGGAAAAATAATCTTGGCTTTCAATAGCTTATTGAGTTCAGATTTGATTTGGTTTTCTAGATTGGGGTGGATCTTTCTCAACTTCTGTTGGACAAGTTTTTCATCATTGATCATTGGGATAGTATGTTGGATGATAGAAGTGTCATAAGTTTTGAGTTCATCATAGTTCCAAGCAAAGACACTTTTATATTTTTTCAAAAGACGAACGTATGCTAACTTTTCTTCAAGAGCTAGGCCAAGGCCTAGGTTGATATTCTGTGGTTTGGCATCAGTTCCTAGATTTACTAATTCATAATTCAAAGTTGAACTTTGCAATTTTGAATTGGTAGATCTTTTAAATCGATCTTTCAAATCATAAAGGTCTTCTAACTTGACTACTAACTTTGGCATATCATTATTGGTGCTATCTTGAAGCAATTGTCTATCATGTTGATCTTCATCAATTATCTGATTAGTGTAAGATCCTTCATATGTGAGAAAATCTACAATATCAGGATCATCATTGAAAATTCTCCAATTGGCAACGTTATCAGGAATCAAGGGTCTAAAGATTAATTCAATTGAAAATCGATCAGGACTAAAGTCTTTTGCAGGAATGAGCTTGGAAGCTACATTAGCTAGGAGGTCTGAACTAGCATTCTGAATTCTGGGAATTGATGAAATATTAAATGCTATAAAATGTTCAGTCAGATCTTGGACTAAAGATTGATAATGCTTTAAATGACCTGATAAGCAATGTATAGTATTGTGTACCTGTTTAATTACAATTTCTGAATCTCCAAAAACTTGTAGATATTTGATGTCTAATCTGATTGCTTTATATGGTCCTTGGACTAAAGCTTCGTATTCTGCGGTGTTCTTAGTGCAATTGAATTCGAGTCTGCAAGTTAGCATAATTTTGTTTCCCTCTGGACTAACCAATACGCATCCTGCCCCTGCTCCTTCATTAGACTTAGAACCACCAAAAAATAATTTCCAAAATAAAGATTTATTTACAGGAGTATCTACAAAATTAATACATTTAGAACTATCTGTTTGAGAATAATTTTCTATTTGAGATAAAACAGAATGTTCTAAATAAGGTGAAGTATGAGCATTGAAATTTCCTAAGAAAGAATCAACTGAATAATTGCCAATGATATTACTGCTGTATGCAACTGGTTCATTCTCTCCTTCCAATTCTGTTACTATGTATTTCTGATGCTTTTCTCGTTCAACCTTTATCTGATTTGGTTTACCATTGTAAGGAAGCCACATGTGCGACCAATCGGTTGCAAAGTATCCATGAAGTTTTTCTGACCAATCTCTGCTAAGAATTAAGCCATAAAATTTTGGAATATCTGCAACTAAAATATCAATGACTTGACATACCTTTGGGTTTGATGACAATCTTATGGTAACCTGATTTAATTCGCCAATTACTTCAACTTGCGATCGATCAAGCTGGACTATGCGCACAACAGATTTTTGTGGTTGAATGTTCAACTTTGCACATATTGATTTTGGTAAAATGTTAGATGAAGCTCCAGAATCCACTAAACAATTATGCAAATTTTTATTGAAAACTTCATAAGTAAGAAGAAATGGAGGAGTATGAGATCTTGACCTTCCTCCAATTAAAGCAATATTTTCTAGATCAACTTTACTGATCGCATTAGCTGGAGGTCTTCCCATCTCGTTGGAAGCTTGAGAAATCACAGGATCAGGCAAAAGTTTTTCTGGTACAACATGTAATTCTTTCAAAAGTACCTTTTGTTGGTGTTTTAACTTTCTCAATTCATAAAAAGTGATGTTAGCCCTAGTCTTCTTCATGTCTTCTATGATATTATATTCCATCTCATCTGGAATAATCAGTGTTCTTGATGGAGTTGATGAATCTGTCTGGACTGGGCTAGTTTGAATTTCTTTAGATGTTGTTTTCTTGGGTGCAACTTTATCCTTATTCAATGAGCTTGCGCTCTTTGACTTAGGAGTAGATTGAGGACGATCAAGTTGATTTCTACTTCGAGTGCTAATAGGGGATGCTTCTTGATCTTCCTCTTTTGGAAGGATGAAATCCCACATACCTTGTACTTCTACAACTTCTTCTTCATTAGTAGTCTCTTCAGTAGCATTTTCTTCTTCTTCTTCTTCTGATTCAGCATTAGTAATAGCATTTGGTGGCTTTGGATCAGTTGAAGGGTTTCTTCTAAAAGGCTTGAAAGATTTTTTAGAAGATGTTTCTGCCACTTGTTTCTTAATGTCAACCATTTCATTAGACATGGTTTTCAAAACGTTTTGCAGTTCTTCTAAATCAAAAGGATCTTTTGGTTTCTTTCTCTTGAGATCTTCCTTAAAAGTGACTTTCTTGGACTTTCGTTCTTCTATCACATTTTTCTTGTCTAAAGCAATGATACGTTTTTCTACCATTATTGCCTCCTTCATATTTTCTGCTAAAGTTGGTTTGTTAGCCCTATCAACAAAGATTGCTATGTTTGATGGTAAAGCAGAAATGTACCATTCACTTCGCACCTCTTCGGTAGGCTTGGAAGTAGTAGGAATTTTGTTTAACAATTTATTGAAACGTGAATTGAAATCCTTGACAAGTTCCTTTGAGTCAGCTCTAAGATTAGACAGATCATTTATCAAAGTCGTTGTAGACCTGTCATCACCAAATTTAGTCAAAAATTGATCTTGAAAGATATCCCAACTAGTGATGGATCCAGATGGTAATGAAAAATACCATGATCCAGCTGCTCCTTGCAGAGTATAAGGGAAAAGTCGGACAATAACATCTTCATTAATAACTCCATTGAGATTTATAGACATCATAAAATTTTTTATATGTTCTTCTGCTAACATGCCTGCTTCAGGATTAAACTTAGGCAGCCATTTTTCAGGATAGGCTGGTAATTGACTCAAGGGTGCAGGCATTAAGACTGCCCCTGGATTATTCCATGGCATTTGGGCCATCGCTGAAATACTAACAGAGGAAAGTGTAGAAGATGATGTCTGTGATTGAAAAGATGAAGATATTACAATTACAGATGATTGAGAAGGTGATGTGGAAGTTCCAGTGGAATGAGGAACAATAGTCTGAAGTGGAGGGGTGGATGGTTGACTTTGTGATGAAGAGGTTGAGATGGGTGATGATGAAGAAAGAGTCTCGTTGTCAGACCCTTTAGATGATTTCCTTGCTCTTTTCCTTGTAGGTAAAGGTAACTCGGTTGGCTGAATGCCAAGCTTTTCACTCTGTAATCTGGTAAGAGGATGAGCAGGATTATATTGCGAAGTTACACTGCCTTGAGATTTATCAGATCTTTGAGGTGATATTGAGAATCGCTGAAGTTTATGAATCAAAGATTCAACTTCAGGAGGTTCAATAGCAGATTCTTCTGAAAAGTTAGGGTTTGTAGCAGTGTCTGTTGCTCTTGTGACTTCGAGCTCTAGATTTACAATTTTTGAGTGCGATGGAGAAGTCGGGGGAGATGGTGAGGGTGATTTACTCTCGGAATGGTATTTAGATTTAGATTTACTTTCCATTCATAGTTCGTGGACCTCCCTCTAGCGCCAAATATGTTGAAGCCTCGAAAATCGGGTCTACAACAAGGGAGATACCCACCCGGTCCGGACCTTGGTTAGCAACTCCTTTTCCGTTTGGTGTAGTGGGTCCGACTGGGGATAATGAGACCAGTTTCCCAATTTGTGTGTGTGTGTTGAGAATAGATATTTCCTTTGTAAAACAAAGGTTCCTAAGTGAAGTGCTTTTATACTATTTCTAATCTAATCATATGCAAATTGTATTCTAATTAAAACAGAAATATCTAATTCTAAACTAAACCCGGGATAAAATCTTGTTTATGCGATCTAAAATGATTTTCGAATAACAATTGGTAATAAATATCATTCAAATACTATAAGAAAAGAATTCAATAAAGATAAACCGCTTCATATAAAAAGTTAGATGAAACATTGTGAGAAACATATCGCATAATAAGCTATTCATACATTAAGCATAAACCAATAGTCATTACCGTACAAAAGTGCCAAATGATAACTGAAGCATTCAAGAATCAATATATAAATAACTGAACTTAAATATCACTTTTAACACAGAAGCAGAAAAAGTTAAGAGATAAAAGTACCATTTATAACTGGTTCTACTCATGAGCTAGAAGCAATAATGATTTATCTTCTCCTAATCCAACATATACTAAGAGTACAGAAATGCAACATCAATAGCAGATATTAGACACAGATATCAATAAATCTCGTTCCATTCATTCATCAAAACCTCCTCTGAGGGTGCAGAAGTGCATGTTCTGAGGATAAGTTTTTGACAAATTTCTGGACCCCTCTCTAAATGCATGAGAAGGGTTTAAATACTACTAACTAAATCTATTTATAGTTTATTACAAAAATTTAGGATTCGGTTTAAATGACCGTCCTTTTTCTAGGAAAAAATAAAGTAAGACTAAAATTAAATCTAAAATTAAAATTAACAATTAACTACTTATGACTCTGGTCTTTGAATTTGCAAGCATCCAACATTGATTTTAGAAGAGGGGGCCGGCCGACTTCAGATTTCAATTGTCCTGAAAAGACTGAATCAGCAAGCGTGGGCGTGATCTTCTCAACAGAATTAATGATGCAATTAAGAGTACTGCATTGACTGTGTGGTTTTACTAGACAGGTCCAGTAAGAATCCCAGTTTAATTTTGTCAATTCTTGAATTGATTTTTCCTTTTCTTCCGCTTTCTGTTTCCACTTTGTTTGCAATTGCTGTGCTTGTGGTAGATATCCTGGAATGGTTTCTGAAATTAAATTAACCTTGTGCAAATTCTAATTTACACAATCAGTGATGTTGCTTGCCGCTGTAGCTGCTTCCTCTACCGCTTTTTCTGCCTCTCTGATCTGTGCATCCCAAATGCTAAAGAGCATTTCTTTATGACTATCGTTGATAATTGGTGCTGCTGCTCTTTTTCCTTCCTCTGTCTTTTGCCATGCCAAATAATTAGTAACTCTTTCATTTGTTAAATCATAATCATGTCGTATTTCTACGACATGATTAGTGATTTTATCACTTTCTTGACAAAAAGAGTTCCACTGTGAGATTTTCTAGCATAATATGTCTTGCTGTTGCAGCAATTGATTATTCAAAGAAATAGATTCTGAAATAAACTCTGTAAGCTTGGGGTTTTCTTTATGAATTTCTTGCATAATCTGTATTTTTCTTTTTCGGCCAAGATTTTCTGATAATCGATTTGCATTTTCTGAAACTCTTGCTGTAACTTTTCAAATTTCACCTGTGCTTCACTGTTGGCATGTGCTTGTTGCAATTGTTGTTGCAGAACTTGTATCTGATCCTCTTTTTCATTTAATAACAACCTTACCTCAGATGCTTTGTCAATAGTTGTGGAGGCATAAGCTCCAGTTATCTGAGATAATTTAGTAAGATTTTCAGTGGGATCTGTAGTAGGATCTTTCCATAAAACATCCAATTATTCTGCATCAGTAGAGAGCGCACTATCTAATTTTCTCTTCTTTCTTTGCTTCCTTACTACTGCTTTATGTTGCAGGTTGTAGAAAATATCTAGAGTAGGAATTTCCTCTGTTTTAAGTACAAGCTTGGCAGAGGGAGTAATGGGTATATGTTCTTTTTCTGTGACATTGCCACTTATTTCTGTAACCAAAACTCTTGTTGTTTGTACAGGAGTTTGTATGTTCTGTCCTTCAACATTAATCATATCGTTAAATGATTCCCACTCTTTATCTAACTGAGTGTTGATGGATGGTTGCTGTACATTAAGAGGTGGAAGAATCAATTGTGGGGTAGTTGAAGTCTGTTGTTGTGAAAGCTCTTTTGATTGAGATGTATCCTTGACTGAGCCTTCACTTTTATCCTGATCAGATTTTTTAGAATGTTCAGAAATTTCTTCGTCAGACTTTGACTTAGATTTCTCTGAATCTGAGCTGCCACTGAGACTGACACTAGGAGTTGGTTCCCTTGCGGGTTCCAAATGAAAATTATCTAAAGGAATAGTACTCAGTATTCTTTCTCTATATACTTTAAACTCTTGAAATTATTCTGGGGGGAACCGTGTTTGAGCTAAATTCAAAATTTCTTTAAATGAACATTTTTCCTGAAACATATCATCAAAAAGATCTTCTTCTCCAAAGAATATTCTTAGTTTGACAGAAGTGGTGAAATCCTTGACAATACCATATGGATCAAATAGCCTTCTTGGAAACTTAAACAATTTTAAACATGTAACATTGCTTACTTCCTTAAACGCGTGACCGACATCAAACAATGAAAATGCTCCGCAGGAATTCGAATTGTGCTGTATATTTTCTTTTATCTCTTTAATTCTTTGTCAAACCTCCGTTCTGTGTTTGATATGTGATTTCAGCCATGAGTTTATCCAATATATAAGGGTAAAAATATGAGTGAGGCTGCAAGCTTCCTGAAAACCTCTTCATATAAACAAATGCTTCTCCAAACCATCTTGCATAGGAGAATGCCAACTTTCGGGCCTGTGGGATCAATTTAAGTATATCCTTATTATACAACACTCTGTACAGAGGCAACATTATGCCATGGCAAATTTTATAAAAATGAGGAATGAATTTTGATTCCCACAACTCTTTGTGATAGACATGAATGGGCAAGGGATCCTGAATTGTCCATTTCCAACCCATTAAAGAGAACTTAGAAACAAAGCAGATTGAATCCATAACATAGGCAAATAGATAAAAATGAGGATAAATCATCTGAGACACAGTCCGTTTAGACCAGTAATTGAAAATAGCTGTGGCTAAATTATCAGAAAATATTTTGGCCCAGTCTACAATGGTGGCATTAGCAGCAACATTCAACAAAGGAAGCCATTCAGGCAAAATATTATTAATGTCAGGCTTTCCAAAAAGCCTGCATAACATAGCAGCAGCAAAACAATATGGAGAAGTGAGTGAACCAGTACTGTACATACCGTGTTTATCTTTCTTTAGTGGTTCATCTCTTCTGGTCCATTCTTTAGTGCATTCTACCAAATTTGCATTTTCTTTTGCAAATTTCTCCATAAATTGTTTGTTGTAAGTTGCCTGAGGTTCCGGAAAATGATACATAAGCCTCAAATCTTCTGGAGTAAACGACTCGATAAGCTCTTGGCCTGGAGTTTTGAACTGCCTGTCTGTGATATCAATGCTATCCAGCACCCATTTGACCATATCTGTATATGGAAGAATTCTTGGTCTTGCTGCTATCTGGTGTAGAAACGAACAAGCCATCTCTATAAGAGATGCTTCAGAGGAATTTCTTGAACCAGCGGTAACTGAAACATCCATTACCCTCGGGTTTTCTTCCTCAAGAAAACTAAACATACCCTCCCAGGTGGTGATACCAGCGTCCTTGTTGCAAGCAGTGTCTGCGTATAAAGAAGCCATTTCTTTATTTTCAGAACTCACAGCTTTCTCTTTCTTTCCAGACCTAGGAGCTTTCTCTTTCTTTCCCATAATGCTCTGAATGTTGCTTTGTATAATCTCCTGTTCTTCGCGCCTAAAGTTTTACGAATTAACTGAGAATAATGACATGAGAAAGGTGACGGGATAGTTTTAAATGTTGAAGGCGTATGAAATATATTATTTAATCGTGAAATAACCCTTCGATCAAAACAAAATCCTTTTCATCAATAATTTATGATTCATTCATTAATTTGACATCAAAGCACATAACGGATATCAATTTATGAAAATATTTACTTCGTATAACGAGCTTCAAGAATCTGCGATAGTGCGATCTGCGATTTTCTTTGCAATATCGCAAAATCGCAATATCGCAAATCACAGTTTTCACAAATCAAAATTATTACAAATCGCAACTTTCACAAATCGCAATCAGTAACATCGCGAAATCACAATATCGCGAAATCGCAATATCGCAAAATATATAATAAATGAATAATATCCGTTTACTATGTTTTCTGCGATATGCGATTTGCGATAAACATTTTAGTGCAATGTCATTGGATCGGGGTATCGCAATTTTGAAGATTCTGCTTTGCTTAGGATATATTCTACTTTTTTTTGCAATGAATGCAATGTTTTCTTCAAAGAGAGATTTTATTCTAATCCATCATAAACTTAAGTTTATTTAAAGATTTTCCAAAGAAATTCCTTTAAGTCTATGATAGTAAGTTTTATTGAAAATGAAAACAAACATCAATAAATTTTTTGGATTTTGAAACTAAGGGTCTCCACTTATTTAGTATTGTTACTAATACTAAATAAGAAGGGGGGTTGCTGCTGGCTACAACAGGACCCTATACTACGACTTGGCTCGCAGTTTCCATAGGGGAAAACTGCAAGCTCACAGGTACAGGGCTTGAAAATTGCGAGTTGGCCAAAAAGTGGGTTTTGTCTTATTTTTGGTCGGGGACTGAGACTTGATGATTTGGGATGCAGTTTATCTTTCTCGGAGCTGAAAAAAATGATGGGTTTTCGCAGGTATGGTAGAGCTAAAGATTAACTGGAGAGAGTGGGACTTGGATGTGCTTCGTTTCGAGATCCAAGGGGATCAAGTGGTCTGAGGCACACTTGCGAGGTATGGGGTTCTCAAGTTGGTTGATAACCCACTAATGAGGTCAAGGGAGCCCTTTCTGTCCATGATAGTTAGCTATTGGAATCCAGACCAAGAGGCCTTTGTAGTGGAGGGGCATCAGATCGAGTTAACCATACAGGAAATCTACTTCTTGACCGGACTCCCACCACTAGGGGTGGTGGGAAATATACATTCGGTGTTACCGCGAGGGCGAAACATATCAGAGTTTGTGGAACGCCACTGTAGACCAGATGTTCGTGGTAAGGGCACAACCATACTGATCGGTGCTCTAGTGAGGCCAGAGACATGGGATGTCGCCGCAGTAGTATTGCGGATCCTAGGTAATCAGGTGTTCCACCACATCATTGGAGGATGGATGATGTTAGTTGAGAGTGTACTAAGTGGGACCTAATATTGGTGGGCCTAGATGATGCTACCATTGGTGAAACGACAGTTGTCACTATGCAAGCGACAGGTGAACCATGATTGTGCTTTTCGTACAATGTTATTTTCGTTCTTTTTGAGACGATCCCCACACTTCGACCTAATGTACAGATCTAGGATGGGGGCCCACGGGAGCCCAAGATGCGTCGTTGGGGGCAGCTACTATGAGGAGGAGAGGGCGGGGGAGTCGGATGGGTGTTCCGACCCGAGTTCTTAGTACATTGGGATCAGATGCTGAAGTATATAGACGACTATCCATAAAATGGTATGAACTTTCAGGGGGACCCTGACTTGCCACTTTCACCTGATCGAGCATGGGGACTAGATGGTAAGTGAAAGTTGCTATATATTATGATGCATTTTAAAGTTTTTAGAATATTTATGTGGTACTGATTCGTTATAATGATACAGAGAAACCGTTGGCCTGCGGATGTCAAAGTTTTGTTACTCTGCACAAGCAACCTGTCATCTCAAGCCCCACCTTGCGACAGAACCTAAAGGTTGTTGGTATTGTTCACTCCTGGGTTTTAATGGTCTCATAATGTTTTTTATTAAATCCTCGAAGAGGTTTACTGGAGTAGAATGATGCCTTACGGCCACCCAAATTCTTCTTTCTGGTCAACCTGCGATGTTGCTAACTTATTAAGGTTTCTAAGAGGCAGTTTGGTACATTCTTTGTGTTGTGTATAATTGCAATTTAGACAGGAGATTGCAACATGTTTTGGCACTGTTTCTTGATGAAATGTAATTATTTATCTTCTTGTTGCCTTCGGTTTCATATTTTCCATCCAACCCGGTTCAAGGGTCCCTGTTACATTAAAGGAAGCATAAAGAGTTTCCTTCTGATATGGTTCTGGTTCTCCAGAGTGGTAATATATAACAGCTTTTTTGTATTAGCTTATTTGTTAAAGTCAAACCCTCGGCTCGGTAGTTGTTTTTTCTTTGTTAGTGAATTTTTTTTTCTTTTTCTTGGCGAGTGCAACAGAATGACGGTTAGTGCAACCGTAGCCCTCTATTAATATAGAAGTAATTTCCCCTGTTTCTCACCGAAGTAGTTGCCCTGTTGGAAATGATAGCCTTTATATTTTAATGAAATTTTATATCGTCAATATGCGCAATATGATTGTCTTGATAGTGGGTGAAGTCTACAGCAATCCAACCTGTACTCTTGATTGCTCACTAAACTTTGGAATATAAAACTTGACGACAGGAGAAATTCGGCCTTGACACTAGCATGGATGTATCCATATACACTGTGCAGTGGCACTGGCACCCGAGAGCATGCTCATTTATTTTCCAATACTTCGAATAATATTTTGACATTTCTGAACTATTTGATAACTTTATAATTGGAAAAGAACAATTCTTTATATAGATTTTTCGTCTCCTTAAATCAATCGTTGACATTGCCCTGATATGGATATTCGGTGTAGTTGTTATGATATATGGATATGTAGATATTTTTTTGAAGTGATAGGTTTTGCTGGCAATATGTGGAGGAAACATCACCACATCGAGTTTTTCTTCGAGAGAATCTGACAGGAAGAATATAATTGCTGGAAGATTACCCTACTATCCCATACTTCAGCACATAAACAAATACAAATGTCTCTGGTGTCACTAAAGAAGTCGAGACTCCTTTAAAAAGAAAAGGAATGACAATAATCTTAGGTAACAACCCACGTGCGTTTTGAGAAGGGTTCGTATGTATTCATTCATCCATTTCTCTTTATAATCCATCCTCGTTTCTCTTATCATCTCCATCGATTTCTGGGGTTTCACCCGTAGCGAATAGACTAAAAATACAAGAATGGGTGCATTCACTATATACCATTTTTACATATGGTTATTCCAAGTATATATACTATTTTTTACATATTTTTATTCACTAGTAATCGTAATTAAAGCTGCAAAATAACAGGAATATAAGATTTGGGAAATTCATTTCACCATAAATAGAGTTCACTACTAATGGTGGTTATATTTAAGGTTTTTAAATAAATTAGCTGAAATAAATATCATTTAAAATTTTCAAATCTAATAAGGAGAACAAAGTTATGAAATAAATCTTGAAACCCAAAAGTATAATAAATATAAAATAAATTTATCAACCCAAATATGTACTATATATATGATAAATAACTATTTTAGAACCCAAAGGTGCAAGAGTGCTTCTCAAATATAACTTTACGTTTGCATACTAAGATCACCATCGAGTGCTTTACATTCTCGAGGGTTCCATTACTATTCATGAGTTTAATTTTTGCGTCTAGGGTTCCATTGTTATTCATGAGTTTAATTGTTGCTTTGATGGTTGAAATAACATTTGTGTTATAAATACAACTCAAGACACATTCTTAAACCTAAATACAACCCAAGAAGCATGTTATATTTCAACGTTTTATCATTGTCCCTTGACATCACTTTTGGATGGTTCTCATTGCTACTTTTTATGATCACATAATACACTTAGAATCACAAAATTTTGTCTTAAATTTTTCATCATGTACACTTTTATTATAATGGTTCATGAACGTTGAAGTGGTTGCATTATCTCACGCAATTGTATTGGCAGTTCTGAGTATTGTTATTTCTTGAGTCTGAGTCTAAAACTTGAAAATGTTATATAGCTATGGTAACACTTTGTATCCTGGTCTTTTAATGCTTATTATTGGATTGATGTAAATTTTGACATTATAATATTGTTAACTAGATCTATGAGTGAATTTTAGAGTGTTCTCCATGATCAATTTGTTAAGCAAGCCACATAATTGGAAAATTTGTGGTTAATGCCAAATACCAAAAACATAATGGAAGTGAGAGAAGTTAGCTATCAATGGTGAAATGATTCCCTATCAAAAAAGTTATTAGTGAAAAGAGAAGCTAGTGCACGCTCGACTCTTGGTTTAATTATTACAAAACCCACCATAAAAAAACCTTGGCATAGTAAGCATGTTCCACATTGTACTGCAAAGTGACCTGCTTTTTTATTTTTTATAAAATACATGTGTTATACACGCAAGGGAAGGACGCCATGTGACAACTCCCCTTCTACACTCTGAATCTGTTTTACTCACAATATAACATCATGTGGCCTCATGATCCTAGCTTTGTCTCTCGATTTATTGGTGTGAGAATTGACGTTTCCATCCACCAAATATTCCATCATGTTAGAAGTGTACTCTACTACAAGTAGGAGATGAATTCTCTAAGAGAAAAAATAATGAGAATTGAGCCAATTATCTACTAGATCGTGCAATATTGCTTGGCATTGAATAGGTTGAGAGGAACTCTCATTTCATCTCAAAGAAATATTAATATGGAGGCATCAACTTTCAATGATTGGCTTAAAATGTTGGAAAACCTTCTCTGAAAAGCACCAACAATGGCACAAGAGTACGCGATACCTAGTAATGAATTCATTTATCACTATCAAACCAGTAGAAGAATCACTCACCTCAATAGAAAAATCACCCAACGTCTTGAATTGGTTAATTTGATGTGTTGGGAAAGAATCCTAGAGGGAATTGGGAAGATTAAAGAAAGCGTCGAAGCAATGGCAGTTTTTTCTTCAGCCATCACCTTCGCAAACACATCAGAACCTATAACTTCAATGGACACCATCATCAACAAACCCCTTGTAGTGGGACAAAAAAATGATTTTCAAAAGTTGGAGAAGTTAGTGACCGATTCATAGGCTAACTCTCCCTTCTCCCGAATTGGCACGGTTGGAAAGGGTGGTTCTGGAAAATTTTTTCTTCTCAAGGCACTCTTCAAAAACCAAGAGGTAAGGGATCTCTTCTTTGATGGTTTATTGCTTTGGCTCACCGTTTCTCAATGTCCTTCCTTTTCAAGTTTTTGAAAATAACCCTCCACACAAATACGCATGGAAAGAAAGAATATAAATCGGAATACAAATATGAAAAAAGAAGTTGTAAACATACCATTGAATGAGTCTATGGAGGGAAGGAGGTTCACCCTATTCTTAATTGATGTGTGGGAACAAGGTGTTGAACTGTTGGAGGAATTGGGTGTACTGATCTGGCTAATTCACCACTCCAACTCCAAAATTATTATGAGATCTAGGAATTACAGAGCACTTTTGGAGATAGGAGTTGCAAAGGAGTCCATAATCACAGTGGGAAATTTGATTGAGGAAGATAGTTGGAATTTTTTTTTCTTATGCCTTTCCATATAATAATCGAAATGTGGAAGTTAGAAGTAGATGCACAATCAATAGAAGATCCCCATGATTGATGATTCCATTTGAGATTGGGAACACTATCTACATCTATCGATAGGGAACATCTAATTACCCATGGAGATTAAATAAAATTTGTTCTTCAAAACAAAATATTCAACTGTGAATTACATACCTCTAGAAGATGATCATGATGTTATAAATATATTTTTGATGATTGGGAATCAATTCTTCTTGAGTAAAATATTCGATGAATAATCAATCCAATGAATGAATTGGTTAAGAAAGTTTGCACATTCCGAGGTAACAATGTCCTCGAGCAGGCCTTGGTTGATTGGATTGGGTACTGCCACGACAGTTCAAGGCTTAGATTTTTGTTGCAATAATGCATGATAAGGTGAGGGAAATGCACTAATTATGTGACGTTGTGACGGCTGAAAATCAATTTCTTGTTCTTTTTGTTGATGCTATTGCATGTGGGGTTTGAATGAGGCAGTGCCAGTAGTGCGGGGTGCCATCATTTGAAATGAGAATTTGAGGGAATTTTGAGTGAAGGATGACAATGAATAATTTGTAGTACTGTTCCTCTCTTCCATGTGGGAAGCAACACCATCCCCTCCTGAACTGCACTACAATGAGAGGCTTTGATCCGTGTGTTGACCTTCACAAGTGGTTATGACGATTTTGGGATCCTCAAACGAATGTTCCACTCTATTTTTCACAGAGAATTTAGCATTTGTGCATCTATAGTAACTCATGCAATATTAAATAATAATAAATGAGTCCAGATCATAGGATTATTAGACAAATGATAGGAAAAGTGCGAGATTAAACATAAATATATAAAGAGTACGATTAGGATTGTTGTAGCTTTGTTTATGAGATTAGGATAGTGTATTTAAACATTAATTTCAGATTTGACATTGATGAGAGATTAGAGAAGTATTATTTTTTTATGAGAGAAATTACAAACCTGAGGTAAGGGCTATTCTTCACAACTTTCTGCCCATACTTGCACAATCTATATCCATCCTCCAAGTGATCCACATCACTTTTGGTCATGAAGGAGAATTTGGGCTTGCGGTTTCATTTCAAACCCTTCTTCCTATGCTTTCTCCTAGTTTCAGAACAAAAAATCATGTAAATACGTTAAATGATTACAAACAAATATGCAAAAAATCTATTGAGACAAGCGGAGGTTATGAAAATTTACTATTTTTTGGACTACAGTGAAGGCTTTTCCTGAGATTCCTAATCTCGCAGAGCCTGTGGCACGACTACCCCCCATTTTTCTCTGCTTGTGGATGCCACAGTTGCACCGTGGCTTCGTTCTTGATATTCGATTGCTTTTGTAAAAGATGAAGATATGGAAGAGACTGGAATTGTGGGCACATTAGGGGGTATCGCAAACATGACTTGATCTATATTTGACTTCGACTTCGGCTTCCACTCATGATTTAGCTATTAATGGAGATGATGTAGGTTTTAAATCTATACAGAAATTATCTGCAAACTAATATTAAAATAGAAAATAAACAATAGCGAGAGAATAAAACATAAAATAGATATACACAAAGATTTTCCCCTGGATCCCAAATCGGGACTACCAGCTTGATTTTTCATTATATTCCTTTTAGTGTTACAACACATATATATACACATGATGAAGCATTCATAAACCCCAATCCATTAACCTTGGATTAGAACATAACTATAGTTCCCTTAATCGTATCTACAAAATACCAGGGGAAGAAAACCGTCATGCCCCAAAACCATGTGCAAACCGATGCACAAAACCATGGGCAGGTCTACCCACCAAAAAATGGGGTCCAATTTTTTTTTCCCAGGGCGCTTTCGCCCCTCTTATGACCCCCTTGTTTCACCCAACGCAATGTACAGGGGGGGCTTTTGACCCCCTATGACCCCCCCCGCACGTGCGACTAATTGTGGAAATAATATAACACATACCCAACATTCTCCCACTTGTTGTTTTCTTTCTGCATGGGACCACAGGAGATCTTAGTCATTAGTCTAGATCTGCACTCATTTTTTCTCTACATCAAGAGAAATTATGAGTGCTCACAGACTTCGTCAATGGATCTGCAACATTATTCAAAGTGTCCACCTTTACCAACAACACCCTTTTATCCTCAACCATATCTCTCACAAAGTGATATTGAACATCAATGTGCTTTGTCTTTGAATGATAAGCAGGGTTCTCAGCCAAGAAAATTTCAATTTGGTTGTCACAGTCTATCCTTATAGCCCACTGCACCAACCCCATACTTGAACACAATATATGCAACCAAACAACTTCCTTGCTTGCATGAGTGGCTACCATATATTCTACCTCTATAATTGAAAGAGCCACTGCAGACTGTCTTTTACTCATCCAACTGACTACACCTCCAAATAGGCTAAGCACATACCCACTTGTAGATCTTCTTTGGTCCAGATCTCCAGCCTAGTCTACATCAACAAAACCATGGATGTCCAAACACTGTCCAATCTTGGTCTTCCTTGGTAGCACAATCCATAATCACTAGTGCCACACAAATATCTAAAAACCCGCTTCATTGTTTTCCAATGCTCCTTCCCTGGTTTTGACATAAACCGGCTCAATAATCCCACTACATGTGCAATGTATGATCTAGTACATACCATTGCATACATAAGGCTAGCCACTGCGCTTGCATATGGAACACAAGACATATCCTCCTCTTCTTCTTGTGTCTTGGGACATTGTTCAACAGATAGCTTTACACCTATAGGAATAGGAACCTTCACCGGTTTGCTATCCTGCATATTGAACATCTGCAATATTGTATCGACATACTTCCTTTGGTTTAACCAGAGCTTCCTCTTTGCTTGACCTCTCTTAATTTTCATGCCCAAAATATAGTTTTCCGCACCAAGATCCTTCATGTAAAATTTGGAGAACAATTTGATCTTCAAATCCTGGATAATTTCTTTGTCATTTCAAATCAGCAACATATCATCCACATACAAGACCAAATAAATAACACGGTCACCAATTAATTTAAAATATGCAAATTGATCCTCTTTTCTTCTGGTGAAGCCAAGTCCCCGTATATAGGTATCAAATTTTCGATACCACATCCTTGGTGACTATTTTAAACCATACATATAATTGTTTAACCTATATACAAGTTCTTTCTTACCCTTCACCATAAAGCCTTCAGGTTGCTTGATGTAGATCTCCTCTTCGAGATCCTCATGAAGAAATGTTGTCTTCACATCCATCTGCTCTACCTCAAAATCAAAGGCGACAACAATAGATAAAAGTAATCTAATAAAAGTAACCTTGTAAACAGGAGAAAACATATCACCAAAATCAATTCCCGACACTTGGGAATAACCTTTTTCGACCAATCGAGCTTTGTGTTTCTCCACATTGAATTTTACATTCATCTTCTTATTAAACACCTATTTTCTCCCAATGGGCTTCCTTCTAGCCGGAAACTCCACTAGATCCCATGCCTCACTTTTGTGCAAGTATGCCATTTCATTAACCATGGCCTCCTTCTAGAGTTTTCCATCCTCGAAATCTGCTACCTCCTTGACAGTTCTAGTATCATCATCAATTATAGTAAAAGAGAAATTTGAACAGAAAGCAGATGGACTATACCTTTCTGGTTGCCTTCTTTCCCGAATTGATCTTCTCACAACTGGAGTTTGTGGCTCTTCCTCTTCTGAATCTTCTTATGTTGTAGAGTCTGATTCATCCTTCTTTAGCTCAAACTCTATCTTCTGAGGTTCCTTTGGTAGGAATTCATGTTTAAAAACATATTTCACCTCTTTAAACACCACAGCTCAACTATACACAACCTTCCTTGTTTCTGGGTTCCAAAGCTTGTAACCTTTTAAACCATCCTTATACCCAATAAAGATGCACCTTTAAGATTTATTATTCAACTCGGTCCTTTTCTCCTTTGGAACATGTACATATGCATCACATCCAAATAACCTCACATGTGAAAGAGAGGGTTTCTTACCAGTGCATACCTCATGTGGAGTCTTATCCTCCAACGCTAATGAAGGTGATATGTTAACCAGGTAACATTCAGTCTCCACTACTTCTACCCATAATTCCTGTCCTAACCCATTACCACTTAGCATGCTTCTTGCCTTTTCCATCAGCGTTCTATTCATTCTTTCTGAAACTTTGTTTTGCTGAGGTGTGTATGGATTAGTTTTCTGTTGTTAAATACAATACTTACAGATTTCTTCAAATTCCTACTTGAAAAACTCTCCATCATTATCAGTCCTCAGTACCTTTGTTAGTATGAATCTTAATTGCAAGCGTATGAAAAAGGCTCACTTTATCCGTGTATAACAAACATCCCTAACAACAAAGATGACTGCCAATATCTTTAGATCTGTAATTAGTTGACCAAGATAAATGCTGCAAAATCTAGATCTATGCATTAAAAGACATTATGCAGTAAAAAAAAGCAAGAGTTGCTCCATGCATCCAATAGACAAGACAAGATTGTTTTAAAGAATTTTTGTATTTTTTGACACCTGGGAAGGGAACATAGAAATATGCTACCAGTCCCCCTCAATGGGATGGGTTCTTGTAAGTCCTCAACACTTCAGATCTAAAACCTCTCTCTCTTGATGGTGTAGAAAACCTAGAAAAAAAATGGAACTCAAAGGGAGCTCACAAGAAAAATGGTAGCAAAATATGACAATGATGGAGGATCAAAGTCAGACCAAAAGTATAGATCCAGTGATCTTTAGGCAACAAAAGGTAGTGAATGAATGGAAAAACCCTTCTATTTATAACAAAATATCGATTTAGTCTAGATATTGGTGCATAATTAAAATATTATTAACCAAATCAAGATCCAACTTTTATGGAATATTTTATTATATTTGTTGGAGGGAAAAAGAATTTGACTTTGGTGAAATCCCTTTATTTGTAAAAAATAAATAAATAAACAATTTATTTATTATTTTAAGGATGTGGCTGAGTAATAATTAAACAAATAATGATTTATTCAATTATTTATAAATGATTTAGTCAAATTTAGAAAGGAATATCATTTAAATAAGGTTTAAATAATTATTCTTAGAAAATAATAAGATAAATAATGATTTATCTAATTAATTTTCCTGTTTTGGGTTAAATATGACGAGGAATATTAATTAAACTGTTGTTTAACTAATTATTCCTTAAGGAAAATCAAAGAAATATGGATTTATTCAATATTTCCTCATGCGATTTCTTGTTTAGACCATAAATAACTTAATAAATGTGGTTTACTAAGTTATTTTTCATAGTGATACTTAGGGTAAAATTGGTCTTACATGGTGTACTTTGGTCCATCTAATAGTAACAGGTTATATGACCAAAAATTTGTGTAATAGATTGCCCCCCAGCGTGCGAGCGTTAGGAGCTAATCGTATGACCGAAGTAAGTTGTAAGAACTCATCACTAGGCACCGAAGGGGAAGTCAGAGAGAGAGAAATGTAAGGTAGACCAAAGCGCTAGAGGACTAGACCTTAAGGAGGCAAGACCTACAGGTGCAACAAGTCCCTTTTATGAGTGAGTACTTGTGCTATAAGCGACAGGGGAGGCATACCTATGCCCGTCGAGACAAAGTACTAAGAATAATGTGTCTAGTAAACAAGGGACTGAACTATATAGTACATGCTGGCATAAAATATGATAATGAATCCCACATACATATTGTGCTTGGGATAACAACCAGGACTTATAAAATAAGATATGAGTACATGAGATATAAATACAACCAAAGTGCCCCTGTAAATAAGAAAGGGCTCTGAAAATACGACTGATACATGCAAACGAAAAGGCGCTACAAGCGGCTAAGGCCGACATCATCAAATCTATGGAGTTACATTGAAGGCTATAATGAAGAGGTCATCTGGGCATCTGGGGGGCTACCTGAAGGGCCATCCCCTCATGTGGTATGAAACATCTCACACACACTCGGGAATCACCGGTACAATCTGCTGCATCACTGAACCATCAAGTATACAGATCTCGATCATGTTGTAAGGAATTGGAGCTGTGAAACAATCAAGTCAAAGGGAAATAAGGAAGTTGGAACCAAGGTACACCGCCCTCTAGAACTATCTTTGGGAATGAATTATTTGATGTTGATAGAAGGAGGCCCACCATAGGTGAGGCAATAAGGTGTCCTCAACTATGGCATGAGAGAAAATAGTAGAGCGAATGACAAACTGACACCAAGGATGATAATTAAATGGGGGGTACTGAGTAGCGGATGGACGACTTCCCTTGTTAGAGCATAAAGGGCATGGATGACCTGGTGGCGATTGACACAATATCAAAGGGGATAGGGGATAGTAGGACTGAAGGCCATAATGTGCGACATGAGAGAGAACCCAAGCAGTGAAGGATGGAGGACTATAGTAGGATACTAAGGGACTAGGGATAGACTCCATGGATGCAATGTGACTCAACTCGGATGCTCTAAACAAGGGCGACTCGATGATGCTGCCAAAAAAAAAAGGTTTGGTGGGGACCATAAAGACATGATTACAAGATGGTTACTCACAACGAAAATAGACACGAGCATGGACAAGTATGAAGGAAAAGTGGTGCCCCAAGTACAAGTGTTGTAAGTGAAGAAATTCGATTTTGAGGAGTGGTGAAGTGACCCTTCTTGGACAAAATGTGTCCTGGTGAAGTATCAAATAACAAAAAATTGAGAGATGGCTACCTAAAAGAAATAGGACATGCATTTTAGGAGGGAAATTATAAGGGTAATATTTCTTAAGATAGAGTGCATTGCAAGGATTAGGAAGGGGTGTCCTTCGAAATCCTTTAAGAGGTATGCCCCCTTACCTAGATCCTTACTGATGATGTAAGGGCCTAGCCATAATGAGTCAAACTTCCCATGACCAAGGACATCATGGGTCTGGTCATACACTAGAACGAGATCACCTTCGTGAAAAGTACGAGGGTGGAATTTTTGATCATACTGAGCTTTGGTGCATTTCTTAGCCACTTCGATGGTTTGCAATGCAACCCAACGGTCTTCGAAAGCGCGCTCAAGCATGATAAGTAATTTTTCTAAAGGTTGGGTGTCAAGGAGAAGTTTGATGACTAGATGAAGGGAAGGGAATTCACACTCGATCGGTAAGACTGCCTCCTCTCCAAAAATAAGGTGGAAATGAGTAAACCCGGTGACAGTTTTAATAGAAGTTCTATAGGCCCAAAAAGCAAGGAAGAACATAAGGTTCCAGTTGGTTTTGTGCTTATCCACCATCCATTGAAGCATGGTTTTAAGCATTTTAGTGACTGCTTCAACTTGGCCATTACCTTGGGGGTAATAGGAGGAGTAATATTGGTGCTCAAAATGCAACAATGAGGATAGCTCACGCCATATCTCATCTCCAAAATGTTAGCCATGGTCAGAGACCAATTGTTTTGGAACTCCGAATCGAGCGATAACATGGTTAAAGAAAAAGAGGGCTGCGGTAGCTGCCATGTTGTTAAACGTTGGCATGGCCTCAACCCATTTTGTGAAATAGTCATCCGCCACGATGATATACTTGTGGTTTCCAGCAGATGAAGGTTGACACTCCATAAAGTCTATGGCCCACTTAAAAAAGGGACTAGATGAGATGACAAGATGGAGGGGAGCCGGAGGGGATCGTGCTTTAGGGACGAAATGTTGGCAATTGGAACAATGTTTGACTACTTCAATGCAATCATCGAAGAGAGAGGGCCAAAAAAACCAAGCGCGCATGATTTTCTGGGTAGTGGCAAGACCGAAGAGGTGACCACCACAACTGCCGCTATGGAAAGCATTGAGAAATTTCTCATTTTCAGCGTGTGTGAGACAACGATGAAGGACAGTATCTATAGCGTGATGATAAAGGTCATCACCAATAAGAAGCTAGTGGGGGCTTGGTGTCGGATACGTCGTCGAGCATCACGATCAAGATGGATGGAAAAATTTTGGGTTCACAAATAAGTGAGGATGTGACCATACCAAGGATCATCTGTGGTAATGGAAAACAAATGTTCATCGGAAAAATCGTCATTAACAGGAGGATCCTGCGTACTAGTAGGTAATTAAGAAATGAGTTCAGCAAGGGCTAAAACTCTCTTACTTTTGGGTGTGACAAATTCAAGATAGAATTCTTGGAGGATAACAATCAAACGAGCATACTTCACATTGATGATTTGACGGCTCAATAGGAAGGCCATAGGGTTGGAATTAGTCACGACCTTGGTGGAATGAATGAGGATGTAATGGTGAAGATTTTGGACCGAGAACATGACAGCCAATGCTAATTTCTCTTCATGTGAGTAGGATACAAGGGGGCCTACAAGGTTCTTACTAAGATAATAGATAACATGCTCGATTCCATTGTCATATTCCTGAATAAGGACTCTAGCATCCGAATAGGTGGAAGCGGAGATGTACAGGATGAAATCCCGATCAAGTCAGGGGGAAAAATCAAGGGAGCGGATGTGAGAGCATGTTTCAGGGCATGAAAATACTCTTGAGCATAGTTATCCCATACAAATGGAATGTTAGATCAGAGGAGTCTAAGGAGCCCATGCGCGGTGGTGGCATAGTCAGGTACGAACTAGCGAAGGAAACTAGCTTTGCCTTGGAGGCTTTGTAACTGGCGTAAGTACGAGGAATAGGAAGTTCAAGGATGGCTTGAACTTTCAATGGATCAAGTGTTATACCATCTTTAGACACAATGAAGCCTAGAAGATGGGTGGTAGGAACACAAAAGACACACTTCAGTGGGTTGAGGCGGATATTATACTTGTGACATCGGAGAAATAATGTACACAGATCATGGAGGTGTTGTGCCCGATGTTTAGAACGTGCAGTGAGGTCGTCTAAATAAGCAATGATAATATGAGCCAGTCATGGAAACAGTAAGACATGCCCCACTGAAAAGTGTCTCTAGCGTTTTTAAGGCCGAACGACATGACCCGATGGCAGAAGGTTCCCCACGGACTAATAAATGCAGTCTTAAGTTGATCAACACAGTGAATAACAATCTAGTTGTATCTGGAGAAACCATCCATGAAGGATAGAACCTCGTGCCCCTCACACTCATCAATGATTTGGTCAATGAATGGTGTGGGGAAGTTGTATTTGGGACAAGCTTTGTTGAGGTCGCAAAATTCAGTGCAGACACGAATGGTGCCTTGTTTCTTGAGAATGGGAACCGGGTCGGACTCCCAAGTGGTGTATTCGATGGGATAGATAGATCCAGTCTGCTTGAGCTTATCGATTTCAGCTTTGACAACCTCTAGTCTGGAAGGATTAATGGGTCTCAACTTTTGCTGGATAGGATTGGCATCGGGACATGTATCGATATGGTGTTCGACAATGGCGGGATCAAGTCTGGGCATTTCTGAATAGGACCAGGCGAAATCATTGCAGAATTCCTTGAATAGCTTGGTGTAAGCCTCAATTTCTTCAGGGGTGCATTGGGCTCCCAAGGTGATATTTTCTTCTACCCCTGGTTTGTTAGAAATTTCAATTTTAATGGTGGGAGAGATATTGGCCATATTTCCTTATTCGAAAGCATCGAGTGTAGGGATGGGATTTATAAACCAATCAACTTCATTAGGAATGAAGTATTTAGTTTCCACAACATATTGGTCATGGGACTGCTGCGGGAGAAAGTACGCACGGTGGTGTATATCGTCCCACGGAAAGTCAGGGTTGGTCATCACTTCCATAATGTCTTCATCGGACTGGAAGATGGGGTAACTGGAGGAAGGGAGACCACCTGACGTGGAAGAGCTACCTGACTCATCATCATGTGAAGAAAGGCTCACATGCACATCATCATGGGGGATGACATAAGAGTAAGCAGATAAGGGATCTACTGATGTTGAGCCTAGAGTGATCACTGGAGTGAGGGCATGCGAAACAGGAGGGGAAGTCTCCAGGAGGGCTTCCATCGAGGGTCTCATGGATGACGATAGGTATAAAATGGTGGCCAAATACTCCATCATTTCGACATAACGAGGGGGAATGTCAGTGGCAGCAGGCAGATCCTCTGGTTCTACCGAAGCAGAACTTTCAGAAAAGGGGGAGGTGAACTTGTTATGCTTGGCCTCGAATTGGCAGAAAGCTTCCAAAGAGGAACAATACTCTTCAAGGCGACACAGAGGTGAGTGTAGTGGCCATGGAAATCACATAAAGCACAAGGGTGATTTGTGCGCAAGGATTTGAGTTTCGGGAATGAATCAGGTACAGTGACATAGACCTCAGGGATATCAGACTCTGGAAATGTCTCATTGACCATGGGCTTAATGTGAGGCAACTTCGGATAGGTATGAGTGGCATGAATGATAACATCACGCAAAGTGCACTGGATGGTACGCTTTGGTAGCCAAGGATGGGAAGGGTTTATTAGGGCAGCATTTTCTTTAGATGTCTTATTGTGAGCTTTGCCCCCGTCACTCAAGATTTTTGCAACAGGAGAAGGTTCATGTTGATGTGGCTAAGGCACAGTAGCAACGGGAGGGGTCATGGGGACCAGTTGAACTGGGGTCAAAGCAAGATAAGGTTTGGGTTGACCAGGGGGGTGGTGGCTAGGGGATCGATGTACCAGAAAGGAATCCCCATGGTTAGGTTAGGAAGGGATAAGGTAGCCATAACAGGTACTGAGAACACTCTAGGAGGGGGCGCTAGGAATGGTATCTGACTTGAGGGGTAATGGCCAGGCGGGACAACTCCAAGATGGTTAAGGCCTGCAGGAACCTTTCCAAGAGGGTAGAGAGGCTCACGAATACTAGCTGTAGGTGAAGGGCCAGGAGGGGAGGGTCCAGAAGGCTGAGTCGAAGTGCTAGGAGCAAGTTTCGGAGAGCAGGGCTGCTGACTAGCCGAAGTGGGTCGTTTGAGGGAAGCCCGAGATGATTGGATCATGCAAACATTCGATGAGCTGGGATCAGAGACAAGAGGAGGGACACCAGGGAATGAACCAAGCTAAGAGGATGTAGACTATGGGTGAGACACTGGTCAAGGGGTCGATGGTTTTCTTATTAGCCACCAAAGATATGATGGACTCAGGGGAGGTCTGAGACTTCGGTTCGTAATATGTCAATTGGTCAGTGGTGACTATATTTCCATTATGAGAGAAGCAAAATTTTATGTTGAACTGCAGATGGGAGAACAAACATAGCATAGGTGTAGCTACGACCCAATAGAATGTTGTAATCTAAGGGAGCATCAATGACTTCTACGTCAACGCAAACAATTTTTCTCGCAAAAGTGATAGGACAATTGCGGAATATGCCAATGGGCTTGGTGGAGTGGCCATACCATGCTCCGAGGGTGATAGTGGAAGGGTCCAACTCAGGTGATCTAAGTTTCTTCCAAACTGAAGCCGATAACACACAGGTGGATGCCCCCTCGTCAATGATACAATGGGAAACGTTGGAGTTCCAGATCTTGACGGGGATTTGGAAAGCGACAAAATTAGGATGGGGACGATGTTCTGTCCGATCAACATCGAAAATGATCAAACAATCATCTGAAGGATATACAATGTCCATGGAAGATAGTAGAGCTTTTCGTTGTGAAGGGCATGACAGGAGGAGTTCCAGCGTTGAGATGGCAGCAAGATATTACGCCAAATCATCTACTATACTATACAAATGGGAAAATTTTTCCAGAAGAAGAATTTCGGTGCAATGGTCCCTTAGGGATCTTGGTATGAACCTGTACCTTAGGCTGAGGGATTTGCAAAGGATCATTGGCTATCGAAATAGGCTCTGTAGAACCTGAAGAAGGGGGCTCGAGGGCAGACGTAGCAGGAAGCTTGTTGTATTGATGGGACCAAGTCTGAAGGTTGAGGTCAAGGGTAATAGGTTGGTCAGAGTTCATCATGAGAATCTGGCAATAGGAGGTACCAGATGAAGGAGGTTGAGTGGTTGCCTAACCTTCATGTGGTTGGGTAGCGATGAATCCTTGCTGAGGGAAAGGATTAGTAAACACAGCAGGATGAGTAGGCGCAGCATTAGAAGGGACGAAAGGGGAGGCTTTCTATCCTCGTGATGCTGCTTGAGTCTCCCACATCTACCGCATATGTGGTAAAAGATTAAAATCATGGGTGTAATAAACATAGACACCGCAACATGAACAAGGCTTATTTGTGCGAACAAGCCTGTCCTGCTTGGGCTGAGTGCCCTGTTGCTGGTTAGTAGTCTTAGGTGCATTACCTTGGGGATTAGGTCTAGGATTATGAGGGAAGATTGATTTTGAGTGCCTTTCCTCTTATTTTTGGAGGTAGGAGGATTAGTTGTGCCCTATTGTGCATACACCTGCCCCTGAAGGGGCGGTGGTTGCTAATACAGGGGTTGAGAAGGCAAGGGATGTGGGGGAGCTAATTATTGAGGAGCTAGAGCACCAGGCTACGAATACAGATAATAAGGAGGTTGGGTAACATTGTGGTAAATAGGTCAGGAAAAAGGAGGACGCATACAGTATCCTGGATACATGCTACCGGGAGGGGGAAAAGTACAGGAGGTTCTGGCCCCTCCCTGAGGGAAACCATAGCCCATGGGAGGTTGAGCATATGGATGAGAAAGAGCTCCAATGATACCTTCAGTGGCATGGGATGCCCCTAGTGCATTGGCACAACCAGTTCTAGGGAGATCAGGTAGAACGGTATAAACATAACTCGACTGAGCGTAGATCAGGTCATATTTTAAAGCAATATGGAGAGCAAATTCTTCGGTTTGAGGGAAATGCGATGTGACATCTTTGCCTATAGCAAGAAAAAGGGATTTAAGGAACCACTCCATGTAGACACGGTCTTCGAAGGTAGGGGCTCAACATAGGCTCTTTCTTCGGCGCCATTCCTGGACATGATCAGATAAGTGGGTCGCAAATGATTAACAGAAATAAGTCAAAAGTTTGGTACCAGTGTCATAATGGAGGGGAAGCTAGAAATAAGACAAAAAAAGCCTAGGCAAGAGTTGCAAAGGTGGTATGAGAAGAGGAGGTCTGATCAACATACCACTTAGAAGCTTTGCTAGTAAGCATATGTTGGAACAACCGAAGACGGACAGAGTCATCGGTAATGGAGTTAGACGAACACCACATGTGGAAAGATCGAACATGGTTTGTAGGATCTTCTCCAGCAAGACCTTCAAACTTGGGGATGTTGGAAGGGAGCTTGGTTGGTGTAGAAGGCCAACCAACATCATGGAATATAAGGTTATTGATCAACTGGTTAAAATCGGGAAGATCGAGGCCTTCCATATAAGAGAGCAAGGGAGTAGTCGAGGTAGTTCCTGTTGCGGTCCCACTAGTAGTATTCCTAGCATTAGGGCTGTGGCTACCACCAGCGTAAGGTCCTGAACCAAACATGGTGAAGGTGACAGGGGGAGAACAAGGGGCAGAACCAGAAGGGGAACCCAATCAACTAGAAGAGGAGTCAGAATGTGGACTTGGTGGAGGACTAAATCAAATCCTACACGGAGGAGTAAGTATTCCTACCGGAAACTGAGGATGAAGGCCAAGAAGTCTCCGGGATAAATGCCCTGGGAGCAGAATGATGAAGAAAAAAACATGACACAAAGAGAATAGATACCAACAAGGGCAAGGAGGTGCATAATCGACTGATTACAATGTCGAAACAAGGGCAGAGAGGTGCAAGATCAATTGATTTGAATTTTTAAAGTCTTTTCTTGGCAGTGTTAACCAGGCTTTTCTTCAGTTAGGGTCTGTGTGTTAAGTGTGTAAATTTTAATTTTTAAACCCAGACATTTGTAGAAAAAAATAAAAAGTGTGTTGTATAATTGTAAATAAACCTACAGATAACAGTATATGAAACTGAAATAACATAAAATAAACATATAATTATGCATTAATCTAAACCCATGGAGGCAGGCCTCGCAACAACTGGTCTGTAAGTGGGTAAAAATCTAGTCAAAACACACCAATATAGTCGATAGATCTAAATTCGGGAGGGACAATGAACTAAAGGTCAGATCTGCTGGAAATAGGTGTAGAAAAACAACAAAAAATCAGAGGAAAAATTGTTGTAAATGAGGTGGTGAAAGGCTACAACCTAGAGGGAAGCAGAGGGGACCCTAGAGGAAGACCCAAATAAAAATAAAGGAGGTGTTTTGGATGGATAAGTAACCAATATGAAGTGGATCTGAAGGTAAGGGATCAAATCTGAAAAAATGGCTGAACACACTGAAATTTAAGACGACCTGCTACAACCAAAACTCTTCCATGAAAGGTGGAGGGTATTGAAGCCCTAGGGGGCTAGGTTCCCATTTTTATGAGTAAAACAGAACAATTACAGGTACAAAACGGGCAGAGACAGAGGTCAGACAACCCTAAACAGGGGCCCAGAAAAACCCAGAAAAAATCTCAGAAAAATTCCCGTAAAAAGTTCAGGCTGCAGTTTCTGACCTGTTTTCTGCAGAGGTCGCAGGTTTTGGCCTGTTTTCTATGCCCCGGAGGTTCAGGTCGCAGGTTTAGGCCCAAAAAGTGTTACCTGCACTTCCGGCACTCTTGGGAGTTGGTTTCATAAAAAAAATTTGTCTCAACTACGGTTGATGCCTATCACCTACGCAATAGGTTTGAAAACACACAGAAGTTAGAATTTTTAATGTTTTAGGGTTTTATAGGTTAAAAAAAACATCAAGAAAAGAAAAACAAGAATTTGAAGAGAAATACTAGGGTTTGAAGAGGTTGGATATGCAGGGATCTGAAAAACGACAGAGGCCATAATTGTAAACCCTTGTGGATTCGCCAGTTGTTAGTATGAATCTTAATCACAAGCGTACGAAAAAGGCTCACTTTAGCCGTGCATAATAAACAACCCTAACAGCAAATATGGCTACCAATATATTTAGTTTTGCAATTAGTTGACCAAGATAAATGCTGCAAAATCTAGATCTATGCATTAAAAGACATTAAGCAGTAAATAAAAGCAAGAGTTGCTCCATGCATCTAATAGACTAGAACATATTGTTTTGAATTATTTTTGTATTTTTTGACACCTGGGAAGAGAACATAGAAAGATGTTACCAGTCCCCCTCAATGGGATGGGTTCTTGTAAGTCTTCAGCACTTCAGAACTAAAATCTCTCTCTCTTGATGGTGTAGAAAACCTAGAGAAAAAATGGAACTCAATGGGAGCTCACAAGAAAAATGGTAGCAAAATATGACAATGATGGAGGATCAAAGTCAGACCAAAAGTATAGATCCAGAGTGATATTTAGGCAACAAAATTTAGTGAATGAATGGAAAAACCCTTCTATTTATAACAAAATATCGAGTTAGTCTAGATATTGGTGCATAATTAAAATATTATTAACCAAATCAAGATCTAACTTTTATGGAATATTTTATTATATTTGTTGGAGGGAAAAAGAATTTGACTTTTGTGAAATCCCTTTATTTGTAAGCAATAAATAAATAAATGATTTAGTTATTATTTTAAGGATGTGGTTGAGTAATAATTAAATAAATAATGACTTATTCAATTATTTATAAATGATTTAATCAAATTTAACAAGGAATATTATTTAAATAGGGTTTAAATAATTATTCTTAAAAAATAATAAGATAAATAATGATTTATCTAATTAATTTTCCTGTTTTGGGTTAAATATGACCAGGAATATTAATTAAACTGTTGATTAACTAATTATTCCTTGAGGAAAATAAAAAAAATATGGATTTATTCAATATTTCCTCATGGGGTTTCTTGTTTAGACCATAAACAACTTAATAAATGTGGTTTACTAAGTTATTTTTCATAGTGAAAGAAATTTTAATTAGGGTAAAATTGGTCTTACACGGTGTACTTTGGTTCATCTAATAGTAACAGGTGAGATGACCAAAAATTGGTGTAACAACCTTTATCTTCTTCTTTGTTTGGTTTTCCACCAGAGCCTTAAATTCTTTAAATCTGTCAAAGACTCTAGATTTCTTCCTTAAGAAATATATCCATGTATTCCTTGAGAAGTCATATCTGAATGGAAAATAGTACATAGATTTACCTAGTGATGGAGCCGACACAAGTCCAAACACATCACTGTGCACAAGCTCTAATATCTTATTCACCCTCTTAGCACCAGAATGAAAAATCACCTGATTTTGCTTCCCATATACACAATGTTCATAGAAATCGAAATCCAAAGAGAAATTATACATACCTTCTACCATACCATTTCCATGCAGTATCTGAAGGCCCTTCTCTCCAATATGTCCAAGCCTTTGATGGTATAGCATGGTCTTTTCTCCAGAGACCGCCAGGCTTTCCGCTCCATTTTCAAGAAACACAGAATTGTTGCACCCCTCAATAATAGTGCTTCCGTGAAGCTTGTACAGAGTTCCAATCTAAACTCCCTGCATTAATACCATTTCTCCCCGAACCATCTTACAGGTATCTTTCTTGAACACTGTTTTTGCACCTGCATCATCCATATTGCTTACAGAAATCAAATTTCTGGCCAATGAAGGAATGTGCAGAACACCAGGAAATGTTCTAATCCTTCCACCTTGCAGCTTCAGCTTGAATTTTCCATGTCTGATGATTCTGGACTTCCTATCATCCCCTAATAAGACATCACCGCCATCATATTTCTCAAACTTGTAGAACCACCCCCTATAGGGAGTGAAGTGAAAGGATGCATCTGAGTCAATCAACCATGACTTATGATCTACATGTGTATTTGAAGAAGAAGCCAGATACACATCCCCACCTTCATCCAATGTGGTTTTTTCCTCTATAGAAGTAGCATCATTAGATCCCTTTCCTTTCTCATGAGCTAAGATCTGCAGTCCTTTTTGTAGTTCCCTTCCTTTCTGCATTTCTAGCACACCTTTACAAACATTCCTAGAGATTTAGATATCCCACTCGAAACCATATTCTTTTTTATGTTCTGGGACATTCCTCGTACAGATAAGGTATCTCTATTCTGGCCCTCCATATTTATCCGTCTCATTTCCTCCAACAACAAGGCTAAGACAATGTCATCAAAATTCAAGGTAGTTGTATTGCTACCTATTGCAATAACCAGACTGTCCCACGAATCTGGTAGAGAACACAACAAATTGATGCACTTATCTTCATTTGAGATTTTAATATCAAGAAATAACATCTGACTTACCATAGTATTGAAGGCATTTAGATGCTCTCTCACCGAGTCTCCATCCTTCATCCTCAAGTTATACAATTTTTGTGCAGCAACAATTTATTCACCAGATACTTAGATTGGTATAAAGTCCCTAGATTGTCCCACAAATTCTTCACCGCAGCTTCCCCAAATACATTCAACAATACTAAATTCGAGACACACAACCGTATTGTGCTCTTTTCCTTCCGATCCAAATTCTTCCAGTCTTCATCTGACATTGTCGTTGGTTTAGTACCTGGATCTATCGTGATCCACTGATATTTATCCACCAGTAGATCCTCCATATTCATCTTCTAAAACTCAAAACTCTAACCATTAAATTTCTTGATCCCTATCTTTCCACTGCTCGCCATATTCTTTCACCGCAAGAATAAATCTTGCAGATCTCCCTCTAAACAGGGTCTACCATAGGCCCAAGAAAAAAACCCTTTAGCATCAAAGGTGTCCCCTTGAAGCCGAAACTTCTCTGATACCAAATGTATAAGGTTTTAACCCTGTATAGAAATTAAAATATACAATAGTGAGAGCTAAAACATAAAATAGATATACAAAGATAATTTCCCCTGGATCCCAAATCGGGACTACCAGATTGATTTTTCATTATATTCATTTTAGTGTTACAACAAATATATATACATGTCAAAGCATACATAAGCGCCAATCCATTAAACTTGTATTAGAACATAACCATAATTCCCTTGACCGGATCTACAAAATACCAAGGGACAAAAATCAACATGCCCCAAAACCATGTGCAAACCCATGCACAAAACCATGGGCGGGTCCACCCACTGAAAAATAGGGTTCCCCTGTCACCCCCTGTCACTGCCCCACCTATCACCCCCCTGTTACGCTCGATGCAATGTACAATGTGTTCTATCACCCCCCATGTGACCCCCTTGCTCATGTGACTAATCGTGGAAAGAATATAACACATACCCAACAGTCTTCTTTCCCGAACTGATCTTCTCACAACTAGAGTTTGTGGCTCTTCCACTTTTGAATCTTCTTCTGTTGTAGGGTCTGATTCATCCTCCTTTAGCTAAAACTCTATCTTCTCAGGTTGCTTCAGTAGGAATTCATGTTTAACAACATCTTTCACCTCACTAGCACCACTTCTGGACTATACACTACCTTCCTTGTTTTTGGGTTCCAAATCTAGTGAAATTTTAAACCATCCTTATACCCAATAAAGATGCACCTTTCATATTTATTATCCAACTTGGTCCTTTTCTCCTTTGGAACATGTAATTATGCATCACATACAAATATCCTCATATGTGAAAGAGAGGTTTTCTTACCAGTCCATACCTCATTTGGAGTCTTATTCTCCAACGCTGATGAAGGTGAGTTGTTAACCAGGTAGCATGCAGTCTCAACTATCTCTGCCCTGAATTCATTTCCTAACTTGGTACCACTGAGCATGCTTCTTGCCTTTTCCATCAATGTTATATTCATTCTTTCTGCAACTCCATTTTGTTGAGGTCTGTATTGAGTAGTATTCTGCCATGCTATACCACACTTCTTACAAAACTCTTCAAATTCCTTCTTGCAGAACTCTCCACCATTATCTGTCCTTAGCACCTTTATTTTATTCTCTGTCTGATTTTTCACCAGAGCCTTAAATTATTAAATTTTTTCAAATACTTTAGATTTATTCCTCAAGAAATATATCCATGTATTCCTTGAGAAGTCATCTATGAACGAAACATAGTACACAAAATTACCCAGTGATGGAACCAACACAGGTCCAAACACATCACTATGCACAAGCTCTAATATCTTGTTTTCCCTCTGTTGACGGGAAAATCTGTCCCGGCCAACAGTAGGGGATCTCCTCGGTAAAAGGTCCCAATTAGACCTTGAATTGTTTGGACTAGGGATCCCGTCTGGGGTGTGGGTCCGGCTACCACTGATTTCTCCTTTGCTTTAGGTCTCTCTTAAACTCTATAAAATAGTGAATACACACCTAATCGAATGATACAAGACATATGCTTGATGCATTAAATGTACATGCAGCACTATGAGTAGCAAGAGGAAATAATAAAGCATGAAGACCGAAGGAAGTGTTGTTAGCAACAATTCATTGGGGTCATGCTTGTAAACTGTTCTGACCGCAAAGGAAACAATTCCTCATAGCAAGAACACCCTTCACTTCCTAAAAGTTTAAATGATAACACAAACGCAGATAAACAAAGTCATCAACATTCGCTAAGAAAGTGAAATAAACTCAACCACCATTAACATACTCACCAAACTGTTATGCAACTGTGATATGAATTAAAGATGCAGTTTCATTAATCTAAATATATTCAGAAACTGAAGATATAATACTCAAGAGTGCTCATACATAAAACAACACCAGATCCACAAAGGGATTTTACAAAATGCTTGTATTCATCATTAAATGTATAATCTACTGGTAATACAATGTACTCAGCTCGAGTCCCAAGCCAAAGATATTTTTACAAGCTCCTGAAGGAGTATTTATAATAAAAAACCCACCCTTTGGGCTTCCTTGACTTATCATCTTCTTGACCGTTGGGCTGCCTTGCGACCCAGTCTTTTCTGCGACCTGCGACCTGAGCTGTCGTTGTGACCTGCGACCTAACTGGGTCGCGGGGTCGCAAAATGAATAAAACTGAAGAGATGCGACCTTGCGACCTTGCGACTAGGTCGCTGGGTCGTGGGGTCGCAAAAAGGAGGAAAACCGAAGAAATGTGACCTTGCGACCTTGCGACTAGGTCGTTGGGTCGCGGGGTCGCAAAAGGCAGAAAAACCTAAGAGATGCGACCTTGCGACCTTGCGACTAGGTCACTAGGTCGCAGGGTTGCAAAAGGTAAAAAAAAACCGAAGATATGCGACCTTGCGACCTGCAGATGTGCGACCTGCGACCTTGGCAGATGTGTGACCTGGGGTTTTATCCTTTCCACCTTTCTCTTGTTGAGATAGCCGTAGCTCCCGCCACATGAACCAGCACTTTCTGAGTGAGCAAAAAACTTACTTGTCTGGGTCGTCATCACAATCTCCTCATGCTACCTGCGTGTAAACATATTAGATTAGCTATTAGCCTCATCCACATAAATATGTTTATGCATGTTGAAGAAAATAAAGATGCAATAAATATATAAACGTAGATGCATAAAAGGTATATTGACACATAAAATCGGGAGCTTTTGAAGGTTAGCTTGGACCCCTGTATAGTCCTGTTCTGAAGGAAATATATGAATGATCATGCATATCTACTATGTATTCCTCCACTGTCACAAAAGAACGCTTGAAGGCACGTATAGCTAGTCTTTAACATTTTTCAATGGAGACTACCGAAGCCTGGGGAGCTCCCATGCACTGCTATGTGCTGAGATAGGCTATGATGCACGACCCCCTAAAAGTGTTTCGAGGCTGCGACAGGCCTCGCCATAGCTAATTGCTGTCATCCCTTGCCTTCATCAGATGGGCATCGATTCACCGGTTTAACTGATTTCTTTCACAATGAGGTGTTAAAGATGCATTGTTCTTCATATGTAGAGATGCTAGTTTTGTTGCCAAACACCCTGTGATGTAGTTATTTCGCCCAACCTTAAATCGCACGAAGGTGCTGAAACAAAGAATTATAACCTTTTATACGCAGACATCTCTGCCATGCGCTGTGCTCCCATGCCTCATGATATTCAATCCTTTGGTGGCCAGTAAGGAGCGTGATCTGCTGGAGAGGGCATTGTGCCAATGCACTGTACTGAACCTTCTTTCACCTCCGAGGATGATCGACTGCCAGAATGTTCATTACATTCCAATGCAAATGACTCCGACCTTCAGCAGGTGACTGTCTTCATCGAGGCATCGGAATTACTAGTCGAAACACTTTGAATTTAGGAGGCGTGTAGATTGAACTCAGCGCAACGTATTGCAGAGGGCGAAAATTGACTTAGAGGTTTTGTTTGTTGTGCTAACACAACCAGCATCAAAGGGATTCGATTTCTTTCCTGTACTGAAAATCGACCATGCCGAACGGTACTATTGCATACCATACTTGAGCGGCTCAGAAAGGTGTCAGATCCTTACATGACGGGCTTTATTGCTAATGCAGAGCAAACGATCCCTGAAAAGTTGTGTATCAACGCCCTTTTCGATCAGAAACATCCGTTTGAGTGTAGCAGCATAATTTACGTTCATGCATGGCAGCACGCATGGGAAACCTGCGTCCATGTAACGCGGCATGAAGTGCAGAGACTCATTCTGTCCATCTCACCGTAGACGCGTGGAAGATCGTTGTGGCGTTGGTTATGGCATTTTCTGATTTTACAATCATGCGTATTGTAACTTACTCCAGTGAAACGTAACACTTCCGCCTTTCGCGCGATAGTTATTCTAACATGCCGTCGTAGATCTGCTACAAGATTTGACTCCGTGTCTTAAATGCACATTTTGATTATATATCTACTCCACAGAATGAAACTTCGCCATAGAAACGTTTGCGCTCATTTGTAATGTTTTTCTCATATAATTCTGTTTATATGATATCGCTCCTCCAATCTTATATCGTTGGAAAACCATATGGTTCGTGCACCATTTGAAACATGGTTGTATATTATCATATATCAAACCACGACTTTGGATCACCGAATATATATGTTTGCTCAAAACCTTTACCGTCGAACCTTGAGTTTTTGAATACGTAATTTCTGGAATGCTATTGCCAAAAGCAGTACCAATACCAATACCAGAGTGAAAATTACCAAAATCATTGAATAGAAACTAAGAGCCAGCCGGTGCCTTATAAGCCATGGTAGATCTATTCGAGAGAGTAGTGTTGCCTGGTTTCTCCAACTGTCATATTTGTTTTCTTTATCAAACCAGTTTGTAACTCTGAAAGTAAAATGTGTTTATCTGTTACAAGTTCTCCGTGTACATCCCTCACTTCCATTTTGATAACTACTGGATTTGCATCCCAATCGATTTCAATGGCTCCAAAGTTTGGATTTCCGTATACGCATGATTTATATCGACAATGTTTCCCAAACACTCTCATAGTACTGGGAGTCAACCTTGCTGCAAGTCTTACCAAAAACTAAAAGAAACGGAAGATGGCACGGCATATTCTACTGCCCGAGTAAGCCCACTTGAAGTTATATCATAGAGTGGATAACGGACACCATAATCATATCTTATAATTTCACCACAATGGACATCTCCACTTATAAAAATAACTCCACTTCGATTGCTATCTGCAATAAGTTTGAAAAGGCGATCTCGTTCCTTTGGAAAGTGTGCCCAAGATTCTACGTAAAACAAAGGTTGAACTACAGCAGAAAAATTGGACAAAACCTGAATGGAGGCCACGATGATGATAATTTGAGATAAGTTATTCTTTATCTCTTCTTCTAACCATGTCCATTGAGTTTCACCCAACATCTCACCATTACTAAGTAATGAATCTCTGTGGTATATATTGTCCAAAAGAATTACCTTCACTTGTTTTCCAATTGGTCCAAACATATATGAAGCGTACACGCCAACTTGTTTACGTCTTGGACTATCTAAAATCTAGCATAAGTCTCTGGCTTACATTTTTGCCCCGGTACTCTTTTCTAGCATTATCCAGTCCATAATCATGGTCATCCCATGTTCCTATGACCTGAGCTCTCCTCCGTAACTGTGAATAACCGGGATTATTGTTGGCAAGATTATATCTAAACTCTATTTCTTTCTCCGAGTTGGGAGAAAACCTTTCCACGTTTTTCCAGGGACCAACTGTCCTCTCTTTTCCGAAAATTCTCAATTTGTATTTGCTGTCTGCATAGATATTTTCTCCCATCCACTATCGAACCTTTGCGCCCGCTCCATGTTTTAAAAATAACCTTTGACCATTTTATACGCTATTGAAATATTAAGCTCATTTGTAATGTTTTCCATATAGTCTTGACTCACCATTTTATATGTTTTGGAACCTACATGGTCTTGCGCCTTGCATTAATATATACAACATCACCTTGGTCCATTGAATGTGCGCCCTTTATAATTTTATCACTTAGTTTTGCTCCAGGATACCTTATGGTCTTGAAACCATATGCTTTCGAGCCTTGTTTTAATTTGATCACTTGCTTTACCTCATAATACGAAGGCTTCTTGTTTTGGAAGATCGAGAGTCGAAATATTCTTCTCAAGCCACATTGATGGCCCTTTTAATATTAAACCTTTCTATCTTGTGGTTCCGGAGGCTCTCTTTGCGTATGCATCAATGCGCCTGGCTACTAAAAGTGTATGCATTAAACATAACCTTCTAGGTTCAATTTGAAATTCTCCATCTCTAATAGTTTCGTATAGACAATATTTATGGACATGTAGGAGCAAAGGAGACTAGGGTTTTAAGGCCATTTCATTCCTCCACATGTACTCCTTGCAACCTAAATAATGCCACAGTATGTATCTCAAGATTAACAGATGTTGCTTCTCAAAGGTGCATTGCCATATTTGAAACTCTGCCGTCGACTTAGCACACCCATATGAGATTGTCATTCTCTAGGGAGATCTTCTGAGTCGGCTTTGTTCATCGGGCTATACTTCAGGCTAGATTCATCGAAGTGGCGAAATATGTTCCTTTACGTGCACCCATTGAAATTTAGATGATATGGTGCAGGATCTAGACATTTCCAAACGAAACGTTTTTAAGCATCTGGTGCGCACTAGTGAAGAAAGCTCTTGCATCAGTAACATAGAACGTTCTCTCTGATCAACATGTATCACACCATCCTCCTTTTAACAGTACTGGTTGCTTGCTCCTCCCCCTCCCCTGTTCCGCAACCTTGGCTTTGTTACCGAACTCAATTTTATTGCCCTCGATGTCATGACAAGATTGAGGAGTTTGTCACCCATGGGGTCGACCTGCGTGGAATATTACAACATCATAATTACTCTTCACTAATGATGACCACAGATAAAACACATGAAACTAACAAGATTAAGAGAAGTATTCAAACAACATGCTTAATGACCTATAGCAGGAGGGATTTTACTCGTCAATACAAAAAAGGTTTCCATTCAAACGTATGCATGGCAATCTCATTACACATGGCACGACTGCGGTAAGAATGTTCGAGCGTATGCTAGATGATCCCTCCCACATATGGCGTGATTGCAGCGACAACATCAAGTCATGGTGATGAGACAACTCGTGAGGGGTTGGGGATAGGTCGGCGGGATGTCGTTGACTATAGGTCAGGTGAAAGACTTTAACGCCTAGGCGAGCAGAGAGGGAACCCAAAATTTTAAATATACCCAAAATTTTGGGTGGTGTTGTAGCGGCTGCAACACACTCTTAGCACCAGAAGGAAAACTCACCCGATTATGCTTCCCATATACACCATGTTCAGAGAAATCAAAATCCATAGAGAAATTAGACATACCTTCTACCATACCATTTCCATGCAGTATCTGAAGGCCCTTCTCTCTAATATGTCCAAGCCTTTGATGCCATAGCATGGTCTTTTCTCCAGAGACCACAAGGCTTTTTGTTCCACTTACAGGAACCACAAAACTGTTGCACCCATCAATAACAATGCTACCATAAATCTTGTACAAAGTTCCAATCTGAACTCCCATCATTAATACTAGTGCTCCCCTAAGCATCTTGTAGGTATCTTTCTCGAACACTATTTTTACACCTGCATCATCCATCCATCTTTCTAATCCTTGCACCTTGCAGCTTCAGCTTGAATTTTCCACGTCTGATGATTCTAGACTTCCCATCATCCCCTAAGAAGACATCACCACCATCATACTTCTCATACTAACAGAACCATTCCCTACGGGGAGTGAAGTGAAAGGATGCACCTGAGTCAATCAACCATGCCTCATGGTCTACATGTGTATTTCAAGAAGAAGCCAAATACACATCCTCACCTTCATATGAGGTGGTTTTTGCCTCTATATACGTAGCATCATCAGATCCCTTTCCTTTCTCATGAGATTTAGATCTCCCACTCGAAAATTTATTTTGTTTCTATTATGGGACCTTCCTCATACATATAAGCCCTCTCCATTTTGGCCCTCCATATTTCTCCGTCTCATTTACTCCGCTAGCAAGGCTGAGACAATTTCTTAAAAATTCAAGGCAGTTGTATTGCTACCTATTGCAATAACCAGATTGCCCGATGAATCTGGTTATTAACACAACAAACTGATGCACTTATCTTCATCTGAGATTTTAATATAAACAGATGACAATTGACTTACCACAGTATTAAAGGTGTGTTGAATTTTGCAACGAGAAACAATGAAATTGTTATCTAGAAATAACATCCATGGTCTTACTGAAAATTAAGCATGTACACTAGGGTGGGGCCCACACAGGCTATTTTTAGGTGTATGTATATTTATAGATGTATGGTGCATGTCTATTTATAGAATTAATGTCTATTTATAGATGCATGTCTATCTTTATTATCCCTTAATTTAGATGGACATTAAACTGTAATCTATTCTCAATGTGGACTTGAAATAGTTAACTGAAGTGGAAAAATCAATTAGATAAGTGAATTTCGAGTTAAAGGTTGGTTGGTGGGACATGCAGGTTGAATTTAGTTGTAACTGAGTGATTCGAATAGCAATAGAGATGGAATTGCAGTGGTGCATGTTGTGCAACTTGTAAGTAGTTTAACTCAGTTAGGTGAGTTAAACTCAGTTGTGCTAGTTGTAACTAAAGATACACTAGTTAGAGATCAAGTGAATTCATTATTAATTAATTCACAATAAATGGTTTGACATGAAACTTAATATTTACTATTATTAGCTGCATGCATGTTAGATCCATTGGAGACCTATTTGAGTTCTAGGTGAAAGGGAAGTAAACTATCAGTTGTGACATTATCCACTTGCACACAAGTAAGTAAACACACATTGGATGTGCCCATGAGGATTGCACAGTCAAGGCAGGCAGGAAGGCATCATTTCAGGGATTTTTTTCTACAGGGATTGTGCAGTGGAGGCAGGCTATCCGGAGACAATAAATTGAGCAAGTGATTTTCCAATTTTTGTATGACAGTGTGAGACAATTAGCTGATGTACTGATATCTCTTGTGATTGGAGTTTTGTATGTAATTGTTTCATGATCCATGATATAATATACAATAGAATATAGTTGGGTTTTTAGCTGTAAGCTTTCCCCGGGAAATTATCTGTGTTGTCTGTGATTGATTTTTCTTCATGATATTGTAATTATCGACTGTGTTTTTAATTCCACAAAGATTTGTAGAAGAGATTTAGCATTTAACTTTATCATATTGTTAGATCGGGTGAATCCAATATATACATGAATATTGTATAATTTCTACATGGTATCGGAGCACAGGAAATTGTAGAAGTGAAGTAGGAGCTGAGTTTGTTGGTGGATAGAATTTGAATTTGCAGAAAGACTTTCTTGGTGCTACAATTGATTCAAGGTCGAAATGGCTTGCAATGGCTTGAGGTTAGAGTATGAAATCGAGGGCAGCTCGAAATACATTACTTGTAAAGACATGATTGAGGTGGTACTCAAAGACAATGGCTTGAAGGAATTCATTGAAAAGTATTTTCCTAAGCCAGATGTTGTAGATGCTGCCAATATTGATGCTTGGAAAAAATAAAGTGGAAAAGTTGAGGCAGATCCTATTGGAGGGAGTACGAGACCACATTGTCTCAAGCCTCCATGGGAAAGCCACACCATATATTATGCAGAAGGCTTTAACAGATCTATTCCAAAGAATAAACGACCATAGGAAATTGGCGCTCAAAGATAAACTCAGGAAGATCAAGATGGAAAAGTGTGACACCATTCCAAAGTATCTCACAAAGTTTTTCCAATGTCGAGATGAACTTGGGAGTGTAGGAATAACTGTCACTGATGATGATTTGGTGAATTTGGCTCTCCTAGGACTTCATAAGAGTAGGCACAGTTATGAATAATTTGTCAATAGAAAACAAACAATTTCATATTGGGAACGACTGTGGTCGGATCTGGTGCAGGAGGAGTTCATGCAAAACACCACAAATGGCTCTTCATCAAATCATGATGATGAAGAGGATTGTGCTTTGGCTACAAAGGTGAATAAGGGTAAGGGGAATAAATTCCATTCTAAATCTGAGGCCGGTGAAGATGGAAAGGAGCAAAACATGTCCAAAGTGAAGTGTTTTCACTATCACAAGCATGGACATATTGCCACAAATTGTCCACAAAAGAAGAAGAACAAGAAGGCTACTAGATCTTCAGCTGTTGAGGCCCTTGCCTCGCAATTTGAGCTTGAATTCTCATTGATCGCATGCATGGTGTCAAGTGCATTGGGATCAAGGTGGTACTTGGATAGTGGTGCTTCCTTTCACATGATGGGAGACAAGAAAATTTTCAGTGACATGGAGGAGAAGGATCTGTAGATGCATATTGAAATGGGCAGTGACAGATGATACAGTGCTACCGGGATTGGTACCATTACCTTTCAGGGGGGGTTAGGTAAAATCTTTCAATTAAAAAACGTAATGCATGTACCAGGTTTGAAGAAAAATTTAGTCTCAGTTGCAATGTTAGAGGATAGAGGCTATGATGTTGTTTTGAGTGAAGGACAAGTTTTCTTTAGACATAAAGCAACAGGGCAAGCCAAGAAGATTGGGATTCGAGTTAATAATCTCTATATAATTGATGTAGATGTGATTTCTACAAAGCTTCCTACCATTGGGAAGTGTGAGAAATTCATGCAATTGAACCTTAAGAGGGAGCTAGATTTACATGCAGGAAAGGGTGAACCTCAAGATGTGGTGCAGCCACATGCGAAGGATCATGGAGTGGGAGCAACCACTCATGCAGAGAAATTTTAATCTAGGTGGGCCGTGAGAGTGCATGCATCTATACCACCAGGTGACAGGTGGGGTGACATGCATGAGTAATCCGAAGAATAAATTTTGGGCAAGACTCATTGAGATGGTGTGGATCTCATGAATCAAACCTGGCTACTAGGATCCCACAGAGCAGCAGTAGCAGGATCAGTTGGATTGATGCAGTCAAATGTCATGAGGACATGAAATGAAAGTGACAAAGTTAGATACTAGAGCACAGAATAGAGCTGGCAGCAAGTGCAGAGTGTATGGATGTAGGTGTCAAAAACTCAGAGTATCTAGTAGAAATGTGCAATAGCTAGCAACAAGTCAGAAGATTTTGATGACAGATGCATTACACTGATTCAGTTGTTTGGAGACTATTTAGTTTCAGAAGTGTTGCATGAAAAAATTGCATATGCGATAAACACTAGTGAAGTGTTGCATGAAAGAGTTTCATGTGCAAGAAAAACTGTAGAAGTGTTGCATGCATGAGTTACATGTCGCATGCAGGGGTTGAATGTCGCATGCATGGGGTTGCATGTCTCATGCAAGGACATTCCTTTCTTATTGAGAGGTAGTGTTGAAGTTTGCAACAAGAAACAATGAAATTGGCATCCGGAAACAACATCCATGATCCTAGTAAAAATTAAGAACCTACAATAGGGTGCAGCCCACACAAACAATTTTTAGATGTACGTCTATCTATAGATGTATGGTGCATGTCTATTTATAGATGCATGTCTATATTTATTATCCCTTAATTTAGATGGACATTAAAATGTAATCTATTCTCAATGAGGACTTGAAATAGTTAACTGAAGTGGAAAAAAGTATTATCTAAGTGAATTTTGAGTTAGAGGTTGGTTGGTGGGACATGTAGGTTTAATTTAGTTTTAACTGAGTGGTTCGAGTTGTAACAGAGTTGGAACTGCAGTCCTGCATGATTTGTGCAAGCTGTATGTAGTTTTACTCAGTTAAGTGAGTTAAAATCAATTGTGCTAGTTGTAACTGAAGATACACTAGGGAGAGATCAAGTGAATTAATTATTAATTAATTCATAATCAGTGGTCTCACATGCAACTGAAGATTTACTATTATTAACTACATGCATGTGAGATCCAGTGGAGACCCAGTTGACTTCTAGGTGAAATTCGGAAGTAAACTATCAGTTGTCATGTTACACACTTGCACACAAGAATGTAAACACAAATTAGATGTTCCCATGAGGATTGCGCAGTCAAGACAGGCAAGAAGGCATCATTTCAGGGATTTTTTTCAGCAAGGATTTTGCAGTGGAGGCAGGCTGTCTAGAGACAGTAAATTAAGCAAGTGATTTTCCAATTTTTGTATGACAGTGTGAGACAATTAGCTGACGTATTGAGAGCTCTTGCGATTGGAGTTTTGTATGTAATTGTTTCATGATCCATGATATAATATACAATATAATATAGTGGGGTTTTTAGCTCTAAGATTTCCCTGGGAAATTATCTATGTTGTGTGTGATTGATCTTTCTTCATGATATTTTAATTAGCGATTGTGTTTTTAATTCCGCAAAGATTTGTAGAAGAGATTCAATATTTAACTTTAGCATATTCTTATATCGGGTGAATCCAAGATATACATTCATATTGTATAATTTCTACAAGGCGTTCAGATGCTCCGTCACCGAGTCTCCATCCTTCATCCTCAGGTTATACAAATATTTCCGTAGGAACAATTTATTCACTAGAGACTTAGATTGGTATAAAGTCCCTAGCTTCTCTCGCAAATTCTTCGCCGTAGCTTCCTTAGATACATTAAAAAATATTGAATCTAAGACACACAACTGTGTTGTGCTCTTTGCCTTACGATCCAACTTCTTCCAGTCTTCATCTCACATTGTCGTTGGTTTAGTACCTGGATCTACCGCGATCCATTGATCTTTATCCACCAGCAGATCCTCCATCTTGAGCTTCCACAACTCAAAAATCTAACCATTAAATTTCTTGATCTCTATCTTTCCACTACTCACCATCTTCTTTCGTCGCAAGAATCGATCTTGCAGATCTCCCATTGAACAGGGTCTACCACAGGCCCAAGCAAAAAACCCCTCAATAGCAAATGCATTCCCTTGAATCCAAAGCTTTCTTCTGATACAAAATGTAGTTTTTAACCCAATACAAAAATTGTCTGCAAACGAATCTTAAAAACAGAAAATAAACAGTAGTGAGAGTATAAAACCTAAAACAAATATACACAGATATTTTCCCCTAGATCCCAAATCGGGACTACGAGCTTGATTTTTCATTATATTCCTTTTAGTGTTACAACACATATATGTACATGCCGAAGCATTCATAAACCCCAATAGATTAATCTTGGATTAGAACATAACTGTAGTTCCCTTGATTAGATCTACAAAATTCTAGGGGCTGAAAAGCATCATGTCCCAAAACCGGGTCCGCCCCAGACCCCGCGCATTGGGCTGCCTACCCCCTCCAAACATCCATATAGGGGGGGGCTTCCACCCCCCCTATGACCCCCCTGCTGCGGCCGACGCAATGTACATAGGGTGGCTTTCGTATACCCCCCCCCCCCCCCCACCGTGCATGCGACTAAGCGTGGAAAGAATATAACACATACCTAATAGATGAGAAGTTGAATGGGGCCAATCCACTAGCTGTGGTTTAACCTAGAGACCTTGAGTAATCTGCAGAAATCATTTGCAACCCAAACTGTAAACAATTCGTGAATCTCATGTAAGGGGAATCAAACTCGAAAATGATTTCCATGAATTCTGCGAGGCTAGAGAATATTATGAGCATGCTTTTTTTCCTATCTGATCCTTCCACACCACTCCACAATTAGGAGGAGAACTAGAATAACTCACCATAGCTCGACGAATCAATCCCTTGATGAAGAAATCAAACCATTTCCAGCTAGAAATTTTTAACTTGTCGAAGGATGAAGAAAATAGGGCTTCAAGATTGGCTTGGGAAACACGTGTTTGTGCAGCCAAATTCATAGAGTAACATCTTCGATGTAGTTATAATTAATTTGATTCTAATGGCTTAATTAAGTTGATTCTAATGACCTGATTGATATATCATTATTTCATGTTGGTTATCCTATTATTATATTTTTCTCAAGATAAATCCCCTCTGCGGACAAAGGCGATCTCTCTAGCCCTAGAGTCACTAGTACATTTGGTCAAAATTCTGACACTTTTGACATATTGTATGAAATTTACCCAATTTTTCTCATTTTTAAAAATCCCGCAAAAAAACGTCGCTATAGCGACATATAGGGAAAGTGTCAGTATTGCGATGTTTAGGTATGTCGTCGAAACACCGACATTTTGGGACACGAGGTCGGAAGTGCGACGTTTATATGACACGAGTCAGGATTGCGACATTTGGAGAACCGTCGCTATTACAACGTTTAGAGATAATTGCCGGTCTTGCTACATTTTTAAGACAACCATCGATATTGTGACGCTTTGCCGAACACCGTCGGTATTGCGACGGTTAGACCCCACGTTAGTATTGTCATGCTTTGTGTTCCACAATTAATCATTTGCGGACAACCATCGGTCTTGCGTTTCATTTAAATTAATTTTATTCATATTTACATATTTAAAAGTTTTATTTTCATTTTTATTTTTTTTTCAAAAAAAAGAAAATTTAATATAAAATATTTAAAATATTCATGTTATTTATTTTTTTAATTAAATACATCATTTATATTATATCATAATGAAATCAAATATTCATCATTTGATTAATATATTATAAAATGCTTAGGCATAAATGCATTGAACTAGTTTTGACATCACAACTTATGTGATTGCCAATTCAAATAACACCTAATAATAATATTATAAGTATATTTTCACAAACTAATATTTATATTAATTTTATACATTTTTTAATCAAATTTTTATTGTGATTGAATAGTGTAAATAAAGATAATAAGTTTATAAGAAATAATAAAAATGAATTTATGGTTTCAATATAAATCAATTTCACTCATGCTTTTCCAATACATTTAAAGGCTTTATTTTTTTAACTTTTGGAAATAAAAGTGAGAAAGGTTGATATTAACCATTTAATATTAAAAACATTATCTCTTTATTTTTTATGAAATATGTCATTTTATATCACAATGCTTCTTAGTCAAATAGTCAATGAATGAAAGAAATTAAGTTCTAGTATGATTTCAAGTTATGAAAAGATATAGGGTTATATTAGAATTTTTTTTCCTCAGCAAAACATGTACATTGTATAAGTTTAGTGGAGTTTATATTTTCTTGAGATTGTGGCCTTTCACGCTTATCACAAGTATGCATGGGTTTAATTAAATGACCATCCATTCACATGTATCTATCATTCTAGAAATTACACAAGGAGAGATTGAACAAGGATTTTAAAAAACAATTCCTCCCAATGACCCATGGAATAGTATACCAAAGGCAATACACAAGGTAATGAAATCCCCCCTAAACTCATGTTGATATTCAAGATATCAAGTTGATATTCATGTTGATAATAGAAAAAACAACAATGTTAGGGAATGTTATGGTATTTCGTGTATCATATCCCACTAAAGTTTGTCCCAAATCCTAGGCCATAGAGACCTTAGGACCCCATGGATTGAGTTGCATGGCTATTCATTGCCTAACTACATTTTTTTTTTCATTTACATTTTTGGATTGAAACTAATTGTCATGAAGTATATCTGATAGCCTATGGATGTTTCAAAACACTATGGTTGTTTTTTTGCAAAAAGGCCGAATGAATGGTTTTTAACTTAAGAAGGTTCTAAAATTTATTTAACAAGCCGGGTGGAATTCCTTACGCTTTTGACCATTTATAGAATGATTTGTTACACAATGGGAAACTTAAATATATGTAATGAAATTGTTCATATCTTTAACCCATTCCCTCAAAAATAGAATGCATCAAGGTTGATATTTTATTGGATCAAAAATATTTGTTGTACATTCGGGGGCTTAGGCTTAGTTGACATCAAGCTGTTTCATACATCAATCTCCCAACACTTACGTCGAGTACCAAATTCTCCCCCGTAGGATAAATTATTCTCCCTACTCCTTTGCACTCGTATATCTTGCAACATCATGTTAGGACCAATAGGCCTTGGTTGTTGCATGAAAACAATAATATGTGGACTAGATTTGTTAGAAATGGGAATTTTATATAGACATGGAAAAATTTATTTACCCACATTAAGAAAATTACATCTCCCTCGTCCTCTCCAAGCCTAACTCAAAACAATATTAGCAATTCTATGGCAATCAAAGAGCTGCCAAGAATCTCCAAATATATTATTATGTAAGAAGTGGGGTCCTATAGAACCACTCTTGACCTCGACAACCAAATTTTTATCCATCGATTGGCGGGGATGATACCCACAAAAATCTAGGGAACATAAGTTGAAATGATATTTATACCTTGTATACAAATTGTTAGCACTCCCAAATCATTTGACACCTTTTCAAGGTGTGAAGGGAAGAAGAGAGTGGACTTATTTCATAAAAATAAAATTAAGATGGTATCATGCAACATGCAAGAGCTCACAAACCCTTATTACAACCATGATTTTGAAATTAATAAATTTTGCTCCTGTTATTAAGATATTGTGTTTACACGAATTTAAAACTGCCACATTCATTCATGAATCAAACCATGATTAGGGAATGAAAATAGCGACGTTTATTAATTGGGGACAATTGTCGGTAGTGTGACGAAATTGAGGGCAACCGTCGGTATTTCCATGTGTGAGGACAACTGTCGATATTACTAAGGCTTATTCTGTGCCATAAAATTCTTTCCCACTCTATTCTCCTTCCCTCGCAGTCGGACCATCTATATGTGTTATGTAGGTAAATCTTCTCCGCGGACAGAGACAATCCCTCTAGCCCTAGAGTGGGTCTAGTAACAAGGAATCATGCTAGAGTGTAGGTTCCTAGATATTTGAATGAAAGAGGATGCGATAAGATGGCCTACCTGTGGTCCAATGATGTTGTTGGAAATCGTAGTGTTGATGTGAACTTCTCATTCCCGATTTGGCAAGTCATAATCCCCTTTCTTATCGTGCTTAGACACCTGCACAGAGATCAGAAAACGATAACCACATACCACATACTAATTTCATCCAAAAAATACTATTCAGTCAGAGAAGACTAAGCATATTGCATTCGATAAAGACAAAATACAATATGGGAACCAGAAAATAGTCACTTATGTTATTAGGTAGAAATAAGAGACACAACAATGCTCTGACGTTGTGGTCTCCTCCAGCGGGGTTCGGAAGAAGCACGTCTCAAAGCTTGTCGGAGAATTCAGATGGGATAAAGGCCCTCTCGATGTATTTCCTTCTTGATCTACCTTCTCAATAACTCAGTTATTTAGCTATAGTTCAATTCTCCAAGTTTAGCACTTCAGCTGTATAATTCTCTTTGTTCAGCTAGCGTTCAAAAAGGGAGAAGGCTTTTTTATATAGAGGAAAAGGAGAAGGTTGGGATCCCTACAAAGGTGGAAGGGAGGCCTATCCTTTAGGAGTGTTCCAAGGGAGGTGGAAACTACTAAATAAAAGAGGAAGTCCGTGGTTGTTTCAGTTCAACCACTCCCAATGACTCATCCTGAAGGTGGTTGGAATGAAACCTCCACCTCTAGTTTTAAAAAAAATTCCATAAATAGCTTGGTGCGGGTGTCTAATTGGCACAGAGTACCAAGTGGCACGGGCTCAATGTTAAATTTCTAGGTCGACGCGAGGAGGAAACGAGCTACTCATGCTAAGGCAAAAATAGGGATTTTCACAGCTCTGCTTAGGGAAATGTCAACAAGAAGAATGTTGATTTTATCAAAAGGGATGCAAGGATGATATTTTCAAATCATGACACTGCGTATTGGTTACATAAATGACCCTCCAATGTGCAAGTTGGGGATTGCAGGGACAGTGAAAAAATGTTGTGTAACAGATGCCCCCTAAAGCATGAGGTCCGAGGGAGAGGGAGGGGAGAAATGCTTTATGAGAACGCATTCGAACCAAACACCGCTATCAGAAAACCTGCAATTACAAATACAACTGATATCTATGATATATGAACATGTGGCATGGGCACAACCATCCATAATAGAGTATACAAAAACTGAGATCTAGGTATGGACACAACCATCCAACAGTAAATATCAACAAATAGACTTAGGTATGGTCGCAGCCATCCAATCAATAGAGTCATGCAATAAGTCATGATAATCCACAAAGAACTCACAACCTGGATTTTATCAGACAAAATCCAGGGTATTGTGCTCCATCTTGACCCGAACAAGTACAGATTCAAGCATGCGAGTACATGAGCTGAATTTGAACATGCAAGAAAATTGTCTGATTACCAACCAATGATGAAAGTTGTTAACTGACGTGAGAGGAACCACGAATAATGACAATGGCTCTCAAGATGAAAGGTACAATCCATGAAATGTGAATAGTGATTTGGCATCGAACACCCGTAGATTCAGTCGATCGAAGGCCAATGATGTGGACCTTACGTCGAATGTGAAGAACCTGCCATTAAGGCATGCAGGCTCCAAGGTACTGGAAGGGAGTCTCTAGATCAAATTACTGGATAATGAGCTGAAGTCGATAGGAAGTGGCCTGGTTGAAGGAGGGCCATAATGTTTCCCACATCATCAATACAAGACAGAGTAATATTATCTTTGTGAATCAGGACCAACAGAGAATCAGAGGGAGGTTGAAAAACTGCAGAGGCAAGCTTGTCTTGAACATATCAGCAACATGACACTGGATTTGGCAGTATTTGACATCAAAGGATATAAGGTCATGATGACATTGAAAAGAGCGAACGAGAGGCCAAAACCCATTACCTAAACCCTTGGAGGAAAAAAATGACGAAATGAGATGTCCCCAACTCGACACAAATGCAGAAAAGTGCCATGTTCAAGAGTGACATACTGCCAACACAACTAAAATCTAGTTCCATTTTCCCCCACCATTTCTAGTGAGTACCCCAATTATTTTTGAAAACAAGCTTGAAGGGGATAGCATATTCTTGCACTATAAGTTTTTCCTTCGGAAAAATCGATCCTAGTACATCTTACGAGCCCTAGGAAGGAGAAACTCGAATAACGTCATGGTGACAAAGTCCGATATCATCAGAGTTTAACGAGTCTGACAAAGGAATAACTCGACATATTTTCATGTTTAGAGAGTTTAAAAAGAAGGCATAAAAGAAAAATCTAGCAGTTCCTTGTCGTAGATAGTCTCACAGATCTGAAAAGGTAGAAAACTGTGTCTGAGAGAACCTCTTAGTTGCGATAGGCTAAGATATTCCTTTTTCATAAATAATCTATCCCAACCTGAAAAAGGGGTAAACATATACTAGGTAGATATCGTTTCACAGCCATTTAACGAGTTTAAAATGACAAGAGTCTCGACAATCTTTTCAATTTTTTAGAGTTAGAAAAGAGCTAAAAGATGACTTCTCCTGGAGGAACGATTGGTATTAAGGGTAGCTACTGGTTCCGGTGAAGGTGGAACTGCTCAGAACTAGTAAAGGTTAAGAGGCTGGCTAACAATACCACTCATTGCAGCGGTTTCTCAAGATTGGGTAAAACAACCAAGTGAAGGCGTATGATCGGCCAAGTAGATGGTAACGATTGAATGAGAAAACCTAGGCTCATCTAGAAAAATAGGCTGATAAAATGGAAATCACGAGAGGTAATGGTTTCATTTTTACACAAGCTTGAAACAAAGATAAATTATGCTTGAATTTGGCTTCATTTTTACATAACCTTGAAACAAAGATAAAAGATGCTTGAAAAAAAAAATTTACATGCCCCCAACATGGTGACTTAATTCGAGGTACATGCCCCCCAAACTTCAATCCATATGAAAGGCAGATGGAGTGAAGGTTAAAATATGAGATCAAGTGAAAGACTCGACTGGGATTTTACGAGATCGTATCAAAGATTTGAATTGAACAGGAACATTTTTCATTATTTTAACGAGGTTGACAAATTAAAAGAACTATCCTCATGACATCTTGTTTCATTTTTTAGGGAGCTTGACACAAGGAAAGGAACTATGCTCCAAAAAACCTTGTTTCATTTTTTAAGGAGCTTGACACAAGAAAATGAACTATGCTCTGATGAAAACTCATCATGTCGAACAAGAAGTCATGGCTTCCAAGAGGTTCTCATATGATGGGAGAACAACATATAAGAAATCAGGACCCAATGCCCCCAGCACACGATGCACAACGGCACCATCACTGAATGCGGACACAAGACAGGTGGCCACATAATTAACTTGTGACGGGGAGGACACAACCGGTGGATAAAGACCAGGAAGGGAAGATGGTGGGCCAACCACCATATCAAGACCAAAGAATGAAAGCTCATCAATGGTCACAATCTGACCTTTGTGTGGAAAAAAAATCACATGAAAGAGGGAGGATACAAGTGCACCCATGGCATAAGTTTGTACATTCCCTGATCCTCTATTTTAGTCTTGATTCAGACTCATATTACATCCTCCGTTTTGTGTCGATGATGTGGGATTCATTACGACCCTATTTTGACGGATCGCTTCTTGTCAACTTCAGCTCATTATCCAGGAAGTTGATCTAGAGACTCCTTTCTGGTACGTTAGAGCTTGCACGCCCTAATGAAAAGTTCTTCGAATTCAACGATAGGTTCACATCATTGGCCTTCGATCGGGTGATTTCACGGGTGTTCGAATTCAGATCACTGTTCACATTCCGTGTTTTGTACTAGTAGTACCTTGAGAGCTATTGACATTATGGGTGGTTTCTCTCGCACTTTTTAATGGTTCACATCATTGACTGGTAATAAAGTGATTTTCTAGCATGTTCGACTTCAACACGTCTATTCACATGTTGGAATTTGTACTTTGATCGGGTGGTGTTGGAGCGTAAGACCCTGGGCTTCGATCACAAAGTCTAGGTTGCGAGGAGTGATGAGTCATTCATGATTATATACATTATTCTTTAGATGGATGGCTGCAACCATACTATGGGTTCTCTTGTTTTGATCCTCTCTATACAGATGGCTGTGCCCATACCGTGGATATATTTCATATAATCCCTTTATTTAGATGGCTGCGTCCATGCCAAGGATCCATGCACATGATCCTCTTCTTGATGGATAGTTGCGCCTATACCATGGATTCATGTATTTTCAACAGGGATTTTAGTTATGTATATGTATCTATGCTTGATTTTTAGGTCTCCTGACAGCATCTGGTTCCTTACACGTACTTGTAAGGAATTTCACCCCTCACTCATGTTGGGAATTCATACTTTAGGGGGCATCTATTACACAACATTTTGTCACTGTCCCTGCAATCCCCATCTCGCCTGTTGTTATGATAACCCTCATCTCACAAGGTTCGACAAAAATATATCTTGAAACAAGCTAAGGCATAGTATTGGGAAGTGTGATTGGATAAAGAGATATGAGGGAAATATGAAATATTCTCCCTTCATAAAGACAGAGCAGAAAAGGAAGTAAATAATATGTTAGAACTAAGCAGAAAAGCTGCAGGTCATACAACGGGACAGCTCGAGTAGTGCTGCCATGTGGGTAGATTCCGGGGGCACCAAGGAAGGCATAAGGAGAATGGAGCTTCGACCCCAGGAATCCCATGACATCATAGCTTGGTGGGGAAGGTTTCGCCCGTTCCATGGGTTAGTGGTGCAGCGTGAAGAGACTTCACAAGCCCTCGCCGGAATTCTGTGGTGGACCCCTCGAGATGAACAGGTGGCGCATGCAAAGGAAAAGGTAAGGTAAGTCAGGAAAGTTGGTACACGACCAGTACCAGTATTAACTTGGCTCATGGCTCACACATATCCTGCTCTTAACAGCCAATACCAAAATTTTACATGCCTTAGTGTCGATGTCCTTATGACGTCAGCCCTCCTAGTTGTTACCTAAGCCTCGTTTTTCGTAAAATATGGCCTGTTTAACCTTGCTTGAGACCCATTTGGGTAAATTACTATTTTTTACGAACTCGCCTAACAATTAAGCTTGGATTACAGCAACAGGTCGCTTTCAGCCCCCCGTGTCGCTTTCCCTCTTGGGTTTTCCATACTGGTCACAGGTATTTAGTCATTCCTGTTCCTTACAATTTTTTTCTTCTTTACTCATTCAAAATGGTTGTCGTGAGAGTCAAATCTAGAAAGTCTGAACCAGAAAGCCCCTAAGCCCGTGAAGTTAGGGCCATCCCTGGACCTAACCCCCTTACTGATACATAGGCCCACATTCACAACCCACAGTACCCTTTCAGTGTCTCCTGTGTCATCCCTGACCCGTTAGAAAGTCATGTGAAAGGCCAAGACTGATTCAGAGACATTCGGTCTAGCCTATATTACCAGATTTCTCTGCCCACCTTCCTAGTCACCGAGGTCATATGTTGGCTTAGAGACGCCTATGAATAACGTAGGGATGTATTCCTTTCAGCTGAGGGAAACAAGGTTTTCTGAATATCCCCTAAGCTCATTAGAAACACCCTCTATTTCCCACACAACCCAGAGTATGTCGAGTTCATAGAGTTGTCCTTGTTGCAATTACCCTGGAAACAACAGAGTGAATTCCTCTCCTCTATCTTAGACTCCCACCTCACGTCCATCCCATCTTCGGACATGGTGCCCTTGACCGCATTCACAAATGGCCTCCAGCTTTTTCTCACTTTCATTTCTCGATTACCAGGTCTTATAGAGGTTGAGAGGGTGTCAAAAGAGTGCATAGCCCTTCATGTCTCAGCCGGGCATCATTCTGGATATCCCAAATTTTCTGGCTTCGACCTTTCAGACCCAATTTCAAGAACTACCCTCTTCGAGGGCTTTCCGTTTCTTCTCACTAGTCTTTTACCTTTTTCTGTTCGAGCATGCTGACAAGTTTGAAGCTTTGGGCCTTGAAAAACTCTCAAGAACGAACGAGTAGCTAAGAACCATCTTTGGGTGGAACGTCTCAGTACGTCAGCAGCTTAATGGGAGGGGTTACGCAAATTTTTTGAATGATTTCATGACCATTGCCTACACCATACTTCATGACACCCCCCCGCCCAAGATTTTTCCTGAGAAGAAAGACTGGTTGCATTTTGGTGATGAAGAAAGCACAGGGGATTGGTATTTTTTTGATGATTACAATGAGATCGGAGTCTATGGTGCTGATGTACCCCCTACTGCCTATCGTTGTTCCCTGCTATGTGGGTTTTCGCCCTCAAATACATTCACCAAACCATGAGAGAGGACTAGTTCCACTTCGTTCCTGCTAAGAAGGGTTATATCCTCAAGCTCCCTACCACCATCGACCCTTTTACCATAAACTCAAGACACGCCCTCTCCACAGTGGAGATGCTGCTTTAGGGAATGGATTTAGCGCTGGGGAAAGTCTTGCCCTATGACCCAAAAGGAATTATCTCAAATAGGAAAAGGAAGAGTAGGTCCACTGCATATATGCATGAGAGTAGGCCCTTCATTAAATGGAGAGCTAACCTTGACACATGGCCCTTGGCTTTGCAGATGGAGGCTGAATATTCGATAGTAGAAGGAAGGGGTGAAACTGCTTCAGCGGGTACAAGCAGGAAAGGGTAGACTGATCAGGCAGATTTTTCAGAGAAGCCAGAATGTTTGGGTATAGGGGAGGGATCCCATCCCTCCAAAAAGAATAGAAGTGATGATGTGTAGATCATCTGGGATGAGCTACCTCAAGAGGAGTTAATCAGATAAGGGGAGCCAGATAAGAGCAAGGTTGGTTTCAGAGTCAATTACGATGGTGCCTCCTCTTCGGAACCCTCTGGGATATCATAGGCTGCTTCGGTAAACAGAGCGGAAGTAAGGGAAGAAATCAGAAATAGAAACAGGACAGTGACGGAGAAACTTCGAGTAGAACTGGCTGGTTTCATAGATAAGTATCATACCCGGCTCACCATAGAGCTGGATATGGATAAAGAACAGCTAATAATAGCTATTACGGAGGCAGTGCTAGACCCTACTGCTAATGAAATCAACTACAAGGCTCTGGAGGTTGCTGTGAATTTATTAAAGGTTCCCTTAACCGAGAAACTAGGCCTACATCAATGCATCGGGGACATGCTAAGGGATGAGGTTGTAAAGCTCACGCTCACGTTAAGGAAGCTTGAAGATAAATACAAAGAGGTGGTAGAGAATAAAAAAAAAGAAAATGAAAATGCCACGAGGGTCAGCAATAACCTACACCATCTTAGAATAATAATGAGCGAAAAAGGAAGCGATAAGGAAGGAATCTGGATAAAAATCATCACAGATTTAGAGGTTGAAAAATCAGAATTAAGGAGGAGACTCAACATTCCTAGTGGGAACTACATACAAACTGAAGAATTAGCCTAGGTGGAAAAAGAAAAATCAGCCCTCATAGATACCATTGCTCGGGAAAGAGATGAGAACGCCAAAACAGTTGCAGAACTGGCTGCCTTTAGATAGAGATTGGCCAATTTGCAAGCCAAGTGGGATACCAATATCTGTGTGAACCCAACTTCCGATACAGTAGGGGCTACCTCAAAATATTTAACCAAGGCCCTCTCAAACCTACAAGTCTCAGAAAATCAAGCTCATACAATGCAGCAGAGAATTCAGGAGTTAATGGCTAGGTTGGAACAAAATGATAAAGTAATAGCGGCCCTGCAAGTAGAGGTGGACGAAGCGAAGAGGGAGAAGATGCTGCAAGAGAAGGTTATCAAAGACCTAAACAATCAGATGAAAGGAAACGCAACCTTTCTGGAAGCTAGGCATCTCATTTGGAATGACATCAGGTCAAAGGTAAGGAAGTGTTGGGATTTTATTATGTTAATGAATGAGAAGAAAACTGTTGTCCGATTGTGCAAAGGGAAGTTGCAGGAAGGACAGGCAAAAGCTAAGGAAAAAGTGGTCATGGCCAAGAAGTATATCACCTACCTAAATGGACTGTACTCTGAAGAGTTGGCCATACAAGGGATTGAATACCGTTTCAAGGGAGTGATGGAAATTAGAAGGGTAATTGAGAAAGAGACCGCGCGCACAAATGCATTGAGTGGTTTGGATCGTGTCACCAAGGGAGTGGGGAAGTTTGAGCAAGAGTGGGATGAGATGGTGAAAGAAGGCCTCCCATTATGTTGGGATTCTACGACTGCCACGTTTTCAAGTCTCACTGATTACGAAGAGAAGCTGGCAACGGTTATGAATCAGAAAAATCTTCCTTATGAGAAAACCACTCACCTGAAAGCTGAGACTATAATTGCTGCCCTAGAAAAAGAGATTTCGCTTCTCTGTCAGATTAGACAACGCTTGGCTGTACAGGTGGACTACTCAGAATTGATTTATATGCAGGCCTTAGTGGATATTTTTGCCACTATGCCCCTGCCAGGGGCAACCATATGGCAGAAATGCAGTGATTTTGTAAATGTACCAGTTGTCACACTGTCCCTCCAGTCCACGCCTCCTCAGAAGCATAAAACTGGTTCATCCACGTCATCTGTGCTTCCAACGCAGTCGACAGCTGCTACACCCGGTTCTTCTAAAAAATGATGATCATGATCTGGCCCTAGTGGCATTTTTATTTCTTTTTACTTTTGTAATATCGGGTGAAATTGTCATTTCACCCTACGCATTTTTATTTTCTGTTTAAGTTGTTTTATTTTCGGTTGGTGCTTATGTTAAGGCCACTACAGAGATGATGAGAGGCATTTTTCCTCATCATTGGTTTTGATTCTAATAGAGACAAGCAACATAAAATATATTTCTATGAACAAATGTTGATTCAAAAAATATCTTCTGCTAACAATAGACTAGGGATTATAAAAGAAAGAACCTGAGTCTATAGTGAGGTTCCAAATTTTCCAGAACAGAGTTTGTTAATTGTAAATCCCCATTTTTGTAAATTTTTGAGGAATTCCCATGTTTTATGTGGAAGCATCCCGTTGGGAGACTATAATGAAATTATGTTGCCATGAGATGGATTCCTGGTGAGATCGGTCATAGTTTGTGTTTCCTCTATTATATTCATATACAAACGTTTTAGCACTTCATCACTCTTTTTATGTTATATGCTACCAGAATGTGAGCGCTTGATTAACTAGAATGAATTTATTTGTCTCGGATACTCATGCCTATTAGTCTATTTTTCTTTAAATATGGCTCGGAGCTATGATATTATGTTCATATGTTTCATCTCATTCACTCACTTTTCTTCTGATATTAACTAGTGATAGATTCTTATGTGCTAATAAGCCTATCTGTAGTTAATACTTTCTCCATTTTCTGCCATTGTTACTATGCTTTCATATTTTGATAACTGTGCACTGCGTCTCATTATCTAGTCCTCCTCACAGCTTATAAAATTCAGATTCATCTTCAATAATGAATTCATAAGACCCTTATTGTTTACTTCTGGGTACTGCTACTAGTATATCTCTGTTTCTGAGGTCTCGGTCCCACTTTATGAAGTTTTTTTTTAAAAAACATTTATGAACAAGAGGATTTATGCCCCTGACCATGGAAAGTTTTTCTGAATCTTCTTGGCCTTAAGATGATCTACGCACTGGTCCTTCACAACTCAGGGCTGTCTCTAGGAGTGACAACATATTTTTGGCACCGTTTCCGGGGAATGAATTTGAATATCATCCTTGGGTACGACAAAATCATATTCACCCTTCAAGACTAGGTGAGCACGAAGGGTTGAGATTTGTGTATCCCTCACCTTGGCAACTCCATAGTCTTTCAAAATTTCTAAATCTATTTGTCGTCCTGGCTTATCAAAAGCCTCACCTAAGTTCAGATACTTCTCAGTTAAGAACACCCTCTGTATCTGATCCAGAAAAAATTCTATTTAAGAGAATTTGGAAGGAGAAGCAGCCCACCCATACAGAAATACCCATATTCTGCCTATAAGATTCCCCGTCTTCCTCCTAGTAAGCTCAAGTTCAAGGTCCTGGATCTACTGCTAGAGTGCTTGAATACCCACCAGATAGCCTTTTCCATGAACAGTCGGAGGTAAAAGACGAGGCAGAGTCCGTAGATACATCAAAATTTGTTTTACATCCTACCCCAAAACCCAAAGAGATAAATAAAGTGTCCATTCCTCAAATCCTACTCGGTCAAACAAATTTATAGACCACTGTCCACCATATTTCTAGTGCTACTCAGCAAAACCCACCTCTGGCTCCACCACCTCTCATGGCTATTCCTGGCTTCTTGTTGAATAAATATGCCCCTCTGGCATTACCGCAGATTCTGAATGACATGCCCCAAGACTACATGAAGCACTTGCCCCGGTTTACGGGGAAGACATCAATGCTGCACAAAATCACTTGGAAGATTTCTATGCTTTTGCAGAGAATTTCAATGTAGAACAGTTGGATGTAGTTCTGAGGTTATTCATCCAATATCTGGATGGAGAAGCAAGGAAGTGGTTTAAAACTCTTGGAGATAACTCCATCACCAACTGGGAAGAGATGGAAAGTGCTTTCACCCAGAAGTTGGGAGAGCAAAGATACCATGGCTATTGTCTCATAGAGTTCAATACATCAAAGAAAAGACACAACGAAGACATAGCAGAGTTTATAAAGAGGTTTAATAAGCTTTACACCAACTTGCTAGCTGATATAAATCCCCCCCAAGCTGCTGCTAAGGTAGTGTTTGTGGGAGCTTTCGAATCTGAATTCGGCTTCACTCTAAGGGAGAGAAAATCTGTTTGTCTCGACCAAGCTCATCCAAATGCTTTAGAAGTGGAGGCTAACTTTTCTTCTATAGAAAATTTGAAAGGCAGATTGGACCATGATTTCAGACGAAAGAGTAAAGAAGAAGCTTCTTCTTCGAGTCAAGAAAAGGAAGTCTCAGACTATAAAATCGAGGAGATGAACAAAATGATCAAGAATATTTCTAACAAATTGGTGAAACTGGAACTCGAAGCGAAGAGTGCCTCCTCTCGGCCGGCCCATCATGCTTTTAACAAAGGGTATAATCAGCAACATAGGAAACCACCCCTATAGATATTGAAAAGAGACAGAAAAGAGAAACAAGATCACATTCATTCCCCCTTGTATTTGGAAGGACAAATGGAGGGCCCTGCTGAAGATGCTCCAAACGGGCAAGATAATTAGTGCTTTGCTTATTCAAAAGGAGAAGAGGTAGAAATTTCCCTACAAGAAGAAGAGGAAGAAGAGGGGGGAAGGGTAAAATCCACTGAAGAACCTGATATATATGATTACTGCAGACAGTTTGTTGATTTTATGCAAGCCCAATTCCAAAAGAAGTATGATCTTCGATCTTCCAGGAAGCGGACTCGTACTCAAGATCAAGAGGAAGAATCACCTTCTAAGGAATCTATCCTCCCAAAGACTGATAATAAAGGCAAGAAACCCGCCGAAGAACCTTCTGCACCAAAAGGTGCTCCTGTGTCATCATCCAAGTCCATACCTGACCCTCTTGCTCATGCTAAAGGTATGTCTACTGTCGAAAATCCTCCTATTTTCATTAAGGAACCAAAAGAGACCTCTATAGAAAAAGGGGGCACTGTGTTTAACCTCCAAAAAGAGTTAGAGAAGGTCAAAATACATGTTCCTTTGGCTAAAATTCTAGAACAACCCTCTTATAAAGCTCAAGTCTCCTAGTTCATGCTTCCTCATGGAGTAACTTCACCCCCAAACTCCCTTAACCTTCAAGAAGAAAGGCCCATGGTAGTTTTGGCCCCCATGTAGAAGAGTTAAACTCCGCAACACCACCTCTTTTATGTTTCTTTGGTCATCCATGATTTGTTTTTACATAATTGTATGTTGGATTCGGGAGCTTCACATAATATGTTACTGCTCTTAGTCATGGAAAAAATAGGTCTACAGATCACCCGACCCTACAAAGACCTCTATTCATTTGACTCCAAACGGGTTAAATGTCTAGGGATGATTAAAGACCTAGTGCTAAATTTGGCTCAGATCCTAGCCAAGGGTTTCGTCATGGATATAGTAGTTGCTGATATCCCAGCTCATTTTGGAATTCTTCTATCCAGATCTTGGGGTACTAAGATTGGAGGGTTGATCAAGCTAGATCTGACTTATGCAACTATTCCAGTGTTTGGAGGACAAGAAAGAAGGTTGTATAGGGAATCAAGATTTTTAAAAATGGTAACCAAATCTGATAGCTTGGTAAAATCTCCGGTGTATAGCAAAGAAGGAGAGATCTACTGTCTGATGCTAGAGGAAGACCAGGAGTTTTTGCAGGAACCATCATTCAACTTACTAAAACCCCAACATCTCTCAAGTGATGATGAAAGGGGAATATTTTTGAGGTCTAAAATGGGCCTCCTAAGGAAATAATAAAATAATAGCTAAGCCAATAAAATAATATTTATGAATTTTCAATTCACTTTTTGCACCACAATCAATGTAACCATAGTTAAATTCAATTCAAAAGTTGTACGAAAATAAAATTAATAAAAAAATTCTATTGATGTGACTATAAATAAGAATGAGCATTTCAAGAAAAAGTCATTATCATTGAACAACTAATGCATTTGTCCTTTGTACTTAAATAACTTAAAATAAAATATAAATATAAATTTATAAATTCTTGATTATATTATATGCTATTAATTAAAATTTATATTATTTAAATTGTGTAATACATTGTAATTAATATACTATATAAAAATAATATAATATAATATAACATAATAAATATATAGGGATATGCATTGTTTCTTTCAAGAAATATGAAATGACAATAATATATTTTTATTCAAAAAATGTGAAATGACATTTATTATGAGTACTTTTCTTTGACTTTAAAAGTACTTAGAGCACTACCATGGTTAACCATGAGTTTTTATTCACCATTGAGAATGTTACAAGTAAGTACCTTTAACTCAAGCAATGCCACCTCAACCATTAGGGATGATGTCATCCCCTAAAATGTGATTGGTTCCCATAAAGTGAATTTTGATTGTACATTTTCCTTAGGAGGACCATTTTAGACCTCAAAATTCCCCTAATGGTGGACCTTACATTTTGATGGAGAAAACTCCAAAGAAGGAAATGGAGTAGGGGTCCTCTTGATTTCCCCTAATGGACAATTAGTGCCCTTCTCTTTCAAATTGGAGTATGAGGCCACTAACAATGTGGCAAAGTATGAAGCTTTTCTCCTGGGCCTACAAACTGCCAATAATATGAACATTCACAGCCTTAAAGTTTTTGGAGATTCAGAGTTGGTGGTAAGGCAGATAAAGAACCAATGTCAAGCCAAACATCCTCAGCTGAGGGCATATAGGAATGAAGTATGGGACCTGGTGGAGAATTTTTTCTTAGCATTTGACATACAGTTTATGCTGAGAGATCATAACAGGATAGCAGACTCACTGGCTGTGGCAACAAGCAATTTCCATCCACCTCATAATCCACTTCTGAGATATGAAGTGGAGGTGCGTTATCATCTTTCCATTCTAGACAATGTCAAACATTGGCAAGTGTTTGAAGACGAGGAGCAGATGAAACGTTTCATGGATACTATTAGGGAATTCACTAACTTGGTTATTGATACCAGGGAGGAAGAGGAAATTGAAGAAAAACCCCAAAATAAATGGCAAGAGACGGTGGCTGGTAACAAAGTGTTGCAGTCGAAAGGAAACATGATCCCCAGAGGGCTGGTACCCTTGGAGAGGTTGTTTGATAAGAACGAAGTTCCCGTCAGCCCCAACAAACTAACACCAGAAACCCAAGTGGAAGATATTAATGTTGGGATGGAAGAAGAACCCAAGATAATCAAATTATCTAAAGGAGTCCCGGAAGAACACAGAGAAAGGTATGTGCAGCTGTTTCACTCCTATAAGGATGTTTTTGCTTGGTCTTACCAAGATCTCAAAACATTTTACATAAGCATTATCCAGCATAAGATCCCACTGAGGGCTGAGGCCAAGCCGCATAAGCAGAAACTAAGGCAGATTAATCCTTTGTTGCTCCCCGCTATAGAGAAAGAAATCAAAAAGTTGCTAAAGGCTAAGATTATTGTACCTCTAAGGTATTCAAAATGGGTGGCTAACTTGGTGCCAGTGCGAAAGAAAAATGGATAAGTAAGGTTGTGTGTGGACTTTCGGAACTTGAACAAGGCTTCCTTTAAAGATAACTATCCCTTCACTAAAATGGACCACATACTGCAGAAAGTGGTGGGGTATTCTCGAATGTCCATGATGGATGGATTCTCGGGATACAATCAAGTGGCAGTCCTTCCAGAAGATTAGAAGAAGACGACGTTCACCACACCATGGGGTACCTTCATGTACGCCTGTATGCCTTTTGGTCTGATAAATGCCGGGGCCACCTTTCAGAGAGAAATGGACATCACTTTCGTGGGAGAGAAAAATAAGTTTGTAGTGGCATATTTGGATGATATCACAGTCTTCTCAAAGGAAGATGTCAAACATGTGGAACATTTATGACAAAATTTTTAAAAATGCCACAGGTATGGTCTATCCCTAAACCCCCAGAAATCCACGTTTGCTTTAGAAGAATGGAAATCACTGGGGCATATCGTTACCAAAGTAGGAGTAAAGATTGACCCAAAAAGAGTGGAAGTGATAAATGGAATATCCTTACCTCATAATAAGAAAGAAGTTTAGGTTTTCCTCGGGCGCATAAAATTTTTAATAAGGTTCATCCCGAACTATGCAGAAATAGTTCGGCACATCACCGATATGCTTAAGAAAAATAGTGAGGTGAAGTGGTTGAATGAGTTGAGAGAAGCATTTAATAGGATCAAGAGTTCTTTTGCAGAAGCTCTAGTATTAGTAGGACCACATTACAGTAAACCATTCATGATCTTCTCATTTTCTTCCCTACATACTATTTCCACAGTACTTTTGCAGAAAAATGAGGAAGGATATTAACAACCCATCACATTTTTTAGACAGGTACTTCGGGATGCCGAGCTAAGATACAATATTCTAGAAAAACAGGGATACGCTTTGGTGAATTCCTTAAAGGCATTCCAGATGTATGTCCTACAGTTAGCTATCACTTCTTTCGTACCTACAACTATAGTTAAAAATATTTTGATTCAAGGGGATAGTGAGGGAAAAAGGGGCAAATGGATTGCTAAAATACAACAATATGAATTGGACATCCATCCCACAAAGCTCATCAAGGGACAGGGTCTAGCCAAGATTTTGTCTGATTCCAATTGTCAAGCCCTAGGAATAAACCTATCCATGGGAGTTGGGAAATTTTCTGGAGACACGGAGGAACAGCCCAAGATAGAAACAACTGTACAACAGACCCACATGAAGTATCTGATCAGTCCTTGGTATAAAGACATTGTGGAATATCTTTTAACTCTCAGGTGTCCTCCAAACTTCGATAAGGCTAAATATCGAACGTTCAGGCTAAAGTCATAGAAGTATATCATTGCAAATGGATGAGTATATTGGAAGGACCCTTCGAGAATCTTGCTCCTATGCCTGACAGAAATGGAAGTGGAGGAAGTTATGGCTAAATTCCATGAAGGAATTTGTGGAGGGCATTACAATTGGAGGTCCACATCCCATAAGATATTGAAGGCAAGCTTCTATTGGCCCATATTGTTTAGGGATGTGCATGCTCAAGTCACGGCCTGTGAAAAATGTCAGAGGTTCGCTGAAAACAAAAAGTTTGATCCCTTCCCTATGATCCCAGTACACATAGAATATCCTTTTCAGCAATGGGGGATAGATTTCATCGGGGAAATTCATCCACAATCCAGCGGGCAACATAAGTGGATATTAACCACCACTGACTACTTCACCAAGTGGGTAGAGGGAATAACTACAAGGAATGCAACTAATGTAGTGGTGATCAAGTTCTTAGAGGAGAATATTATATCCATATTTGGTTGCCCGAATAAGATTGTGACAGATAATGCACAAGCTTTCAAGTCCGTGAAATTCACCAATTTCTGTCAGCAATACCATATCATCCTGGGGCATTCTACAACCTATTATCCTCAGGGAAATGGATTGGTTGAGTCTTCAAACAAAAAATTGGTAAGGGCATTAAAGAAGACTATAAATGAAAGTTAGAAAAACTGGGATTCCTAGTTAAAATTCACGTTGTGGGCAAACAAAATCACAAATAAACGATTGACAGGTAAGTCTCCGTATGAATTAGTCTATGGTAGAGCAACAATTTTTCCAATACATCTTGCCTTTCCTGTGGCCAGGTTCCTTCAGGACAGTTAGGAAGAACCCAATGACCTGACCAGAAGAATAAATCATTTGGTCGAGTTGGAAGAGACTTGCAGTCAAGTAAATGATCATTTAGTAGAGTATCAAGAGAAAATGAAAAATCTGTTTGATCAACATGCTAGAGATAATGAACTGCTGACAAGGCATTTAGTACTAAGGTGGGACATCAGGAGAGCTGACAAAGGTAAACATGGAAAGTTTGACCCCCTATGGTTTGGACCTTTCAAAATTGCCGAGGTTAAAGGTAATAATACCTTCATGCTAGAGAGTTTAGAAGGAGTTGTGTTCAAGACGCCCGTAAATTGTCAGTTCCTGAAGCCTTATTTCCAAAACTGATCCAGGTCATGGAGACCGCTATATTATAGTGTGTATATAATTGTCGTTTCTACTTTCATAGTTGATGTTTATTCCGCCATGATAATGCTTGAAAATTTTGAAGAGACTTGTATTTTCCAAGAATCAAGTATAGCTGGTCTGCGAAGTGCTTGACACATCCAAGGATGTACGTGTCGTCCCCAAGTGGAGCCAATGTTTTTATGATAACTCTCATTTCACAAGGTTCGGCAAAAAGATATCTTGAAAAAAGGTAAGGCATAGTATTTGGAAGTGTGAGCGGACAAAGAGATATGAGGGAAATATGCAATATTCTCCCTTCATAAAGACAATGCAGAAAAGTAAGTAAACAATGTGTTAGAACTAAGCAGAAAAGCCGTGGGTCATACAATGGGACAGCTCGAGCAGCGCTGCTATGTGGGTAGATTCTGGGGTCACCAAGGAAGGCATAAGGATAATGGAGCTTCGACCCCTAGAATCCCATGACGTCATAGCTTAGTGGGGCAGGTTTTGCTCGTTCCGTGGGTCAGTAGCACAATGCGAAGGGAATTCACAAGGCCCCACCGGAATTCTATGGTGGACCCCTCAAGATGAACAGGTGCCGCACACAAAGGCAAAGGTAAGGTAAGTTAGGAAAGATGGTACATGACCAGTACTAGTATTAACCCAACTCGTGGCTGACACCTACTCGGCTCTTAACAGCCAATACCCAAATGCCACGTGCCTCAGTGTCGATGTCCTTATGACGTCAACCCTCCTAGTTGTTACCCGAGCCTCGTTTTTTGTAAAATATGGCTTTTTTAACCTTGCCTGAGACCCATTTGGGTAAATTACTTGTTTTTACAAACTCGCCTAACAGTTAAGCTTGGATTACAGCAACAGGTCACTTTTAGCCCTCCACGTCGCTTTCCCTCTTGGGTTTTCCACACTGGTCATAGGTATTTAGCCATTCTTTTTCCTTACAGTTTTCCTTCCACTTTACTCATTCAAAATGATCATTGGGAGAGTCAAGTCCAGAAAGTTTGAACCAGAAAACCCCCAAGCCCATGAAGTTAGGGCCATCCTTGGACCTGACCCCATTATTGATACACAGGCCCACATTTGCAACCCACAGTACCCTTTCAGTGTCTCTCGTGCCAGGCCTGACCTGTTAGAAAGTCATGTGAAAGGCCAAGACCAGTTCAGAGTCGCTCGGTTTGGCCTATATTACCAGATTTCTTTGCCCACCTTCCTAGTCACCGAGTTCATATTTTGGCTCAGAGACGCCTATGACGAACGGAAGGATGTATTCCTTTCGGATCAGGGAAAGAAGGTTTTCCAAATATCCCCTGAGCTCATTAGAAATGCCCTCCGTTTCCCACACAACCCAGAGTTTTTCGAGTTCACAGAGTTTTCCTTGTCATGTCAGTTTTCCAAATTACCCTAGAAACAACAGAGAAAATTCCTCTCCTCTATCTTAGACTCCAGCCTCACGTCCATCATGTCCTCAGACATGGTGCCCTTGACCGCATTCACAAATGACCTCCAGCCTGTTCTCGCTTTCATTTCAAGGTCACTAGGTCTTAGAGAGGTCGAGAAGGTGTCGAAAGAGTGCATAGCCCTCCTCTGGCTCATGTCTCTGGCCGGGCATCCTTCTAGATATCCCTAATTTTATGGTTTCGGCCATTCAGACCCAGTTTCAAGAACTACCCTCTTCGGGGGCTTTCTGTTTCTGCTCATTGGTCTTTAACCTTTTTCTATTCGAGAACGCTGACAAGTTCGAAGCTTTGGGCCTTGAAAAACTCTCAAGAATGAATGGCTAGCCAAGAACCGTCTTTAAGTGGAATGTATCAGTACGTCAGCACCCTAATAGGAGGGGTTACTCAAGGTTTTTGAATGAGTTCATGACCATTGCCTACACCATACTTCATAATAGCCCCTCACCCAGGATTTTCCCCGAGCATAAATACTGGTTGCAGTTTGGTGATGAAGAAAGCACAGGGGATTGGTATTTGTTTGATGATTACACCGAGATCAAAGTCTATGGTGCTGATGTACCCCCCTACCGCCAGTCATTGTTCCCTGCCATGCAGGTTTTCACCCTCGAATACATTTTCCAGACCATGAAAGTGGACCAGTTCCACTTTGTTCCTACTAAGAAGGGTTATATCCTCAATCTCCCTACCACCATCAGCCCTTTTACCGTAAACTCAAGACACACCCTCTCCACAATGGAGACGCTTCTTCAGGGAATGGATTTAGTGCTGGGTAAAGTCTAGCCCTATGACCCAAAAGGAATTATCTCAAATAGGAAAAGGAAGATTAGGTGCACTGCATATGTTCATGAGATTAGGCCCTTCATTGAATGGAGAGCTAACCTTGACACATGGCCCTTGGCTTTGTAGATGGAGGCCGAATCTTCGACAGCAGAAGGAACGGGTGACACCACTTCAGTGGGCACAGGAAGGAAAGGGCAGACTGATGAGGTGGATTTTTCAGAGGAGCCGGAAGGTTTGGGTACAAGGGAGGGATCCCATCCCTTCAAAAAGCATAGAAGTGATGATGTGGAGATCATCTGGGATGAGCTACCTCAAGAGGAGTTAATCAGATACGGGGAGCCAGATAAGAGCAAGGTTGGTTTTAGAGTCAATTACGATGGTGCCTCCTCTTCGGAACCCTTTGGGATATCACAAGCCGCTTCGGTAAACAGATTCGAAGTAAGGGAGGAAATCAGAAACAAAAACAAGACAGTGAGGGAGAAACTTCGAGTAGAACTGGTCGGTTTCATAGATAAGTATCATACTCGGCTCACCACAGAGCTGGATATGGATAAAGAATAGATAATAATAGCTATCACAGAGGCAATGATAGACCCTACTGCTAATGAAATCAGCTACAAGGCTCTGGAGGTTGCTATGAATTTATCAAAGTTTCCCTTAACCAACAACTGGGCCTACATCAATGCTTCAGGGACATGCTAAGGGATGAGGTTGTAAAGATCGTGCTCACGTTAAGGAAGCTTGAAGATAAATACAAAGAGGTGGTAGAGAATTAGAAAAAAGAAAGGGAAAATGCTAGGGGGGTTAGTAATAACCTGCACCATCTCAGAAGAATAATGAGTGAAAAAGGAAGCGATAAGGAAGGAATCCTGACGAAAATCATTAGGGCTTTAGAGGTCGAAAACTAAGAATTAAGGAGGAGACTCAACATTCCTCATGGGGAGTATGTACAACCTAAGAAATTAGCCCAGGTGGAAAAAGCAAAATCAGCCGTCACAGATACCATTGCTCAGGAAAGAGATGAGAATGCCAAAACAGTTGCAGAACTGGCTGCCTTCAGACAGAGATTGGCCGATTTTCAAGCCAAGTGGGATACCCATGTTTGCATGACCCCAAATTGTGATACAACAGGGGCTACCTTGACACAGTTAACCAAGGCCCTCTCAGACCTACAAGTCTAAAAAAAGCAAGCTCATATAGCACAGCAGAGAATTCAGGAGTTGATGGCTAGGTTGGAAAAAACGATAAAGTAATAGCGGCCCTACAAGTAGAGGTGGACAAAGTGAAGAGGGAGAAGTTGTTGCAACAGAAGGTTATCAAAGACCTAAACAATCGCATTAAAGGAAACGAAACCCTCCTGGAAGCCAGGCATCTTATTTGGATCGACATCAGGTCGGAGGTAAGGAAGTGTTGGGATTTTATTATGTTAATGAATGAGAAGAAAACTGTCGTCCGATTGTGCAAAGGAAAGTTGCAAGAAGGACGGGAAGAAGACGAGGAAAAAGTGGTCATGGCCAAGAAGTATATCACCTACCTAAACAGATTGCACTCTGAAGAGTTGGACGTACAAGGGATTGAAGAACGTTTCAGGGGAGTGATGGAAATTAGAAGGGTAATTGAGAAGGAGACCGCACGCGTGAATGCATTGAGTGGTTTGGATCGGGTCGCCAAGGGAGTGGGAAAGTTTGAGCAAGAGTGGGATGAGTGTTTCGGGGAAAATCACCCTAGAGATTTGTTGGGTTTAAACCTCCACAAAGCAGGGCATGCTACTTAAGAAGGACTCACACAACCATACATGTTCATGAAAAACTAAATAGATTAGATCGAGGAAGTTACCCGTAGGTCCTACGGTTGAAGCAGATCCCGCAGGGTCCAAACCCCCAGCAACCCTTCTTCCTTCTTAACTTGAAAGACAAGAAGAAACAAGCACGAAGAACTGGTTGTACAACATACATCTACTCTAAATGTTAGTGAAATCCATATGAAACATTAGATAAACCATAATGAATGCTTAAATAACAATATTCTCATATATGCAAGCAGACACTAACACGTATATTTCGGGAACAAGATGGTACTTCTGTATTATAAATAGCATGTACAGAAATAACGAGTGGAGAGATCACCTGAATCCTTCCATGATCTTCGAGCAGACCGTCGTCCGGATCCGTCCCGCCCTTGCCTCGCTAAGACTCCTTCCAAACTGGTGCATACGAGATGACATATAGGGAGATGAGCATCTCAAGGAAACAAGGGTTTCCTGTAATGAACTGGGAAAGTGCAGGAGGCATGGGGAATCAGACTTGGATAGGGAATACCAACAGAGTATAATATCAATAAATTATCTCTCTCCCTTAGGCCATGCACATGAGGGGCTTTTATACTCCCTCCAAGTAGTTTCAACAGTTGGAAACAGTTGGCCACGTGCTGGGGTGGTTGAACTACCAGAGTAACCATCAACCCAGCCCGAAAATAGGGATTTTTTATATATTTTTTAATGATTTTAATGGCATACGCGGGAAAGTACATGTGGACTCGCGTATACACACGGAAAAGTCTGGGCATAACCGCGTATGGGGAATTTAACACTGTTTTTTAGTGAATTTTTTCCAAGTCTGTAGGAATGGGTGCCCAAAGCCATAAAAGCAATCATGAATCATATGAAGGTGAGAAATGATGCTATAACAGATGCCCCCTAATATATGAGGTCAGAAGGGGTACATGATGGCCGAAATGTATTATGCACATAGAAAGACTTCGCAAGGACAAGAGAGGACTTCACCAGATTTCAGCCTGCCAAAAACCAATGAAAGAAAACAGAGAGTCAACTCATGCTGAGGCGGGCATACCCATGCTCAGTCAAAAATACATCATATAGAAAGTACTGAATAGATCCAACATGTATACAAGTATAACTGAACTGAAAGTACATAATGAATCATCTGAGCATGGCCCAGAAGTATAATTCTGAATCAATGTCCAAGTATCACATATAAAAAGCTGATCAAAGATGCTGCAACTCGATGTCTGATCAAACAAGTAACTGAATCTCCAAGTACCAAATCATAAGGGGTGGAACAAACGGTACTATCACGCAACTCGGGAGCCAATATATAGGATGCTGTTGTACTGAACTGCAACATATAAGGGTGGACGACATCACTGGCAGAAACTGAATGGACTGTCAAAAGTGAATCGAGAAATGCTGATGCAACCCGAGGTCTTCACCGATCACTATGGCACAATTCTACACAATAGGAATAAATGAGCTGAAGTCAACCATGTGAGAAATCGTTGGATTACCGGTCAATGATGTATACCGTTAACCAACGCGAGAAAACCCACCAATAATGAAAATGAGTGTCAAGGTGCCCCAGTACAATCTAACAAGTGTGAATGAATGAGTTGAAGTTGAACACTTGAAAGAATCTACCAATCAGGAGGCAATGATGAATCCCCACTATCGATAGCGAAGAGTCTGCCACTGATGACTGCAAACCCTAAGGTACTGACAAAAAGACTCTAGACCTTATTCCCAGAGCAATGAGTCGGAGTTGATGGGAAAATATCTGCTGGAAGGAAGGCATTAAGGCATCCCACATCAGTCCAGCGCGAGTGTAACCCGCAGGCCAAGATTTGGAAGGAATCGTACGAAGTAGAGTGATGGAACCAAAACCAAAGTACGTTTTCGACATGCACAAGATGAAGCTAGCACACGGAAGAAACCCTCTGAACCAACCAATAATGAAAGCTGACACAGAGGTGAGAAATCTACCGATAGGGTCAAATGGAAATCAAGGTACTGCACGAATCCCAAGTGTGATAATGTATGCTGACGTCGAACACAGGGGAAACCACTCATTCAAAAACCCATAATGATGATCAAATGCTGAGCACAAGGTCACCTATCAATGATGGAAATAGGGCCAGGGTGCGGCTCTAGGTTTTCTCTCAGAGCAATGTGTCGTAGTCGATAAGAGACAAACCCGCGAGCAAGAAGTCAATGGGGACCTTCTCAAACCAGCACGAGCATAAGACCAAAACATCTAATGTGATAGAACAAGATACTGACAAGACCAGGAAGGCTGACTGAATAATGAGTCAAGAGACACCGCAGAATGGCCGACTCTGGTTAGACTTCCCTTGAACAAAAGCACGACTCATGATGACCATGGCAGTAAAAGTGACATTGTATAAGTCTGTTATGCAGGAGGCAAAACAAACTCTCCATATGATTGGAAGAGATAACCAATTGGGGGAGAACTGACAAGTGAAACAAGGTAAAGGCTGAACCTAGGTCAAAACTAAAACCATCCCAAATGTGGGAAATATATATAAGTATATGTGCTTTGTTCAAGGGCGACAAACTGACTCTGTACTGCCATCAAAACAACGAAGATACATCCCGTTCCCGCTCTTTTTGTTATATTTGATTTTTTTGTCTTTTTCATATAATAAGCCCGAAAAAGAATAAAAGAATGCTATGGTACAATGGATAGAACGAGTATCAAAAATTAGATGCACTAGTTCCTGGGATTGGAACGATCCTATGCTCAATGCAAGGTGGCGGAAACTGGTAAGCGATACTCAAAGGAATGTTCCATCCATGGGTAAAAGGGTGTCAAGTCGTGATAGCTAAGTGCATGCAATGGTTAACTTGTACAAATAGTCAAGGTCAAAAGTTGGCTTAAACACTGAGTCCAAATGAAGCCGGCTAAAGGCCAGGATAAACAAGTAGCCAGTATGCAATGCAGTAATACAACTTAACAACACCAAGGAGCCTCTAGGGTAAAAGCCAGAAAAAAAAGATAGTGAGGAAGAAGAAGAATGAAGCTTCAACACATAAGTCATGGCGGGACTAAAGAGGACTCCCGAGCCTACATAAAACGCAGCATGGGCAACAAGTGATAGCGAGGAACTAACTAGGAAGCCCATGTAAAGGAAGGCTCTATCACCAAGTCATGATTAAATAATCGGCGAGTGAAATGGGTGTAATAGTCATGACCTGATGGGATCGACCCTATGGCAAGTGATCAGTATGAAGGCTAGTATGCAAGATGCAACGGAAAGTGATTTCCCTAACCTATATGCCAGTGAAGATCATATACCTGCCGTGACGAGTCGGTAATCATGGATCAAAAACGGGAAAATTCTCAAATTCGTCAAAATGTACCTGAAAACATACCAAACTGGGCACTTCCAAGCATCTGGGTTATGCAGCGTAAGATAGATTGAAAAAATAAGCATAACAAATTTTTGCGAAAATTTTCAACTTTTTAGGCATAAATAGACAAATTACCTCATATTTGGTTCATTATTACATTGCTGATCTGGAAAAAAGTGCTCTGGAGCAAAAAAATTCTTTCGTCAAATCAGGAACAACCGACCGTCGAATCGCACCGAATTTGTCAGGTAGGCTCCTCAATCATCCTTGCAAATCATTTTGTCCATTTAGAAATTAAAATTTAGTGATTTTCACCATTAAAACCCTTGCTAAAAAACTCGGACTTGCGCATACGCGGGTTGGTAACAGGAAAGTCGCGTATACACGCGACTGTGCATAGAAAAAGTCGCGTATGCGCAAGCCCGAATCAAAAAATGCGTGGCTAATGCAGGATTTATTGAATTTTGACAGGATGACAATCTCATGGAGAGAGCGTGAACACAGTGCAATTGATCAAGAGGTCATGCAAGATCGAGCATCGCAAAATATTCTTCGAAATTGCGGATTGTTCAAATTTTTCAAAATGCCAAATATGAAAAGCAATGTTCGGTTGCTAGAAATGCTCGTCAATTATTGGGAACCAGACCAAGATTGCTTCGTTATTGATCAGATGCCAGTACGCATTGAAGTGGAAGACATATATTTTATCACTGGACTCTCCCGGAGGGGAGAACCAGTAGACTTGCACGGGAAGCCCCTGGGAGGGCTAACCATGGAAGATTATGTCCACGTGTATTGCGTAGAGGGTTCCAAGAAAGTTGGAACTCAGATTGCAATTAAAGATTTACGGGATTTGCACATGAAAATCCTCCTTTTCACCATTGTCAGAGTGGCAGGATCTTCCTCCCTACATCAGGTGTCCAGGACGCAAATGAGCATAGCATTAGAATGCTTGACTCATGTGTATGATTGGTGCACAGCCCTATTACTGAACATGAAGCAACAGTTGACCTCAATCCGCCAAGCAAAGAACAAACACTTTGGATACGGTACTATTTTGATGACATTCTTCTTTGAGAAGATACCAGCATTGAGACCCAGATTTATCTCTACCATCATTAGCCCGAGGGACCCAAGAATTGCCCGTTGGGCGGACATGATGAAGAGATTAGGGGGAAGTGAAGTTCCCCGGACTACTTGGGACGATGAGTTCTTCCTTTGGTGGGGAGAAAAAATCATCGCTGTGGACGACTATCCCTATGCTGGGATGGACTTTCGTGGAGATCCAGATCTTGTTCTTCTACCAGGCACAGCATGGGGCACAGTCGGTAAGTTTGCAAATTTTTTTGACTTATATAATTTTTTTTTGGATTTTTTCAAATATGTATGAAATAATGAAAATAAACATGTTTTTGATTGGATTCATAATGACTGACAATGTAAACATGATCATGATACAGATATTGGACCAGTACGACCTGAGGGTTTCTCGCGCCACAAGCGTCGCAGGGGCGAAGCAGATACAGTGGATTCAGACAGGACCCTCCAGGCTGTGCAGAGGAACTTGGAGGGGTTAACCCACCAAATACCTATGGCTGCTGTGGAAGACCTGCCAGAAGCCATCTAGAGACGGGTGGTAGGAGTGCCCCGAGACTAGGTACGATTATTCCGCCGAGTTGCCACCGCAGTCACGTTCTATAGGAACACGACTTCTGGGCAGAGACCTTAGGAGTAGACAGATATTATGTATTAGATGACTGTATATTCTTTTTTGAGACTGAACATGATTGGGCATAAGCCCAAGTTTTGTATGACCTTATGGATCCAAATTTTGTAAAGTTTTTGAACACTCTGATGATATATATACAACGATATTTGATGTGATGTGATAAATGTATCAAATGTATGATGTTTTTTATGATTAAATTTTATTGTATGGAATGATTAATATGCCAATCAATTGCTTGATTAGCTAATGAGTCTGCTAACCAATTGTCAGCTCGAGGAATATGAATGAAAGTTAAAAATTGAAATGATCTTTGTAACAAACGTACCCTCAAGAACAACCGTAATAAAAATGGGTCACGAACCCGATAAGTATTGTTCAACTGGGACACCACCAGCTGAGAGTCCAAGAAAACTACCAACGAATCAACACCCAAAGCTATTGCCTCCGAGAGTAGATAAAAAACTGTAGTGTATTCTGCTATATTATTGGAAGCAGGACCAATGCAGACCCCTCTTGATACTAACAGCTGATTGGAAGGATAATGAAGCACCCAAGCCGCGGAAGCTAAGTTCCGGGTGTGTCTACTAGCACCATCGGTGAAACCAAAATGACTCATGACATCCAACACAACCTGCCAAAGCAGATCAAAAACATCACCAACTCATCAAAGATCGAAAATCAACCAGATATGTACAAAAAAAAAATACTATATACAAAAGCAACATGCCAGGCCAAAGCCTAGGCATAATACGTCTTTAAATAGAGCCCATTTCGGGGCTCCGACAACTCGTTCCCTTCAAAATCAACCAAGGTATACGCTCCTTTATTAAGGACTTTTTTAATGATGAAGGGGCCATACCACATAGACTTAAACTTTCCTGCCCCCAGGGCATCTTTTTCTTCGGCATAGACCAAAACAAGGTCACCTTCCGAAAAAACCCTGGGTTTGACCGCCTTATCGTACTGAACTTTAACTCGGTTTTTATGCGCTTCATTCATCGTGGCGGCATCCCGACGCTGCTCATCGAGATGTTCCAGATGAAGGAGCCATTCTCCAAGACTAGAAGTGTCAGGAAGAAGTTCAACAGCTAACTTAAGAGAAGGAATCTCGCATTCAATAGGAAATACGGATTCCACCCTGTGCACTAGCTGAAACGGAGTAAAGCTAGTTGCAGTTTTCACTGACGTCCTGTATGCCCAAAGTGCAGGATATAGCATAATATGCCAGTTGGATCTAGCTTTATCAATTGTCCTTTGAATAATTGTCTTCAAGGATTTATTCACGGCTTCCACTTGCCCATTGGCTTGAGGATAATATGGAGATGAATGCTCTTGTCGGAAACCTAATTTAGAGCCAACTCAGCCATCATGCTATTCTGAAAATGACTGCCGTGATCAGTGACAATCTCTCTAGGAATACCAAAACGAGCGATAACCTGGTTGAAAAGAAAAAGAGCTGCAGTCTCACCATCATTCCCAAAAGTAGGCATAGCCTCAACCCACTTCGTAAAGTAGTCTACTGCTACAATAATGTACTTGTGACCTTTAGCCGAAGGTGGGTTACAAGTAGTATAATCAATACCCCACTTTGTAAAGGGACCGACAGTAATGACTGGAAAAAGCGGAGCTGGATGAGCGCGCATTTTTCAAGTATAGACTTGACACGGATGACACTTTTTGACCGATTCGATACAATCCTTGAAAATCAAGGGCCAAAAGTACCCAGCACGCAAGATTTTTTGGGCTGTAGCAAGCCCAGATAAATGACCCCCACAAGCTCCACTGTGGGAATCATTCAGCACAGCCTCAGCTTCTTCAAGAGTTAAGCAGCGTCTTAGGATTGAATCAACCCCTCGACGATATAAAGCATCACCAATAATCAAATAATTCTTGGCCAAGTGATGCAACTTACGATGCTCATCTTTCGAAAAAGTAGAGGGAAACTTCGCAGTCTGGAGATACACAATTATATCTCCATACCAAGGATCCTGTGAAGAGATAAGAAACAAATGTTCATCCGGAAAGGATTCATCATAGATCATCTCTTCCCCACAGGGCAACTCGGAGATCAATTCCGTGAAAACCAATGATTTCTTGGACTTGGCAGACATAAACTCAAGATCAAATTCCTGTAAAATCACAATCCATCTATTGTATTTGCCCCCAATCACTCGCCTACTGAGGACAAACTGAAATGGATTGGCAGCTGCCAAAACATAAGTTTTGCGAAGAATAATGTAATGTCGTAGTCGTTGTACAGCATGAACTGCTGCTAAAGCTAACTTTTCTATCGGAGTGTACCGGAGTTCAGGTCCTACCAAACCTCGACTAAGGTAGTATATAACATGCTCTGCAAGAGCATCATCCTCCTGAACCAGAACCATACCAATGGTAGATTCTGCTGCTGCCAGATACAAAAGGAAATCCCTGCTATAATCAGGTGGACTCAATAAAGGAGCAGAGGTCAATGCTTTTTTCAAAGCATCGAACGAGCGTTGAGCGAAGTCATCCCAAAAGAAATGGAACTCCCTTCTTCAACAATCTCATAAATCCCTTTGTAACTTCAGCATAATTTACGATAAATCTCCGAAGAAAATTAGACTTCCCTTGTAGACTTTGAAGCTGACGGATAGAGGACGGGGGAGGCAACCGAGGTATTGCCTCAACCTTGAAGGGATCTACCCTAATCCCTTCCTTGGACACAATGAATCCCAATAACCGACCGGATGTAACCGCGAAAACTCACTTGTTCGGATTCAATCTAATCTTATAGAACCGACATCGTTCAAATATTTGCCGGAGGTGAGCAGGATGATCCATCCTCTTTCGAGAATGAGCAGCTAAATCATCCAAGTACGCCTCAATAATATTTTTGATGTCGTGGAAGGCATATGACATGGCCCGCTGAAAGGTGGCCCCAACATTTTTAAGACCAAAAGGCATCTTCTTGTATGCAAACGTACCCCAGGGACAAATAAAGGCAGTCTTATGATGATCTTCAGGACGGATAGTAATTTGATTATATCCGGAGAAACCGTCCATGAAGGAGAAAATCTCATTACCGGCACACTCGTCAATGATCTGATCGATAAATGGTGTGGGGTAATTATCTTTAGGACATGCTTTATTTAGGTCTCTGAAATCGATGCAAACTTGAATCGTTCCTTGCTTTTTATCTACAGGAACGGGATTTGAAACCCATTCAGTCAAAGGAACAGGGAAAATGAATCTCGCCTTAAGTAGCTTCTCAACTTTAGCTTTGATAGTTGCTGCCTTCCTAGGATTGACCGGACGAAGTTTTTGCCTCACCGGCTTAGCGTTTTCATACGTCTTGATCTCATGCTGGACAATAGATGGGTCTATACCAGGCATTTCCTCATAAGACCAAGCGAATACATCCCTATACTCTTTAAAGAGCTCGGTGTAAATTTGAACCTCTTCACGGGAACATTCAGCTCCGATGAAGACATTCTCGATAATATTGGGATCCCTGGAAATGTTCACCGGGATAGTAGGAGAAATCACAGCCATTTTCCCTTCGGCATAAACCTGTGTTGGTGCTAAAGGGTTCAAGACTAGGTGAACAGGACCAGGAGATTGAGGACTTGGAAAACTTGTTTCAACTTCACTCAAGTTAGGTAAAAGTAAGACCGATGATGCAAATCATCCCACGGTCTATCTATACCAGTCATGGCTTCTAGGATGGCCTCTTCAGATGGAAGAGTGGTATCAAGGCAATCCTGGGCCGAAGAAGAACTAAGTGTCCAAGCCGGAGCCACATCTCCATCCAACTCTTCCGGTGAAAGAGGAGCTGGACTGGATTCTGCAGAGTCAACAATAGACTGATAAGCAATCTCAGCTGCAGACATCGGAAATGCCATTCCACCCACTTGACCTTCCGCTAATGTGGCGGTAGGGGAAGGCAAGGTCCAAGGGTCCGAAAAATAATGAGTTCTGAAGAACTCTCTTCGAAGAGGAGCCTTGGAGGATGAAATAGCATTTATATGCACCGTAGGAGGAGGAAGATCGAAAGTACCCATCAAGGAAGAATACATTCCAACTCCTAAATTCTCAATAGGCGCCTTAGAATTATCCAACTTAGGAACAGATGAGTCAGTAGACGCATTCGGGTCTACAGGAGGACAGTCCAGTTGATCCACTGTAACAATCCTCCCTTCGTGGGGGAAACATATAATGCGAAATAATGAGGATGCAATGGCATCCATCTCATAAATCCAGTTTCTACCCAACAGAAGGTTGTAGTCCAAGCTTGCATCCACTACCTCAACCTCTATATTGACAGTTTTTCCCCCAACACAGATGGGAAAAGCTGGGACAATACCATGGGGCTTGTGAGAATGACCGTCGAACGCAGTCAGAAGAGTGGTAGATGGAACAACTTTGGGAGATCCAAGTGTCTTCCAGCATGCGAGAGACATCACGCATGTGGAAGCACCCTCATCAACAACCGTCCGAAAGATGTTACACTTCCAGTACGATGATTTAATATGAAAGGCCATGTGATGAGGAAGTCTCTTCTTAAAATTAGTCATATCAAAAGTAATCAGAAGAGAATTTTTCGGATCAATAGCCCCAATGGCAGTGAGCAAAGCACTGCGCTGAGCCGGACAAGACTGGAGTACCTCTAAAGCCGACATAGCACAAGGACTCTGCGCCAGATCTTCTACAATTGAGTAGTTCTGGGCAGCCTTCGCATTTGGATTAATCATTGATCGCTTAGAAGATGCTTTGGGCATCCGAGGCATAGACTCAACAGTAGGCTTCGTGATGTGAAGCGGATCAGTAGCATCAGGAACATCCTTAGCTTTCGAAGACTCTTCTCCGCCATAATCACGGGATCTCGTAGTGATATCCGCATGAGCACTCATCATGAAAATGTTCGATGGAATTTTCCCTTCCTGGGTGCCCCCAGAGGAAGCCCCAGGATTTTGGTTCGCACCAACAACTAATTGTTGCCCTTGGGGAAAAGGGTTTGTTAACACAGCTTGGGAACTAGAAGAACCCTGCTGGGCTAACAAGCGCTGCGCATCCTGAATTTTAGGGCAAAGGTGCATAAGATGGTCTCCAGCACATAGCTTGCATGGAAACTTCACTTTCCTTTTCTCCTTTGGACCCTCACCAACATGCTCGTTGGTTTTATTTGCATTACCCTTCTCGTTCTTGCCCTTTTTCTTATTATTTCATCCCTTCTTCTTCCCTTCGGATTGTTGATTTCCTTTGGGATCAAAAGCTTGGACAGCATTTATGGACAAAGACTGGGAAGGTGATGACTCAGCAGGCACAGCCTGACCAGAAGGAGCAGATTGCAAAGACAACTGCTGCAGTTGAGTAAGCAGGCTGGCTACACCACTATTGATCAATCCAATCAATCCGTCTCCATGAGGACCGGGCTTAGTTTTAGATAAATCTAATTTTGAGCGAGGAGCATTGGGCAAATACTTGTGAAGGACCCCAGACTGAGAATATATCAACTCTAGTTGCTGGGCCCTAAAAATGGCCTGCTCCTCAGAAAATACCCCGGAGAGGGATACATCTTTCGAAATATCTGACTGCAGGGATTTGAGAAACCATTCCAAAAGGAATTCACCTGGAATATGAGCTTTAATCAGCCTCTTCCTTCTCCTCCATTCTTCAATGTGATCAGAAATGTGGGTTGCATCGTCCTGCTTAAAATTAGCTAGGAGTTCAGTCCCAGCATCATATCGGACAGGAAACTGAAAATGGTTTAGAAATGTAACAGCCAGTTCTCCAAACGTAGCAAAACTGCCCCCAGTTAGCTCAATATACCATTTGGCAGCGTTTCCAGTTAGGGTGCGTTGAAATAATCTCAACCTAATCGAATCATCGATCAGGGAGTTCGAAGAACACCATAAATGGAAAGTGGTAATGTGGTCAGTCGAATCTTCTCCATTCTTACCTTCAAACTTTGGAATATCTGAAGGAAGTTTGGTGGGAACCGGAGGCCACCCCGGACTATAACGAATCGGATCATTAGTCAACTTCGACAGATCTGGCAAGTTTAACGTTGCCAGAAAAGGTAAGCGAGGTGGAGCCTGAGGATTCCATCCTTGATGGGATGGATTCCCAACATTCTGAAAGAATACCCTAGATTTGATGAGGCACCAGGTTTCCAAAAAGGACTCGTAGAAAAAGGAGAAGAACCTCCTCCCAACGCAGAGTTACCAAAGCCCAGACCAGTTCCCCCCGCTGAAGTATGAAATGAGGAGGAAAGCCCCTGATAGGGGTTCCAGGCATTAGAAAGAGGAGAAAAGGTCTGATAAGCACTCGACGAAGGGAAAGAAGTATTCCCTTGGTGACCAGCGTAAAAATGATTCCCTGCCCCCGCTGTAGTGAACACAGGGTTCCACCGTGTAAAAGTAGTCGAACTTTTCCCCCAAGACCAAGGGTTAAAAATCTGGGTCTGAGAAGTAAACGGAAAGGATCCTAAAGAAGGATTCGAACTAGGAATGTGTCCAGTTCCGAAGGGGAACCCCTGAAAAGAAGCTGATCCACTAGCCATGGAAGTCATGGGTGTAGATCGAGCTGCAGCAGCGGAAAAGGAAAAAGAAGGAATCCCACTAGTGGGCATTCCGAAACAGAAGGGACTAGAATGAGAAGCATGTGCTTGGGTGAAACCAGAGCCAAACACATCAGCACTAGAAGCAATCGAAGATAAAGCAATAGTGCCCCCTCCTTCAACAGAAGCAGGAGTCTGAATGCCTGCAGCACTCACCGCAGAAGCCGCATTCCCAGTCGTGGCCATCGAAAGGTAAGAATGATACGGAATATCTTCCGGTCTCTTTGACTCAAGTCCGATGTATTGAAAAACGAACTGATAATTAGGAGGAAGAGGAGATGGACCTGACGCAGGAGGTTCAGGTACTTCTTCAATTTGAAAATCTTCTTCCTGAGGAAATAAAACTCGCGAGGTGAGCGGAACGCTCCTCTCGGAACTGACACCAGAATCAGCTATAAAACCTTCAGACCCCTATGGAGGATCTCTCTCCACTGCGTCAGACGTCACAGGGTGGTAACCACCTGCTAAATCACTCCTACGCCTTCTCGAAGAAGGCTCTGGACTCTCGGGAGATAACCCCCAGATTCTCCTCGATCGATGAGGCACTTGATCAGCCACTTTTATAGATTTTAAATTAGACTCAAAAAAAGTGAAAAGCTAGGCAAGGTAGGAGCAAAGAGCACTCACTATAAGAAAAATCCCTGAGATACAATCAAGCAAACAGCCTCCAAGTATTTCCGCTCCGGGTGATGAGGACCGGACACCAAAATACAGGAAAGCGAAATATAGGACCTCCCGAAAGCAGTCTGGGATAATTACGGCCCAGAAAAACTAGCGAAGGTATCAGAAACAGTTACGCCAACCTCCTAACGACAGCCTTTTCCGGCTCAAGCACCCAAGTTTCGCAAGGGCACCCCCCATAAGTACTGCTGAAAGTGATGCAACGTCTGCCTCAGGTACCACGGGTATTCCCCCCCGCAGTCACCTGTGTGGAACCTAGGAGTGGCAACTATGGGCACCAATCTGTGTCAGAAGCCGGGCAGAACAGTCTTGAGGTTAGATTCAGCTAATCAGAGAGGGGGTATCCCTCTTCTCAGCCTTCACTTCCCCTCGCGCTTGACTCTCTGGAGGAGAGCTTTCCCAGTCCACCTAACGGAGTTGGATTTCGCCCAATTAATCAACTTCTATGTTTTGTTTGAGCGGCCTTGGAGAGTTAACTCTCCACTCACCTAATCCAAGGCCCTACAACCTAGCTAGTTGGTGTATGACACTTAGAAAACTTGCTAGTTGATTTTAAATTATATTGCTTATTTTAATGGGCTGTTATGTTAAGTCAAAGGGATGCGGAAATGAAACTTATGATGTTTTGACGCAGAAAGAAATTAATAAAAACCAAACTACATGCAAATGAAGTTATTGTCTTTCGATGAAAAGCAACTTCTACATAGGTTCTACGAGATTAAAAATTGTATTTTTTCTTTTCAGATAGCAAACTCACACTCACAAAAACTATGAAAATGACTAGATGTTTAAATGCACCTGATGCAAATCACTACAAGCATGTGAATCCTAAGATGCAAAATCTCCTAAAGTAGAGTGAAATTTCCCAAAAGTCCTTCAGTTTTATCTCTTTTTTGGTTGTCCAGAAAGCTAGTTCCCAAAATCAAGAACTCTTAATATGAAGACACCAAAAACGCTTAACAACAAGAGGAAGAAATCAATGACAACTCCTTTCCAAAATCAAGCCAAAATCTAAAGGCAAGAAACCTCAACAAAGCTTCAAAAGACACAAAGAAATGAAAACAAAAATGCAAAAACAAAAGAAAACAACAAAGAAAATGTTTTTTGAGCTTTTGAGTTTTATAAAGGAGTTCGAAAAGACCAAGTGAAACTATAAAATTCCTAGCCAAACAACACTGAATTTCAAGAAAAAAGTTCAAAATGCTCCAAATCTTATAAGGCTAACTAGTAGCAAGACCAATATGAGAAAAAGAAGACAAGAAAACTCAACCACTCAGCCTAGAAGAATAGTGCAACCTTGCCGCAAACAAAAACTCCAAAGAACCAAGAAAGACTCTTCAAAAGTTGCAACAAGACCTAGCCAACTGAAGTCAAGAAAACCAATCAAGAAATGGGAAAAAATCGTAGTGCCAAGCAAAACACAAAGACAGGAAAGAGTAAATGAGCAGGAGCTCTCTGTTCTGATGAAGCAGAAAAGCCAAGAATGCCCAGAAAGCAATCTTGGTACTCAAACCAGAAGTGCCAGCACAAGAAACAACACTTTGCCAAAAAGACTAGTTTTCAATCAAACGAAAGAGAGAAAAGACCAAAGACCACTTTCTTCACAATCTAGAGGGTACAAAGACACTGCAGGAACAGGTCTCCTCAGACAGAAAGGAATAAAAAGCCAAGGAATCCAAAATTTCAAAATATGCCTAGGTATACGCTACTTCACAATTTAGCAACAAGCGTGCATACGCGATTGTGCTAAAGGAAACACGTGTATACGCGACTCCCTTTAGACAAAATTGCGTGTATACGCGACTGTGTGCAGAAAAAAGCGCGTATATAAAGGTAAATAGTGAAAAAACAAAAAGGATCAAGCCTGGATAAGAAACCAAGACTACAGTCTAACTGAGAAAGAGTAAAATAGACTGCAAATGAAAGTTAAAAATGTTGGAAACCTATCAAACAGCTGAAACCACCCAACAGGGGAATCACAAGAATGCGATCCCCAGTGGAGTTGCCAGTTCTGTTTCGGGGAAAATCACCCTAGAGGTTTGTTGGGTTTAAACCTCCACAGAGCAGGGCATGCTACTTAAGAAGGACTCACGAAACCATACATGTTCATGAAAAACTAAATAGAGTAGATCGAGGAAGTTACCCGTAGGTCCTACGGTTGAAGCAGATCTCGCGGGGTCCAAACCCCCAGCAACCCTTCTTCCTTCTTAACCTGAAAGACAAGAATAAACAAGCATGAATAACTGGTTGTATAGCATATATCTACTCTAAATGTTAGTGAAATCCATATGAAACATTAGATAAACCATAATGAATGCTTAAATAACAATATTCTCATATATGTAAGCAGACACTAACACGTATATTTCGGGAACAAGATGGTACTTCTGTATTATAAATAGCATGTACAGAAATAACGAGTGGAGAGATCACCTGAATCCTTCCACGATCTTCGAGCAGACTGTCGTCCGGATCCGTCCCACCCTTGCCTCGCTAAGATTCCTTCCGAACTGGTGCATACGAGATGACATATAAAGAGATGAGCATCTCCAGGAAACAAGGGTTTCCTGTAATGAACTGGGAAGTGCAGGAGGCACGAGAATTCAGACTTGTATAGGGAATACCAACAGAGTATAATATCAATAAATTCTCTCTCCCCCTTAGGCCATGCACATGAGGGGCTTTTATACTCCCTCAAAGTAGTTTCAATAGTTGGAAACAGTTGGCCACGTGCTGGGGTGGTTGAACTACCAGAGTAACCATCAACCCAGCCCGAAAATAGGGATTTTTTATATATATTTTTAATGATTTTAATGGAATACGTGGGAAATTACATGTGGACTCACGTATACACACGAAAAATTCTGGGCATAACCGCGTATGGGGAATTTAACACTGTTTTTTAGTGAATTTTTTCCAAGTCTGCAGGAATGGGTGCCCAAAGCCATAAAAGCAATCAAGAATCATATGAAGGTGAGAAATGATGCTATAAAAATGAGCTGGTGAAAGCAGGCCTCCCATTATGTTGGGATTCTGCAACTGTCGCGTTTTCAAGTTTGACTGATTACGAAGAGCAGCTGGCAGCAATTATGAATCAGACAAATCTTCCTTATGAGAAAACCACTCGCCTCAAAGCTGAGACTATAATTTCTTCCCTAGGAAAGGAGATTTCCCTTCTCTGTTAGATCAGACAGTGCTTGGCCATATAGGTGTACTACTTGGAATTGACTAATATGCAGGCCTTAGTGGAGATTTTTTCCACTATGCCCCTGCTAGGGGCAACCATATGGCAAAAATGCAATGATTTTATAAATTTACCAGTCGTCACATCATCCCTCCAATCACCGCCTCCTCAGAAGCATAAAACTGGTTCGTTTGCATCATCGATGCTTCCAACTCAACTCGCAGCTGCTATACCCTGTTCTTCTAAAAAATGATGATCATGATCTGGCCCTAGTGGCCTTTTTATTTCTTTTTACTTTTGTAATATCAGGTGAAATTGTCATTTCACCCTATGAATTTTTATTTTTTGTTTAAGTTGTTTTATTTTCAGTTGAATCTTATGTTAAGGCCACTACAGAGATGATGAGAGGCATTTTTACTCGTCATCAGTTTTGATTCTGATAGAGACAAGCAACAAAAAAGATATTTCTGTGAACAAATGTTGATTCAAAAAATATCTTCTACTAACGGTAGACCGGGGATTATAAAAGAAAGAACCTGAGCCTATAGTGAGGTTCCAGATTTTCCAGAACAGAGTTTGTTAATTGTAAATCCCCATTTTTGTAAATTTTTGAGTACTTCCTGTGTTTAATGTTGAAGCATCCTGTTGGGAGACTATAATGAAATTATGTTTCCATTAGATGGATTCCTGGTTAGATCGATCATAGTTTGTGTTTGCTCTGTTATATTCATATACAAACATTTTAGCACTTCATCACTCTTTTTATTTTATATTCTATCGGAATGCGAGCACTTGATTAATTGGAATGAATTTATCTGTCTCAGATACTCTTGTCTATTAGTCTATTGTGCTTTAAATATTGCTTAGAGCTATGATATTATGTTCATATGTTTCACCTCATTCACTCACTTTTCTTTTGATATTAACTAGTGATAGACTCTTATGTGGTAATAAGCTTATCCGTAGTTAATACATTCTCTAGTTGCTACCATTGTTACTATGCTTTCATATTTTTATAACTGTGCACTGTGTCTCATGATCTGGCCCTCCTCACGGCTTATAAGATTCAGATTCATCTTCAATAATGAATTCATAAGACCCTTATTATTTACTTCTGGGTACTGCTGCTACTATATCTCTATTTCTGAGGTCTCGGTCCCACTTTATGAAGTTTTTTTTTAAAATCATTTATGAACAAGAGGATTTATGCCCCTGACCATGGAAGTTTTTGTGAATATTTCTGGCTTTAAGATGACTTAGGCACTGGTCCTTCACAACTCATGGCTGTCTCTAGGAGTGACAAAATTTCCCATTGGAGGGTCATTTCTATGATCAATAAGCAGTGTCATGCCTTGAAAATACCATCATTGTATCCCTTGCCATAAGGAAAACATTCCTTCTGTTGACCATTTCCTGAGCAGACCACTAAAAACACTTGTTTTTGCCTTGGCGCAATCAGCCAGTTGCACTCCCGTGCCGAGCTGGAAAATTAACACTGAGCCCGCGCCAGTTGGCGCTCTATCCTAGTTAAGCACCCGCGCCAATTTTTTTATGGAAAGTTTATTAAAAATAGAGGTGAAGTTTCGATCACAACAACTTCATGGATGAGTCATAGGGAGTGGTTTGATTGAATAACCATGACCTTCCTCCTTTGGCCTCTTGTTTCCACCTTATGGGGAAACCTCCCAAGGGATAGGGCCTCCCTTCCACTATTGTACAGATCCCAACCTCCTCCTCTCCTCTATAAATATAGCTATATTACATTGATGTGCTAGTTGAACAGATAGTTGAAAAGTTACTATAGAGAAGAGAAGCAATTATAGCTTCGACAGAATAGTGTAGAGTGTGATTGGGAACATAGTGAAATCCTAGACTTTTGTGTGTGAGGGTGTTGCAAACGTGCTTGGATACTGACCTGCCAAAGGAGAGACTCAAAATCAAGGCTTGGTTTTAAAATCCCCTTGTCTTTATCATAATAAAATGCATCTGATGTTTATCTTCCAAAAAAAAGAAAAGAAATCCAAGGTGCCTAGAACAACCATCATGTCTATATAGACGGTTTTCCCTCCAAAAGTAACAGGAAAATTCGGAAGGATCCCTAATGGTTGACTAGTTCTTCTGTTAAATGCCAACAGATTCTACGTAATAGGCATAATAAATGGTGAACCAAAAGCTTGCAAGTAGTTGAAGACAGAATACTAATAGACGCGCCTTCATTTATAATTGTGCTAGGTACGACCATATTGAAGGCATATACCATGATCTCAAATGGCACATAAGAAGGAAGATGGTATCCTACAAATCAACTCCAATCGAAGGAAGCGACCAAACTACTTAAAGGGGGTACCATTGAACTGAGATGGTCATCCCCTGGTGTTATGGGAGCAAGAGGAGAATCCTCTGGGACCTCCATCATTGGAGTAGGAGGAGTATCCTCCAAGACCTCCAGCATGGGAGGAGGAGGAGAACTTCTTGAACCACAAGGACAGGAGGATTTGTCTCCAAGTCCGAAGAATTTGAAGAAACAAGAAGAACGTGAGGGGGATGAGATCCACTCTCGATGGAAAAGTCCTGATGAAACATAGGCAAGATTAGATCGACCGGTTCCTCAACCAATGGTTGGTCAAGAATGGATTCATGATTTTGAATTTCCCGGGTAGTGGGATCGACCAAGGATGAATCTCGACCAATCAAGGAATCAACGAGCAGAGGAATCAAAGAAAGCTTCTGGTAACCAGCTGGAAGGCATGGTACAAAAAAACTATGGTTGTCCAACACTCTCGTGGCTTCATCCATGTATGGAAAAAGGTGAATGGGGTGATGCCCTTCACACAACTTACAGGGAATTTTGATCTTACCCTGTCTCTTATGAGTCTTATCAAGCCTAGCCTAAGACGTGCCACCAATATGACTTCCAGAAGCCAAAGGCAATAGTGGACAACCGTCGGACCATAATTCAAGCACCTTGGAAATGCCAGAGAAATCTTGAAGGAAGTGGTCACCCTTGCACAACATGCAAGGGAATTTGACTTTCCGTGGAAGGTTGGATGTTTTATCATAGGAAGGTTTCTTAGGATCAACAACTGTAGGATTAGCCTCTCGCTTATCTGACTTCTTCTTCTTCGTCTTCTTCTTCTTCTTTTAGCCACCTGGTTACTATAATCCAATCTTTCACCAAGCTAAGTAGAAGAGGAGGACGAAGAAATAGGCGAAGAAGGCGAGAGGTCTAATTTAGAATCAACATGATGTTGTTCAAGTGGAGGAGATGGTTGTACAGTGGACAGAACACTCGAGACCACAGAGGTCGAGAATAACCAAAGAGGAAACCCAACAGTTAACCTAGGAAGGGATAATGTTGCCATATAAGGAGCACCAACATTCCCAAAATCAGGAAAAGGACCAAGATTTCCATCGAAGGGGATTCCTTGGTTGGTAAACTCCGGAAATGTTGTCATTGGAAACAACCTCAAAATAAAAAATAAATAAGGAAGATAACTTTAACCAAGAATATTTCATGGGCAATTAATTTTTAAGACATTGAAACAAAACTCTGCCCTTTCATATTTTAAGAGTCTAGAAAAGGACAAAAGGTGACTCTATCACTTCCAAGTTGAAACGAGCGTGAAAGGAAAAGTGCTCGATGATCTTTTAACTTTTGAGAGATTTAATAAAGATCAAAAATGACTACTCAGGTAATCTAAGCAAGATGGTGTACCAAGTTTCCGTGAACTGCAATATACACCTTGGTGATCAAATGAAGGAGAAATGACCAAGGACTTGATGTACGTGTAGGTAGTCTCCCCGAATGTTGTTTTCAGTGTATCACGATTATAGGGTGGCAGACTCAGCTTCCTATGTGATGTAGGAGCATTAGGCTAAAAGAAAAATCCATATATTTTATTAAACTTAGGGGTTTTTAAGTTTTTAAAGGAGATGGATTTTTATAAATGATTTGAGTGGGTTTTAATTTAGTATTGTGAGGATTTTTTAAATGTTCCCGAATGATTGGAGAACATGAGGGAAATCAGATAGTTCAGATTTAGGAATTGATTTAGAATCAGTTTCATGAATCTAGGGATAGAATCTAGATTTTAGGACTTTGTAGATTTTGAGGATTTTTGTTGAGAGATTGAAGGAATTGAACATAAATTGGTTCATCCTAAATTGTATAAATTATCAAGCCTTAAAGGTAGAAGATGAGGAGAGTGGAGAGAAGAGTGAGGAATTAGAGTAAGAACAGAGTTTTTGTAAGCCTTCGGGCAAAGTTGGAAAAAGGCCACTGATTGAATATCAGGCTTGGAAGGAATTTTCCATGTAAATATTGTTTTTAAATACAGAGGTTTTATTTCTGAAATATAGAGGCTGCAGATGAATTTATTTTGAGAATCTAAACTCTGGTTGATTTGTATTATTGAGCAATTATTCATTATTTGATTTTGTATGGCATTTATTGAGTAATTCAGCATCACAGTAGATCGAATCTATGAAAACGCATAGATTTTGATTAAGACATAGAAGCGCCTGAGCATATTATGAAAAGTGGAATGTTGGGAAGTATTGCACATTTGATTTTGTAAATTCAATACAATAAGATCAGGATTTGAAGTTGATTTGAAGATTTTATTGAATTCTGTGGTGTCATGGAATGAAACCTGAGTTAAATAGAGTCGATTTAAATGAACTCTGTTTTTAATGCAAGGTCAAATCACAGTGTTGTACGCAAGTCTGATTGCGTTATGAATTTTGATGCATTGCATGTTGTAGTTGTAACAAATGTTGATATGATACATGTTTAGTTCAAGTTATATATATGGAGGCAGAGGCACTGCTTAAATGCAATCGAATTCAGCTTTGGGAATTCGTGCATATACCAGAGTGAATTGAGATCTTTATATAATGTTGGATTCCTATATAAGGAGTGTTCGAATGAGTAATGGAGTAAGAGCCACGGCTGCGAAATGGATCAAAGGATAAATTGATTGCAGATATGCCAAGAGGCAGAAGTGATGGCATAGTGACGGCTCGCTTAAATTGCTGAAGAAATATGGATCGAAGGTTCATTCAATTTCAGAAATGTGATGTGTTAAGAGATGACTCAATTGTAGAGATGCGTGGATAGTATGATGTTCAAACTTTGAAATGATGTCAAGGGTTTTAAAAGCAGTCGAATTTTTCAATTGCAAAGCGCAGCAAAATCGTGAGGTAAACAGCGTACTAAAGAGGAAGCAGTGAAATTGGAAGCAAAATTGCGAAGTTGGAACCATGAGCGGGTTTCCAAATGAGCAACACATGGTAAGATGTTTTGTAAAATGGAACGTGATATCAGTCTAAGGTTGACACGTAAGATGGAGGTGGTTTCTAAAAACCACGAATGTCGTGTAAGTTTTTATTATTAACTCATGGGGATCGAATGGACGCGATTTCCGTCCGATCATGAGCTTGAGAAAATCAACGATGGTCGCATCACCAAGTTACTGGGTTGTTAAGTGAGGTATGAGCCAGCGTTTATATTTTTTGAACATTTGAATGTTGTAGGCCCGAAATTATTATGTTAATAATTGAGTTTTGATGTTCATAAGGCCAGAGTTTTGTATGAAATGAAATGGCATATGAACATGGCCCAAATGAATATTAAGTGAAGGGCACATATATCTTTTGATAGCTGGGGATTTGGATTAAAAGGAATTCGAATATGAAATTAGAATACTCTTAAGAGAGTCTAACATATGATTTATAACCATAGGAATAAAGACAAATAATAAGTCTTCATATGGTAAGTTTGTAAAGTAGACTTTGGTTATGGTTTTAACCATGAAGATTGAAACGTAAGCTTCCGCAGGTATGTATAGATTTGCCCAAAATTAAGTTTTAAAATGGACATGCATTTTTAAATATGCAAAAGAGAGTGATTGTGGGTTTAGCGGGGGTTTGCCCGCTATCATGTGGTATCAGAGCAAGATATCTCTGTTGAGAATTGAATATTTTTAATTGATTAAATCTGAATGTGTGATGAAGAATGAAAGTAGATCAGATTTCAAAATCTGATCTGCAAAGGTACACCGAATTGCAGTGAACAAAGATTTGCAGAAATGAATGGAAGGCAAGACCATGAAAATATTTTGCAGGTAAAATAATTTTAAATCTAATTTGAAATTTGTAATTGCAGAATTATGGTTGCAGAAAAGTGAAGACAGAGTTTTTGATGGTGATGGAAGTGAACCTGATATTCAACTAAAGGTTGGATAGGGAGAACAATTGCAGTGTTCTCAAGAGAAGGTGAGTTGAGGAGATAGCCTAAGAGAGCAGAAGAGAGTTCTCAAGAGGTTCCAGACATAGTGAACTGGTACTTGCCAAAAGACCAAGCCCAGTGAATGGATTGGTGAGGTAAGTGGCAGCAAGAGAGCTTGCTGTTGCAGAGGCTAGTGCAACTCATGGTGAGTGAGAATCTCACACAAGAAGTGATCATGGAGGATAAGAGAAGAGGTTCAGAAGAATGCCACAGAGGTAAGATGAATAATAAGGTCAGAGAAAGAGAGATTGCAGTGATGAAAGTACAATTGGAGGTACTGAAGGAATGGCTGCAAGAGGAGGAAAACCAAATAGGAGGATGGATCTTTCCACTGAAGGGAAAGAGAGTGATTTGGCAACCAGTACAGATGAGGTGGAGTAAAAGGGAGATTTCCTTATTGAAATAGGAACTCAGAGTTCTTGAGTCAAAGATGGAATTTGAAGATTCCACATGCAGATTTGTTCAAAATGAAGTGCTTGAGAAAGCAACCAAGGCTGAAAATTCTTGTGGTTTAAAAACCAATTAGTTGTGTATGTTTGCAGGTACATCGTAGGGAGATGAACAAGCTTTAAAGTTTGGTAAAAATAAGGAGAGAGAATTGAATATGAAATATGTTCAGATCAATGCTGAGATAGTAAGATCTCACGAGGAAGCCATGAAGACAGAGGAGTCTAATGAGAATATTCAGCAAAATATTGGATAATGAGATGAAGGACCATCTGATGATGGGTCAAGAACCAGTGAAGTTATGGAAATTTGTGTGAAGTTTCTGAAGTCTATTCCAAGTGAAATTGTTGAATTGTATAAGAAGTTAGATGTTCCAAGAAGAGAATGAGAGAAGCAGAGGATCTATGCATAGGATAAATTGCTGAAGAAGCAAGACAAGAAAGTTTTCATGAATGACAATCAAAGGACAGAGGATAAGAAAATGATTCAGAAAAATGAAGAAGTTCATTTTGGTGAATTGAAGCAGAGAGACATTCATGAAGCAGATGAAAGGAAAAGGTAGAGACTAGCTGACAGTCTCGTGGAAGAAGCAAACCATCATACTGATGTGCTGACAAAGGAGTTGGAAGGAAACTCAGAACAACGTACTGATGTGTTGTCAGAAGAGAAAGCCAGTGAAGATTTTCTGAGTCTTGAAGGAGGCTTAGAACTAAAAAAAGAAGAATTGGTGACTGGATCATCAATTGAGACCATTGGGTCTTGTGATTTTAAAATTGACAATTTGTTTATATTCATAGGTATTGCAGAAGACAATCCATCTCTTGGAGTTGTCTTGAAGGAAGAGGAACTGTTGCAGAAAGAAGGTGAGATAGTCATGTCTCATATGCAGAAACTTGTTACTGGTGATGACAAGGAGGAGTTGGCTTGTCTGAATAGCCAAGAGAAGCCTGAAGGACAGACTTTTGGAACTGCTACAGTGGTGGAAAATAAGAATTCTATTATGATAGAAGATGAACATGCAGAGTTTAAAGAGTTTGATTTGATTTCCATAATTAATCAAGGAGGTGGAAAACAATTACTGAAGATTGTCAAGGAAGAAGAGGGAAATGATAAAACTGAATTACAGCATACTGATGATGTGAAACAAATACAAGAGAGATGGCTGAATTGTTTGCTGAAAACAATTATACAAGAGGAATGAATTGCAGACATTGAAATAAAATTGCCTGAAGTTGTGAAAGGAACAGATATTAGTTTGTCAAATTTGATTATGCTTACTAGTATACTGAATGAGTATGTTACTGCAGATAAAGAATTAAATGATAATTTATTTTTTGAAGATAAATTTTCAGGTGATGTGCAAAATAAAATTGTTGTAGAGGGAGATATCTTAAGAGATATTCAGGAAGTTTGAGAGGCAACAACAATCGGATAGGTAATATCTGCGAGAGAAACAACAATGTTAGTAACATATGGGACAGCAAGAGAAACAGTTGAAGCAACATCTATGGTAGCAGCTGAAGCAACATGTGGCATGACATCTGCATGAGTAAAAACAATGTTAGAAACAATCAAGGAGGTAGTAGTGGCAGCAACAGAAATTGAAAACAACAGCAGTGGGCAGAGTAATTTCCAGAAAAAATAAAGGTTGGACATATAAATTGAAAGCATCAGAACACTGATGATGAAGGTGTCTTAGAAGCAACAGACAACAACAAGAAAGAAGAGGAATTTTAGCAAAGGAAAGACAAGGAAATATTGTGAGAGCATAGCTGGAGGCAAGATGTAGAACAAGATATGGAAACCTGGAGAAGTGCAGTTGAAGGATGATGCAGCTGTTGGACAGTAGCAAAACAAAGTATGGGATCCAGGAGGCAGAGATTAAAGACACATGATCAAGAGATCATGATTAATTTTGACCTTGGGAGTTTGATGCAGGAGCATTAGGCTAAAAGAAAAATCCATGTATTTTATTAAACTTAGGGGTTTTTAAGTTTTTAAAGGAGCTGGATTTTTATAAATGATTCGAGTGGGTTTTAATTAAGTATTGTGAGGAATTTTCCCTAATGATTTGATAACATGAGGGAAATCAAATAGTTAAGATTTAGGAATTGATTTAGAATCAGTTTCATGAATCTAGGGATAGAATCTAGATTTTAGGATTTTGCATATTTTGAGGATTTTTGTTGAGAGATTGAAGGAATTGAACCTAAATTGGTTCATCCCAAACTGTATAAATTATCAAGCCTTAAAGGAAGAAGATGAGGAGAGTGGAGAGAAGAGTGAGGAATTAGAGTAAGAATAGGGTTTTTGTAAGCCTTCGGGCAAAGTTGGAAAAAGGCCACTGATTGAATATCAGGCCTGGAAGGAATTTTCCATGTAAATACTGTTTTTAAATACAGAGGTTTTATTTTTGAATTATAGAGGTTGCAGATGAATTGATTTTGAGAATCTAAGATCTGGTTGATTTGTATTATTGAGCAATTATTCATTATTTGAGTTTGAATGGCATTGATTCAGTAATTCAGCATCACAGTAGATCGAATCTATGAAAATTCATAGATTTTGATTGAGACATAGAAGCGCCTGAGCGTATTATGAAAAGTGGAATGATGGGAAGTATTGAACATTCGATTTTGTAAATGCTATACAGTAAGATTAGGGTTTGAAGTTGATTTGAAGAGTTTATTGAATTCTGTGGTGTCATGGAATGAAACTTGAGTTAAATAGAGTCGATTTAAATGAACTATGTTTTTAATGGAAGGTCAAATCACAACGTTGTACACAAGTCTAATTCCGTTATGAATTTTGATGCATCGTGTTAGCCCCCCTATGCAACTCTTGTCACGCAAGCTGGGGGGCTATTTTCCTCCTTGAAGTCTCTTTGTGCTGCACCTAATATGAATCCTATTTGCTGATCCATCCCTAAAAGGCCTACTACTTCCCCTTGCATCCCTGCAATTATCCCTTTACCCCCTTTCCTCCTTCTGTCAAAATACCCTTGTGCCCCAATCCCCCTTGTTTATCCCTGAAATCCCCTCAAGATCCCTTTAAGACCCTGTTTCTGCCCATGGTCTGACCGATTCCCCCATTGTTCCCCTACCGTTGCCTTGGGCCAGCCTCAAATTGCATAAAAAATGAATAAAAATCCATATATTACCCATATTGGGCATTAGCCCCTTCCGGTCATAGTCCCGCGCCCCGCTCCTCCATGTAACCCCGCCCCAAAATCACCCACGAAGTCCAAAGGGCGTTTATCACAAAGTCTCATTGGGCGCAGTCCTAGCCGTTGATCTCGCCAAAACGAACGACGATCGCCACCCCCGCAGTAAATACCATTGAACCCATTCATTACCGGTGACCTCATCTGAACCGTCCATCGCTCGACAGATCAACGACGCTGAGCTTTCTTTTCCTTGTGGTCCCCGCCGGCGCGCCTGCTCGAAAACCGCCAGTATATTCCGCACCGCTCATCTGCAGGTGGTGGTTTTCCTCGGTAGTCCAGCGAATCAATACATCGCGCGGCGCGTGTCTTCAGTATGGCGGCAAAACCGCCCATCCCCCGCACGTTATCGTTCGGTCCAAGGTCGCCCAACGGAATTCACGGCAACCGTTAGATCTTAAGAGCCTCATCCGACGGCCACCAATCAAAGAAGCTGCGCATGGGTTAAGTCGTCCCTGCCGTACCCCTGGCCCACTGTCCGTCCACCAAAATGTGTCTTCTGCCGTTGATTCCCTTTGGGATTGACGGCCCAGATTTGTCATCCAACGTTGACTGTTCTTCTGTCTCCCGCCCCGCCACGTCAGCTCCACGTGCACCCCCCATACTCCCTCTCTGTCCATTACGTATGGTTGGTTCTTTTCGTGTTCTTTAATGTTATCATTCGTTTTTCACGTATATTTGCTCTGCGTTCCGCCAAATCTCCACCAGAGCAATCGGTCACCGTTTTTCACGATTTCCCCCCAGTTCTTCATCTGCATGGCTATTTTCTGCATCCACATCGCGTCCTCACCGCCTCCATCATTCATGTCCATGGTTTTCCTCACAGGTTTGTTATTTTGCAGGGTTTCTAAAGGTAGAAGACCGCCATGGTTCTACATGGCAAGTTGTGCAAAAAAAATTAAATCCGAGAGCTGGTACTGCCGCGAGATAGTCAATGAAAGCGGCTGGCAGGATTTACATTAAGGAAAAGTAGATTTCGAACACTGGAAACCTTTCAGCGCCATTAAAGCTCGAGCTACCCTGTCAGAAGCAAAATGGAGTGGCAGAGTGTTTCAGTACAGAGCAAAAAGAAGATTAAGGCAAGCTAATGACGGTCTCGAGCCTTTAATCAGAGGTTTAAAAGGCCAAGCACCAATGTGAATGCCCCCGAGGTCGATCAGAGGTTTAATTCACAGGAGATCGTACCATCAAGACCGTTTTCGTCAGCAGAATGTTTTTCTTCAAAGTACAGGGCACCCATATAGCTTTTATTATGCACATTTTCCCTGAAGACTTTTCCACCACACAACAGTTCTAAATCGCCAAGAGCATTTATATGACAGGCTTCTCAGCAATTTATTTTACTTGGGTTTAAATCACGAGTACAACACCGTAGCCAAAATGTCCAAGTCATATCTAGAGAATATCATCCGAGCATCTAGAGAAAGACAGGGGTTAAATGCTCAGCATTCAAACAGAATGGGCTTCGGCCCTGCATTCATTTTCTGTGTTTAATATTGCATTTAGTTCCTCACCTACCCTCTCAGTCGATCTTCTATTCATCTCCAGCTATAAATCTCTGAAGGAAAAATTGTAAAGGTGGTTGGCTGTTGATGAGATATCAGTGAAACGCAAGCATCGCTCCTCTTGAGACAAGTTCTCTGTGTAATATTGTAAGATAGGCTGAGATATGATGTATTCAGACTGAACGTTCAAGCTATGGGCTATGATGTACCTGATTGGTGTTGTTTTTAATATGACAAGCATATTTCTTTGGATCCTGATCTAAAGCAGCTGGTGATGTTTTCCTTTCTCTGTATTTGTGATTGAATTGCTTTCATTTCATCATGTTTCTTCAGGCTCGCATCAGAAGTTTGGCATAAGATTTACCCCTGATAGGTACCTTATGTTGCTGCTCTCCCAGTCTTTATGTTTTCTGCTTAAATGTGTATCTGAATATTGATTTCAATTGATTTAACCAGTGTAGTGGATGTTATTGCCTACTCTCTGATGTATGAATTAATGAAGTCTATGTTTAGATGTTCTTGTTAGGGTTTAGTTGGATGTGTTGAGAACACTGGGAGGTCTAGAAACCCGTCTCTGCCTCACTAGGATCTTTCCATCCCAATTAACCCTTTCTAAGAATCCGTTGTCTTGCCTCTGATTTTGTCCAAGCAGGTCTGGAGTTAAATGACCTCTGACCTGATCTATAGACAGGATTGGATGTTTCCCCCTCTTTCATTTTCAATCCTTAATGTCCCATTCCTAATATCATCTTTAAGATCCAATTGCTCTAGATGAAAAGCCCAACTGAAAGCTTGCACATTGATTACAAATAAATCCTTTCTTGACTCCATTGCCCAATGGCCTTGATATTCCCTGAGTTGTCTGTCTCAGCCTAATCCCTTCTGTGATCACCCTTGTCTTATATTGGACCTTCCTTTCCTGGTTTCCAACAACCAAACACAAACAATCAAATAAACAACCCTGAACCTATAACTAGCCTAAAATCACAACTTGGAGCTTCAAAGACATACACTTTGACTCATATAGAGAGATCCCTCTCTGGACCTAGGAGGGCTAGATCCTAAGGTCTGAAAGTGGTTCTATGTTGTCTCATCTTTTGGTCTTGTGAACCTGGCCAAAACATGGGAACCCCAACATAATGGCAACTCCGCTGGGGAATTCTGAATGATTTCCATCTCACTACATCAAAAACTTCAGAAACTTGGAGCTCTGGTTAGGTTGACAGTAAGTCACCCCTTTCTTGAATCGACCTCCACTATTGAATATCCACCACACTCTTAGACAGAGCCTGGAAAGGGCCAGGTAGCCTCCGGATCTCACACTCTTCGGAGGTGATATATCTGGTAAATGCCCTCCCAGTCAATCTCTGGTTGGATTTTACTGTCTTGAGGAGATTCCTGAAAGGTGAATAGTGCCTGAGCACTGTGGTGGACAGTGTAACCCCTTTAGACATACCTTGAAACCCTCCACCTGGCGACTCCATACTTCCTAAATGAAAAGACTCCACTGGTGATCAGTAGGCCTGCTGATTAACTTGGTTTCGCATAAGACTCCACTGGGAGACCATCCTTTGAAACAACATTAAACCACGATAGAAGTGACAAGTAGGGTTAAGCTGCTTGGACGAAAACAACATTCTGGCTCACAGAACCATCCATACAAGAGCTTATCCCAACCCTGACCCACCTGAAATAGTTGATAATCCGGAGAGCATCCTCAAGGGAGCTCCTGCACCTAAAAGACCAACTATTTCTAGTTACCTTCGTAGAGATAATTCTGCACTGGAAGACCTAGCAGCTCTATCACTTTCTCCCCTGGACCTAGATCCTCCAAACAGATTACCCAGAACTAGGTCATTCAATCACCTAGGTCAGCAAGACCTTGAGCCTTGCAGTACAACATCTCATAGTGGTCAACACACTAGGGACAGAGAAACCCCTCCATCTACACCGCCTGATACCCACTTCATTCAAAACTTGGGGCTCTCCTACCCTAGATCTTCTTAGCAGACTTTTGCTGGTCCTCACATACCCCTCATCCATATACCAGCTACTCAAGCCAACCCTTTACCCCATCAGAACATTATCATGGCAGCTTGGTATGCACCTTTAGTTTTACCACAGCCCTTGTTACCCTTGCCAAATGACTATCAGTCAAAAATCCCACATTTAAATGCAAAAGAATCCATCACAGCTCAGCAACATGTAGACAAGATGGAGGATTCTTTTGATTATATGGAAATTGATGATGAAACAATCAAAATGAGAATCTTTGCCCAGAGCCTAGGGGGTGATGTAAAGAAATGGTTTAAAAGCCTACCCCCTGGCAGTATCCAAGATCTCCCTGCATTATATCGAACTTTCATAGACAAATGAGAAGTTAGAGCAAACCTGCGCCAGCTCCTAGCAGAATACATGTTCATTAAGAGGAATGTGGGAGAAAGTGTACATGATTACACTACTAGATTCAACAACATTTACAATGCTCTCCCCCCGCACATGAAACCTCCACAAGGTATGGCCCTGGCCAAATATCCTGAAGGATTTGATGTTGACATGGCCTATGAGCTTAGAGATAAAGAGTACACCACATTAGAAGACATGCAGAAAGGAGCCATAACCATAGAAGCAAACTTGATGGAAAAAAGGGCAAGATTAAAAGCTGAGAAAAGGGTAACATATAGGGATGACACCGTAGCTTCCGCTTCAGACCCAAACTATGATAGACTATCTAAAAACGTGGATAAGCTGCAACAAATGATGGAAAAAATGGTTGTCACAATCAACAATCAGGACAGAAACCAGAACCAAAATCAGAACCAAAACTTTAGAAGAAATAACAATGCTCCCAACAGACAAAAAGAAGTAGACCAACAAGTTATTCCCCCATTCCAAAAATTCTTAGATGAAGACGAGGGAATCATTTAAGAGTCTGAAGGGACTGGAATAAACATGTTTGAAACAAAAGACTTAGCCCTTAACTATGATTCAGGGGAAGATCAGCCCTCACCCTCATACTGGGATGAGGATACAGATTAGGATTTGAAAATTCCATGTTACAGTTCAGGGAACAATATGAACTTAGGAGCAAAAAGAACCAAGATACTTCCAAAACAAAGACTCCTGAGGTAACCATCAAGAAAATACCTGATAAAACTTCTAAAGCATATGCTGCAAGTAACAAAACAGCAGCTGAAAGTTCTTGTAAACACAAAGAAAAGGACAACCAAGACACTGAAAAACAAAGCCGACCAACCAGCAGCACTAGCACTTCAGTTAGTACTCCTAATATAACTGTTCCCAACCCTGTACATAGTGAGAAATCACAAACTGATTTAGCTGCTAAGACAGTAGCAAATAAAACAGAATTAAGCACTCCAAAGACCCAGTCCACTTTCAATTTAGAGAGTGAGATTGCCAAAATCAAAATCTTTGTACCATTATTTGAACTGGCCACTCAGGATGTATATAAAGGCCAAATCTTGAAAGCATTGAATTTAGGGGAAAACAATGACTCTGTAAATTTGAATGATGATCAACCTGCCCTCCTATTTGGACCAAAGATTGAGGGAAAGTTTCAGGAAGGGGTAGTCCCACCTTTTTATATTAGTCTCAACATTCATGATAAAATACTCCATAATGTCATGCATGATTCTAGAGCATCACACAATTTAATGCCTAAGGTAGTGATGGAAAGGCTAGGCCTGGAGATAACACATCCCTACAAAGATTTATATTCATTTGACTCTAGGAGAGTAAAATGCCTAGGCCTAATCAAAGACTTGTGTGTGAGCTTGACCCAGATTCCTGCCAAGTGTATGGTCATGGATGTTGTGGTGGCTGATGTGCCACCTAAGTATGGCATGCTATTTTCAAGATCATGGGGAGCCAAACTGCAAGGAACAATGCAGATGGATGGCTCATATGCCACTATCCCTATATTCGGCCAACTTAGAAGACTGTATAGAGAGTCCCAGATGAAATTCCTAGTCAGTAGCCCCGAGAAGCCTGCGAATTCACCATTGTACTCTGTACACACAAACCTGGATTATTTCATCCTTTATAATGAAAAATCCTTAGGAGAGCCAGAGTCTGAATGCATAAATACAATCAAGGACGCAGAACCCATGGACTTGAGCATAATGCCCACCCTAGAAGAATATGATGAAGAGAACCATGGGCAGGTTAATAAAAATGAAACTCAGAGTGAACCAGAAACACAACGCAGTCAGCCTATTAGTCACACCCTATAAACTAACACACCACATGAAGAACAAGACAACCCACAACCTAGTACAGACACCACAACGCAACATAATGGTGAGCCCTTGTGGGAAATGAACTTTGATGGGTCCTGTACTAGACAAAATGTTGGAGCAGGGGTGTGGCTACATAACACAGGAAATGATCATGCAGAGCACCACACTGTGAATCTGCATTTCAAATGCACAAAAAATATTGCAGAATATGAGGCTCTCATCCTGGGTCTGAAACTATTGAAAAAATTAGGAGCCCGTAGGATAACTGTGCTGGGAGACTCTGAGTTAGTTTTTATACAAGTGAATGGTGAATACGTAGCAAAGCATCCCCGATTAAGAGCATACAGGAACGATGCCCTGGATATATTGAAAAATTTCATGAAGTATAAACTAGTGTTTGTTCCCAGGAGTCAAAATGTCATTGCAAATGGATTAGCTTGCTTGGCTAGTTCATATCCTAAGACTCCCCCTGACCAACAAATCATCGTTCAAACCAAGTTCAGACCTGCCATGCCAGACAACGAAAAATACTGGCAGGTCTTTGAAGGAGACAAACAGATCGAAGACTTCCTGATGGGTAGGAATGAGTTTGAATTTTCTAATTCGAACTCAAAATCTGATGACAACTGCCCAAGTGAGGATTCCCCAGATGAACAAGAAACACCCTGTAACATAGAAATAAACACCTTCTCTGAAGAAGCTGGAAATCCAACCGAAAAATGTGAAAACACAGAGAATGAAGAAGTAGAGGTGCTGCAGGCCAAGGACAAGAATATACCCGGAGGCCTAGCACCCTTAGAGGACCTTTTTGACTTTGATGATGTAGCTAAAAATCCCACTATAGGACATGCAGAATCAGACGTAGAAGAATGCAACATAGGCATTGAAGATAAGCCCAAAATGATTAAACTAGCTAAGTCTATACCTGCAGACATGAAGAACAAATACATTGACTTGTTTAAGGAATTCGTTGATGTGTTTGCATGGATTTATGAAGACTTAAAGGCCTATGACACCAACATCATACAACACAAGATACCACTAAAGGAAAATTAGAAGCCTTTCAGACAAAAACTTCGTAGAATCAATCCAAAACAATTGCCTACAGTAGAGAAAGAGATCAAAAAGATGTATGATGCAGGCATAATAGTCCCTGTAAGGTTTTCTGATTGGGTGTCAAACTTAGTGGCTATAAGAAAGAAAACAGGGGAGATCAGATTGTGCATAGACTTCAGAAACCTCAACAGAGCCTCCCTGAAAGACAACTACCCTTTGCCCAGAATGGAACATATCCTACAGAAGGTAGTGGGTTCTAAGAGAATCTCCCTGCTTGATGGTTTTTCAGGATACAACCAAGTCCTGGTACTCCCAGAAGACCAACTCAAAATAGCTTTTACCACTGCATGGGGCACCTTCATGTATGTGAAAATGCCTTTTGGATTGATGAACGCTGGAGCTACCTTCCAGAGAGCGATGGATATAGCTTTCTCAGAGGAGATAGGACACTTCATAGTTATCTACTTGGATGACTTAACTGTCTTTTCTAAAACTGAAGAAGAACACTTGAAACATCTGAGGAAAGTTTTTGAAAAATGGAGAAGGTATGGTCTGTCCTTAAATCCTAAGAAAACTATGTTTGGGCTGCAAGAAGGTAGACTCCTTGGCCACATTATATCTGAGAAAGGGATTAGGATAGACCCACAGAGGGTTGAGGGAATACTTCAAATTACACATCTGAGAAACATCAAGGAGTTACAGTCCTTTATAGGGAAGATCAATTTCCTTAGGAGATTCATTCCTAATCTTGCTGAGCACCTTAGAAAAATGACCAACATGCTAAAGAAAGATGCAGGAATTAAGTGGACTGTTGAAGCCAAGAAATCTTTTGAGTTTGTAAAACTTGCACTCACTCAGGCTCCTGTCCTTATCAGCCCAGACTTCTCAAAAGATTTTCTAATTTTTTCCTTTGCCTCAGAGCACACAATAGCTGCAGTATTGCTGCAAAAGAATTCAGAAGGTCATGAACAACCAATTGCCTTATTCAGAAAAGCCTTAAGAGATGCACCCTTAAAGTACAATATCATGGAAAAGCAGGCCTATGCCCTGATTAAGGCATTAAAAGACTTTAAGGTGTACATTCTGCATTCTCACACCATTGCCTATGTTCCAAATATAGTGGTTAAAGATATCTTGTCCCAAGACCCTGATGGGAAAAGGGGCAAATGGATTGCTACAATCTTAGAATATGACCTTGAAATAAAACCCACCAAGCTGATCAAGGGTCAAGGCCTGGCCCAGTTAATGGCTGAATCAAACTTGTAGGCCCTTGACATTAGCATGATAAATGCCTTGGATGAGCAGGAAGGATTTCCCCATCCGACTGTTGAAGAGCAGTTTCAAAACTCTCCTTGGTATACTGATATCCTTTACGTGCTTACCAACCTCAATGCCCCTCCAGAATTGTCCAAAACCAAGGCCAGATTCATAAAACTCAAAGCTAGAAACTACTGCATTCTGAATGAGAATCTATACTGGAAAAATCCAAATGGCCTATTGTTTAAATGCTTGTCTGAAACTGAAGCTGAAAACGTTAAAAAAGAGTTCCATGCTGGGGAATGTGGAGGCCACCTGAGTTGGAAAACCACTGCAAATAAGATACTCAGGGCTGGTTACTATTGGCCTAAACTCTTCAATGATGTCCATAAAATGATTCTTGCCTGCCACAAGTGCCAAATCTTCAAGGGCAGAAAAAATCTCCTTCCCCTCCCCTTACAAGCTATCACCATAGAAGGTCCCTTCCTACAATGGGGCCTAGACTTTATAGGAGAAATTCATCCTGCCTCCTCCGGACAACACAGATGGATCCTAACTGCTACAGATTACTTCACCAAATGGATAGAAGCCATACCCACCAGGAATGCCACTGATTCTGTCATCATTAGGTTCCTAGAGGACTTCATCTTATCTCGGTTTGGCTGTCCAAGGAAAATAATCACTGAAAATGCTGCTGCTTTCGGATCCAAGAGAATGATTGATTTCTGTCATAGATACAGAATAGCACTTGGCCATTCAACTGCATATTACCCCCAGGGTAATGGATTGGCTGAATCATCTAACAAAAGCCTGGTCACAATCACTAAGAAGCTGCTGGAGGAAAACAAAAGGTCATGGCATAAGAAGTTGTTGCATGCTTTGTGGGCTGATAGGCTCACCACAAAGAAATCCATTGGCATGTCACCTTTCCAGCTGGTTTATGGTACAGAAGCAGTTTTTCCTACAAGCCTTGGAGTTCCAGTAATCAAACTTGTCCAGGAGATCCAATCAGAGGAAAACAACATGGTGAGAAGGATCAATGAAACTATACATCTGCAGAAAACAAGAGAGCAGGTTTATAATAGAGCTATCAGAGTTCAGGAAAGCATAAAAAGGCAGTTTGACAAAAGAACCAAAGCTTCAGATTTCAAGGTTGGAGATAAAGTTCTGAAATGGGATTCACGGAGGGAAGACAAAGGCAAACATGGAAAGTTTGACAGCTTGTGGCGAGGTTCATATATCATTCAAGCCACTGTGGGTCCTAATGCATTTTTATTACAAGAACTTGATGGCACAGAGCTATTTGGGGGTCCTGTCAATGGCAGGATGCTCAAACACTACTTCTGATAAACTTGATTTCCAGTTCCATTTCCATTGTACATACCATTGCAGTTTTACTTTCAAGAAAACAGAAAAAATGCTTCCAAAAACAGAGAGAAAGAGGAGGTTCAGACATGCCTAAAACATGAACCTCAGATGTGCAAAATATTGGCTCTAATAAACTCAAAATCTGAGCCATAAGAAATAGAGAGGCCGGTCCTAACGTGTTCAAAATCTGGACCAGCAAAGGAAAAGGAAGAATCAGCTCTAACATGCCTAAAACCAGAGCTGAAAATGAAGAAGAAAAGGTGACTATAATATGCTCAAAATCCGAGTCACAATTGGAGGAGGATACTTCAAAGTGAAAATTTCAAGCCTTCGAAGTTTTGTTTCATTCCACAGCAAGTCAGACAGTTTAATCCTGGCTTGGCTGTTTTTCAATTTCCTATCTTAGAATATAGGAGAAGAAATCTGTTGGACAGTTTAATCCCAGCAGATGTTAGATTAGGTAGAGAAACATATGAGGCCAACAGTCTAATCTGGTCTCATGGAGAAATAAGGGTAGATTTATAATAGGTTTGTTTTTGTTTTGAGAAGTAAAGTGTAAAGGGTCTGCTAGCCTAAATGCACCCTAAAGAAGAAAAATGCTAGGATTGTAGTTTGGGTAGGTAGTTTGGTCGGGAAAGTCTTTCTGCTGATGTTTCTATCATATTGTGGCAGCTGAGATCAAAGAAAGAAGAAAGATGGCTTATAGCAGCAGGCAACTGGCCCACTCCAAAGATCATATCTGGTTACTTGACTCCTCCGAGGAGAAGCCATCCCCATGTGGAGCCACTGTTAGCCCCCCTATGAAACTCTTGTCAAGCAAGCTGGGGGGCTAGTTTGTCTTGGAGCCTTCAAGGAATGCCTTTCCCCTGAAAACCCATCCTCCTTGAAGTCTCTTTGTGCTGCGCCTAATATGAATCCTATTTGTTGATCCATCCCTAAAAGGCCTACTGCTTCCCCTTGCATCCCTGAAATTATCCCTTTACCCCCTTTCCTCCTTCTGTCAAAATACCTTTGTGCCCCAATCCCCCTTGTTCATCCATGAAATCCCCTCAAGATCCCTTTGAGACCCTGTTTCTGCCCATGGTCTGACCGATTCCCCCATTGTTCCCCTACCGTTGCCTTGGGCCAGCCTCAAATTGCATCAAAAATGAATAAAAATCCATATATTACCCATATTGGGCATTATCCCCTTCCAGTCATAGTCCCGTGCCCCGCTCCTCCATGTAACCCCGCCCCGAAATCACTCGCGAAGTTCAAAGGGAATTTATCACAAAGTCTCATTGGGCGCAGTCCTAGCCGTTGATCTCACCAAAACGAACGGCAATCGCCACCCCCGCAGCAAATACCATTGAACCCATTCATTACTGGTGACCTCATCTGAACCGTCCATCGCCCGACAGATCAACGACGCTGAGCTTTCTTTTGCTTGTGGTCCCCGTCGACTTGCCCACTCGAAAACTGCTAGTATATTCCGCACCGCTCATCCGTAGGTGGTGGTTTTCCCCGGTAGTCTAGCGAATCAATACATCATGGCACGCATGTCCTTAGTACGGCGGCAAAACCGCCCATCCCTCCCGTGTTATCGTTCGGTCCAAGGTCGCCCAGCGGAATTCACGGCAACCGTTAGATCTTAAGAGCCTCATCCGACGGCCACCAATCAAAGAAGCTGCGCACGGGTTAAGTCGTCCCCGCCGTACCCCTGGCCCACTGTCCGTCCACCCAGATGTGTCTTCTTCCGTTGATTCCCTTTGGGATTGACGGCCCAGATTTGTCATCCAACATTGACTGTTCTTCTGTCTCCCGGCCCCGCCACGTCAACTCCACATGCACCCTCCGTACTCCCTCTCTGTCCATTACGTATGGTTGGTTCTTTTCGTGTTCTTTAATGTTATCATTCATTTTTCACATATATTTGCTCTGCGTTCCACCAAATATCCACCAGAGCAATCTGTCATCGTTTTTCACGATTTCCCCCCAGTTCTTCATTTGCATGGCTATTTTCTGCATCCACATTGTGTCCTCGCCGCCTCCATCATTCACGTCCATCGTTTTCCTCACAGGTTTGTTGTTTTGTAGGGTTTCTAAAGGTAGAAGACCGCCATGGTTCTACATGGCAAGCTGTGCAGACAAAATTAAATCTGAGAGCTGGTACTGCCGCGAGATAGTCAATGAAAGCAACTGGCAGGATTTACATTAAGGAAATGTATATTTCAAACACTGGAAACCTTTCAGCGCCATTAAAGCCTGAGCTACCCTATCAGAAGAAAAATGGAGCGGCAGAGTGTTTCAGTACAGAGAAAAAAGAAGATTAAGGCAAGGTAATGAAGGTCTCGAGCCTTTAATCAGAGGTTTAGAAGGCCAAGCACCAATGTGAATGCCCCCGAGGTCGATCAGAGGTTTAATTCACAGGAGATCATACCATCAGGACCGTTTTCGTCAGCAGAATGCTTTTCTTCAAAGTACAGGGCACCCATACAGCTTTTATTATGCACATTTTCCTTGAAGACTTTTCCACCAGACAACAGTTCTAAATTTCCAAGAGCATTTATATGACAGGCTTCTCAGCAATTTATTTTACTTGGGTTTAAATCACGAGTATAGCACCGCAGCCAAAATGTCCAAGTCATATCCAGAGAAGATCATCCGAGCATCCAGAGAAAGACAGGGGTTAAATGCTCAGCATTCAAATAGAATGGGCTTCGGCTCTGCATTCATTTTCTGTGTTTAATATTGCATTTAGTTCCTCACCTACCCTCTCAGTCGATCTTCTGTTAATCTCCAACTATAAATCTCTGAAGGAAACATTGTAAAGGTGGTTGGTTGTTGATGAGATATCAGTGAAACGCAAGCATCGCTCCTCTTGAGACAAGTTCTCTGTGTAATATTGTAAGATAGGCTGAGATATGATGTATTCAGACTGAACGTTCAAGCTATGGGCTATGATGTACCTGATTGGTGTTGTTTTTAATATGAGAAGCATATTTCTTTGGATCCTGATCTAAAGAAGCTGGTGATGTTTTCCTTTATCTGTATTTGTGATTGACTTGCTTTCATTTCATCATGTTTCTTCAGGCTCACATCAGAAGTTTGGCATAAGATTTACCCCTGATAGGTAACTTATGTTGCTTCTCTCCCAGCCTTTATGTTTTCTGCTTAAATGTGTATCTGAATATTGATTTCAATTGATTTAACCAGTGTAGTGGATGTTATTGCCTACTCTCTGATGTATGAATTAATGAATTCTATGTTTAGATGTTCTTGTTAGGGTTTAGTTGGATGTGTTGAGAACACTGGGAGGTCTAGAACCCCGTCTCTGCCTCACTAGGATCTTTCCATCCCAATTAACCCTTTCTAAGAATCCTTTGTCTTGCCTCTGATTTTTTCCAAGCAGGTCTGGAGTTAAATGAACTCTGACCTGATCTATAGACAAGATTGGATGTTTCCCCCTCTTTCATTTTCAATCCTTAATGTTCCATTCCTAATATCATCTTTAAGATCCAATTGCTTTAGATGACTAGCCCAACTGAAAGCTTGCACATTGATTGCAAATAAATCCTTTCTTGACTCCATTGCCCAATGGCCTTGATATTCCCTGAGTTGTCTGTCTCAGCCTAATCCCTTCTGTGATCACCCTTGTATTATATTGGACCTTCCTTTCCTGGTTTCCAACAACCAAACACAAACAATCAAACAAACAACCCTGAACCTATAACTAGCCTTAAATCACAACTTGGAGCTTCAAAGACATACACTTTGACTCATATAGAGAGATCCCTCTCTGGACCTAGGAGGGCTAGATCCTAAGGTCTGAAAGTGGTTCTATGTTGTCTCATCTTTTGGTCTTGTCAACCTGACCAAAACATGGGAACCCCAACACATCGCATGTTGTAGTTGTAACAAATGTTGATATGATACATTTGCAGTTCAAGTTATATATATGAAGGCAGAGGCGTTGCTTAAATCCAATCGAATTCAACTGTGGGAATTCGTGCATATACCAGAGTGAATCGAGATCTTTATGTAACTGTGGATTCATGTATAAGGAGCGTTCGAATGAGTAATGGAGTAAGAGCCACGACGCTGTGAAATGGATCAAAGGATAAATTGATTGCAGAGATTCCAAGAGACAAAAGCGATGGCATAGTTATGTCTCGCTTAAATTGCTGAAGAAATATGGATCAAAGGTTCATTCAATTTCAGAAATGTGATGTGTTAAGCGATGACTCAATTGCAGAGATGCGTGGACAGTATGATGTTCGAACTTTGAAATGATGTCAAGGGTTTTAAAACCAGTCGAATTGTTCAATTGTAGAGTGCAGCAGAATCGTGAGGTAAATAGCGTATTAAAGAGGAAGCAGAGAAATTGGAAGCGGAATTGTGAAGTTGGAACCATGAGCGGGTTTCCAAATCCATAAATGGATTTCACATGAGAAAAACATGGTAAGATTTTTTGTAAAATGGAACGCGATATCAGTCTAAGGTTGACACGTAAGATGGAGGTGGTTTCTAAAAACCACGAATTTCGCGTAAGTTTTTATTTTTAACTCTTGGGGATTGAATGGACATGATTTCCATGTGATCATGAGCTTGAGAAAATCAACTATGGTCGCATCACCAAGTTGTTGGGTTGTTAAGTGAGGTATGATCCAACGTTTATATTTTTTGAACATTTGAATGTTGTGGGCCTGAAATTATTATGTTAATAATTGAGTTTTGATTTTCATAAGGTTAGAGTTTCGCATGAAATGAAATGGCATATGAACATGGCCCAAATGAATATTAAGTGAAGGGCAAATATATCTTTTGATAGCTGGGGCTTTCGATTAAAAGGAATTTGAATATGGAATTCGAATACTCTTAAGAGAGTCTAACATATGGTTTATAACCATAGAAATAAAGACAAAGAATAAGTCTTCATATGGTAAGTTTGTAAAGTAGACTTTGGTTATGGTTTTAACCATGAAGATTGAAACGTAAGCTTCCGCAGGTATGTATAGATTTTCCCAGAATTAAGTTTTAAAATGGACATGCATTTTTAAATATGCAAAAGAGAATGATTGTGGGTTTAACTGGGGTTTTACCACTATCACTATGGATAAAGGATTACAACATATTAGGGTCTCCCTTTATATACTTGGTAGTACAGGGAGCACAAGTCCATACTAGTGCTATCTACTGCCAGATGGCGAATGATAGCTACTAGTTTTAATGACGCTGAAACACGTCACTAGACTAGACCTTTAAATTTGAGTGTTAAGTTTCAATGCTTCCTTAGGTTGATTGAATAAAATTTAATGGTTGATATTGAATTATGACTTGGTTTCAAGGCCTTACCGCATGTCATCTGACAATATCCTATATGCAGCTATATGAGGAAAGAAAAATTTCAATTAGATGAATGCTATCTAGTTAAGGGAAGAGTCTTAGTCAATGATGAAAAAACAACAATACTGCAAATGAAACTTTTTCCTAACTAGATGACTTTCACTATCTAAAACATTCAACTATGTGAATTATGCAATGCAATCTATGCAAAATTTTGTTTTTTGAAAACTGTGCAATTGTAATCTATGTACAATTTCTTTTTCTTTTGAAAGAATGAGAATGCAATCAACGCATTTTTCGATGAAATGAAAATCTACTTAATGCATGCTTTTAATGAAAGAGAATACACTCAATGCGATTTTTAGCTTTCAATCATTAAACAATGTAATCTAAGTTCAATGATGGATCTCAAAAAATACTCTTCAATGCAATGTGATATAATGCATTTTAACGAAAAGAAAACTCTAAGACGAAAACTAAATGAACGCAACTTTTTTTAATGAAGGATGAATGCAAAAGGGATGCAAAAAAATAGTAAGAATTCAACCGTTGTTTTAAGCACTTTGTAATGAAATTCCTCAAAATACTACAAGACATATGAGTTCAAGCACAAAAATGACTTCCAAAGCATGAGCTCAAAACAAGGCATTCATTCCCTTTTACATCAAGCAATCAAAGAAAGAAAAATTTTTAGCTGAACAATAAGCAATGTAATCTATGTTCACAAGTGAAAAATTAGAGGAGAGAACATGTAAAGCATACAGAGAAAAATATCGGAAGGGAAAAACACACTGGTGGAGGAATTAGGGAAAAACCTCAATTTTTCACACAACCTGAAATTGGCACGACTTTTGTGGGTGAAACTAGCGCAAAATGGCGTCACTTACTCACCGAACACTAACGCCAATGACCAATTGGCGCGCGTTGATAATTGAAAACTAGTGCCAATCAGTGCTACTATTAGAAAAATAAAAGCACCAATGCCTAAACAGGAAAAAAAATAATTTCTCCCAACCAAGACTAGACTCACCACTTCAAGAAAAAATAAAAGATTGTAATTGATGAAAAACATAGGAAAAAATAGGGAAATCGTCGTTCGACTAAATCAGTCAAATAACTAAGACCTCAAAGAGTGGCAAACTCAAAGAAAACTCCCTAGTGGAGTCACCAACTTGTTATGTAGGTAAATTCTCTCTGCAGATAGAGATGATCCCTCTTTCCCTAGAGTGGGTCTAGTAACAAGGAATCATGCTAGAGTGTAGGTTCCTATATATTTGAATGAAAAAGGATGCGATAAGATGGCCTACCTGTGGACCAATGCTATTGTCGACAATCGTAGTGGTGATGAGAACTTATCGCTTCCGATTTTTCAAGTCACAATCCCCTTGCTTATCACGCTTGGACACCTACACAGAGATTTGAAAATGATAACCACATACCACATACTAATTTCATCCAAAAACTACTAGTCAGTCAGAGAAGACTAAGCATATTGCATTCAATAAAGACAAAATACAATATGGGAACCAAACAATAGTCACTTATATTATTAGGTAGAAAGAAGAGATACAACCATGCTCTGACGTTGTGGTCTCCTCAAGTGGGGTTTGGGCGAAGCACGTATCAAAGCTCGTCGGGGAATTTGGATGGCATAAAGGCCCTCTCAATGGATTTCCTTCTTGAACTACCTTCTCAATAACTCAGTTATTTACCTATAGTTGAATTCTCCAAGTTCAACACCTCAACTGTATAATTCTCTTTGTTTAACTAGCTTTCAAAAAGGGAGAAGGCTTGTTTATATAGAGGAAAAGAAGGAGGTTGGGATCGCTACAAAGGTGGAAGGGAGGCCTATCCTTTAGGAGTGTTCCAAGGGAGGTGGAAACTACTAACTAAAGGAGGAAGTTTGTGGTTGTTTTAGTTCAACCACTCCCAATGACTCATCCCCGAGGTGGTTGGAATGAAACCACTGCCTCTATTTTTAAAAAACATTCCATAAATAGCTTGGCATGGGTGTCCAACTGGCATAGAGTGCCAAGTGGCGCGGGCTCAATGTTAAATTTCTAGGTCGGCGCGAGGAGGTGATGAGCTACTCATGCCAAGGAAAAAATAGGGATTTTCACAGGTCTGCTTAGGGAAATTACAGCAAGAAAAATGTTGCTTTTATCAAAAGGGATACAAGGATGATATTTTCAAAGCATGACACTGCGTATTGGTCACAGAAACAACCCTCCAATGTGCGAGTTGGGGATTGCAAGGACAGTGACACACTGTTGTGTAACAATATGCGATTTGAATTAGACCATCTATCTGCGATTTGAATCACGACGGAGTCATCGACAGACTTCCCATAAAACTCTTTATCAACATAAACCCCACCCATTCAAGTGTTGAGACATTGATTTGCTAGGGTTGCATCAGAGGTGACATTAATCTCATAGGGTCACGTCAAAGGAAACATTAATTTTCTAGGGCCACATTGAAAGGCTAAGCGGAAAAATGGTAATGTGGTTTCTTCATGCTTCAAAATTGTTTAGTTTTCCTTCAAAACTCCTGTGCATGTATTCCTCTCATAATTAGTTCATGTTCGTATTTAGCTATTTTAATTATCTTTTATGTCTTGCATTTCATGTCTATTTTATAATGATTTTTGGTGATATTTTCTGAGGTATTTAGAGATCTAGAAATCAGATTGTTTTTATCTTGAGAGGTACATCTAGAGCACCTTCATTTTAGTACAAAAATTCCCTTATTTTCACACCTTAGACTGCATGCACCCAAGACAAAAAACAAGACACTTATATGATTTCTATTATGCCATAAGTTTAACCTTTTAACTCTAAATTTGGTAGGAAATGGGTGTAAGTTTGGCCCTTGAAATATATAAATATATTAAGAGGGTTTGATGTTTCCCAAGACAATTCCTAGCCACTTTTCAGTTGCCATGAAAGTTTGTTGGTTAGATTTAGAATTGCAGATATCCTAATGTTGGAAATATGATGCAGAGTGTTGTCCTTGATGGCAATCCACCTGATGAAGTTATCCTTGGCTTGATGGACTTGGTAAATGATGTAATTCTGATGTGATATGATGTTTGTTGACAATATGAGGCTGAGTGTTGTCCTTGAATGACAACCCTCTTGATGAAGAGGATGGCAACTTACTTGATGAAGTTGTGCTCGATAGAATATGGGTCGATGAAGGAAATCGATGTATCTACAAGTAAGGAATGTATGGCAATGAAGAAAGGAATTCATCATGTGCTAATTCTATGATGAAAAAGAGTATGTCTCTAGGTATATGCGATTGGCCTAGGGGAAGTCGCGTATGCACGCGGAAAGAAAACGTTCCAAGCGCGTATGGAAAAGCGCTCAAAAAGTGCAAAACCAGGGGTAACCACCATGGTATTGACCCACTGTATTGGGTAATGATCCGCCTCAATTGACCCCGTCCATGTCCGGTAGTTTTGGGCTCATGGTATTGTTTTGGCCCATGGTATTGGAAAAGGGGCTCATGGTATTGAAAAAGGATAAACCTATATAAAGAGATGAAATTCATTATGCAAATGATGAGTGGGTGCAAGATGTCCGAGCTTGAATGAATACTTCTCTCCCGAGCTCCCGAAGGAGATCTGAATGGAAAGGGTTACACTTGAAGATAAATCTGAATGTATGATGCACCAATGATAAAGAAGGGGATCTAGATCTGAAATGCACTTGTATCTACTAGATCTGCTTATGGAAGGCCTAGATCTGTGATGAGGCAAACATCTAGGCGAGCATCTGTCTGAAGTACAAGGGTAAATCTGAACTGAATATCTGATATGAAGAAGTATGCTGCTTGAAGATCTATACGCTACTTCGCCGCGGAGGAAGCGCGTATATACGCGGCTTCGCTGAAGAGAAAGCGCGTATTCTCAATGAAATACATACAGAGGTATACGCTGTTTTGTGTGGACGGAAGCGCATATATATGCGACATCAGTAAAGGGAAAGCGCGTATGCAAACTAGGGTTTGCTGAAGCAAGGGGTATGAAATATCTGATCTGTTCTGCTGTGTTTCTGCTATCTGATCTGTGTTGATAAGTATCTGTTGGTGATGTATGTTTGTGCTTAAAAGTATGGAAAGGGTCCAGTCTAGAAATATGATGAAATGTGGCCTGCAAGTTGTGTTCTATTGAAGTTGTTGGATCCAAGCAGGAAAACTGATGAAATGTATCTCATAGAGGCCGAGGGTTGTAGCCTTCAAATAAATGGGGTCGTAGCTCCCTTCCAGGTGAGGCAATGGGTAAATCCAGATCGGGGGTCGTAGCTCCTCTCCAGGCCAGAGAGGCTAGTAAACGAGTTAATGGGGTTGTAGCTCCTCTCGTGGAGAGGTCGGTAAACAAGCGCAGGTGGTTCGCGTGCCGGCCGAAGTCTGCGCTGCATATGTTGTAAGATGTTTTCTCTATAATAAAATATTGAAGGCTGAGCAACTGCAGCGGTGGTTTTCTCCCGACTTGGGTTTCCACCTAAAAATCCTGGAGTTCATGTGTGATGCTTTGTGTGATGGTTTATTCTGTTCTTGCTGCACATGTTTACTATTTATTGAATATCTGATGAATAAATAAGGGAATGATTTAAGTGAAGAATTAATGACATAATTAGTTCTCTGAGTATACGCGATTTTAATTAAGGATATCCGCGTATATATGCTAGTATGCTTCAGGAAAGTAGCGTATGGGTTTTGAAGTAAAGAAAAGTAAAAAGTTTTGAATATGCTGTAAATACTGATTCACCCCCCCCTCTCAGTATTTTTCCCAACAATTGGTATCAGAGCAGGTCCTTGTGCAGAAGCTTGATCGCTTAAAGGAGATCCATCGCAATGGGAAGTCATGAAGGAGTAATGTCTATAAAGCCACCTTCATTCAATGGAAGCAATCTGATATTCTGGAAGGTACCAACCATAGCTTATCTGCAAAATCTTGGTGCAAAATTATGGGCAATATTGAAAGAATGTGAACAAGAATTTAGAGAAGAAAAGGATACTTCTGTGGATGCTCTAGAAGACAATAATTTTCTTGAAGAAAACACTCAACTCAAAGTAAGCCTAGAAGAAAAGAACATGATCATAGAGACTCAAGCAAATCAGCTTGAATCAAATAAAAAACGCATTGAGGAATTGGAGTGTGAAGTAGTAAGTCTAAGAAAAGATAATGAGAAAGTGAAATCTCTCAATCTTAGATTTGCTAAAGGTTCAGAAACCTTAGAAGATATTATCAAGGTTCAGCGGTCCCCTCTTATAAAAATAGGTCTTGGATATATTGGGGAATCTTCCCAGACTTCAGCACCAAATTCTCTAAAAACAGCCACAACTGGTTCTCTACATTCAGCCACTCAGCAAGGGAACAAAGGATCTTTACAGGTAAAGCATGATCATCTCAATTCAAGGAACACTAACAAGGAGATCGTTCAAAGAAGTTACAACCAACAGGTAAATTCTAATAGAAGATTTCATGATCACAGAAATTTCTACTTCAATGGACAATGTTTCTCATGTCACAATTTTGGTCATAAAGCTGTTCAATGTGTTGCATATAAAACCATCATGACAAGAGAAGCAAGAAATAAAAGGATGAATATCGAACCAAAGAAGAACACCTACAACAAATTTCCGCCTCTTCAAAACGAAGTTGAATGTACTTATTGCAATAACTTTGGTCATGAAGAATCTGAATGCAGGAGCAAGGTCCAGCCAAAAGAACATGTTCCCTCAAGCTCTAAAGTGTGGAAATAGAAAGAAATACCGGTCGAAAATTGTGGGATAGCGTTATTTGCAGAGGGTGAAGAGAATCAATGGTACATTGATAGTGGGTGTTCAAGACACATGACAGGTGACAAAAGCAAACTTCATACTTACAATGCTCTAGAAAAGGAAAAGAAAGTTACATTTGGAAATGATACTCCTGCTGTAATTAAAGGAAAAGGAGCAGTATTTCTAAAAGAAAAGGTGAAGGTTAAAGATGTCATGTATGTGGATGGATTAAGGCATAACCTTTTAAGTGTTAGTCAAATGTGTGATCAAGGAGCAGAAGTGGTCTTTAGTTCCAAAGAATGTGTGGTTCGTGATCTTGATACAGGTAAAATCATTATAAAAGGAAAAAGAAATCCAAGCAACCTATATGTACTAAACGGCATAGATCAATGTTACTTGAGCAAGTCTTCAGAAAATTGGCTATGGCATAGAAGGTTGGGGCATCTGAGTTTCTCTCAAATCAACAAAGAAAGCAGGCTTCAAGCTGTTCGTGATCTTCCCAAGGTCAATCTTCCAGAAAGTACCATATGCAAATCTTGTCAATTTGGTAAGCAGACCAGAGTTCGATTTAATACCAAAGAAGGATCATCAAGTAAGCCTCTTGAACTCATTCATACTGACATCTGTGGACCTATGAGGAAAAATTCATTACGTGGGGAAGAATACTATATCCTATTTATTGATGATTACTCCAGAATGTGTCAGACTGGTTTTATCAAACATAAAGATGAAGCTTTTGAAAAATTTCAGAATTTCAAAGCACTGGTAGAAAATGAATTGGATTTAAAAATCAAGTGTCTTAGATCTGATCGAGGAGGAGAATATACATCAAATGAATTCTTTGATTTTTGTGAACAACATGGCATAAAAATACAATTCTCTGTAGCTGGCACTCCACAACAAAATGGCGTTGCAGAAAGAATGAATAGAACAATTCAACAAATGGCTAGAGCTATGCTTGATGACTCTGGACTGCCTGGCACTTTCTGGGCAGAAGCAACTCGTGCAGCAGTAGACATTCACAACAAAAAACATGTTCGGGTAAACAGTGATAAAACTCCATATGAACTCTGGTATGGCAAATCTCCCACTGTAAAGCATTTTAAAGTTTTTGGAAGCAAATGCTTTATCAAAAATAATGATGAAAAGCTTGGCAAGTTTGAACCTAGATCAGATGAAGGAATATTTCTTGGTTACACATCTTCAAGCAAAGCATACAAATGTTATAATGAAAGGCTTCGAAAGATTGTTGAATGTATTGATGTTGTTATTGATGAGTCTCCTGCAGCCCCTAAAGAGGAAAAACAAACAACTAAAGAAGATGATGATGACTTATTTCCTTCTATAGTAACTAGAAATGATATAGACAGTGAATCCAATGAAGAACTTGAAAATGATCTATCTGAAAAAGCTCCATCCAGATACGTTCAAAAGAATCATCCTGAATCTCAGATTATGGGAGACAAGGAATCAGGTGTACGAACAAGGAGAAATTTTGTGGGATCTTCTAGTCATTAGGCACTTCTATCCACAATTGAACCACACAATGTCAAGGAAGCTAGCCAAGATGAATGCTGGAACCAAGCCATGAATGAAGAGATTGATCAAATTGAAAATAATGACACTTGGGATTTGGTACCAAGACCACATGATAAAAATGTCATTGGAACTAAATGGATCTTCAAGAACAAGTTAAATGAGAATGGGGATATTGTAAGAAACAAAGCTAGATTGGTTTGCAAAGGGTATACTCAACAAGAAGGTATAGAATTCGAAGAAACTTTTTCTCTTGTAGCTAGACTTGAAGCCATAAGAATGTTTCTTGCTTTTTCAAGTTATCAACAAATCAAAGTCTATCAAATGGATGTTAAATCTGCTTTTCTTAATGGTGATCTAGAAGAAGAAGTATATATAGAACAACCGGAAGGATTCATTTTGGGAAATGATGCAAATCTTGTTTGTAGACTTAAAAAGGCTCTATATGGTCTCAAACAAGCTCCAAGGGCTTGGTATTATCGTCTTGACAAATATCTTCATCAACAAGGATTTTCAAAGGGGTCTGTTGATAGCAACTTATACACAAAAGTTGAAAATGACAAACTATTGATTGTGGTTGTATATGTTGATGATATCATTTTTGGGAGTAACGAAGAATCTATGAGTCAAAATTTTTCCTCTGTCATGCAGCAAGAATTTGAAATGTCTTTACTTGGGGAACTAACTTTCTTTCTCGGCTTGCAAGTGCATCAATCTGCAGATGGTATATTCCTATCACAAGAAAAATATCTTAAGAAAATTCTGAAGAATTATGGCATGGAAGAATGCAAACCTGTAAGTACACCAATGATAACCGGATGCAGTCTCAGTTCTAATGATGATTCTCCCACAGTGAATCAACCAGAATACAGATCGATGATTGGAAGTCTACTTTATCTCACTGGGACCAGACCAGATATTATGCATGCAGTTGGGATTGTTGGACGATTCCAAGCTAATCCAAAAGAGTCTCACCTTCAGGCTGTCAAAAGGATATTCAAATATCTACAAGGAACTCAAGACTTTGGTCTATGGTATCCAAAGGATGCCGATCTTACTCTTCATGCTTACACTGATGCAGATTGGGCTGGAAATGTTGATGATCGGAAAAGCACTAGTGGTGGTGCATTCTATATGGGACCCCGGTTAGTATCTTGGTTCAGCAAGAAGCAAAATTCTATTGCCTTATCTACAGCAGAAGCAGTATATGTGGCTGCCGCATCTTGTTGCACTCAACTCCTTTGGATGATGCAAACCTTACAAGATTTTCAAATCAAATGTACTCCTCCTGTCCCCATTAAGTGTGACAATACAAGTGCCATCAGTATTTCAAAGAATCTTGTTATGCATTCAAAGACCAAGCACATTCCCATCAAGTATCACTTCTTACGTGAACAAGTGCTTGAGCAAACAATGAAGTTGGATTATGTTCCCTCCAAAGAACAAGTTGCTGATATCTTTACTAAACCTCTGCCCAGGGAAGCATTCGAGTATCTAAGACAGAAGCTGGGAGTGTTCTCTGCCAGTCAAAAGAACAAATCTGCATAAATTTTAGAAGATGGCATTGGATACGCGGGTTTCATGAAACACAGTCGCGTATATACGCGAGTTCCTGCACAGAAAACCGCGTATGTTTGGTTGCTGGCAATTTTTGCTTGGTTTAGCTCTCTTCAGCACAGCTGCAGTGCTGTTTGGTATCTCTGATACTGTTTGGTATCTCTGGTGGTGTTCTAGTTCTCATAATTCTGTTTCTAATGTTTTGATGAAGATGCCTTGATGATTTGTTGGTGGAAGTTTTCAGGATGCACAAACTAAGGGGGAGCCTTAGTCTTTGGAAAGATTGCTTGGTTGCACAAATTCAGGGGGAGCATTAGCTTTGCTGAGTATAATGCAGTGTTGGCATCATGATGATTCTGAAATATGTTCTCTTTCTTGAGGACGTTTTGGTATTGGTTATGAAAAGTCATATTTGTATTTGTATGAAAAGGTCTGGTGGAGACTGATGTTGTAAAATTGTAATATTCAGTCATGTAAGGACTTGTCAATTTTGTAAACCCACCTGGTTGGGTAGTTGAGTCAAATTTGTAAACCCACTTGGTTGGGTAGTTGAGTCTCATATGTAAATCCACTTGGATGGATAATTGATGTAAGTATGAGTCTTTGGTGATAGGAAGTTCATAGAGTCATGTACCTCATTGAAAAATATGTTTGAAGATTCAGCATGAACTCAGGGGGAGCTTGGCCACTTCAGTACATATCAAATCTGCAGAACGCTTCTTCCACTTGAGGAGAAAAGGGGAAAGTGTGTTGGTTTTGATCCGCCCTTTGCCCTTGATGTCAAAGGGGGAGAATGACATGGTGTTTGAATGAAGGAAAAGAATGATGTCAAAAATGGAGAGAGTGACATGGTATCATTGTATTCTTAATGTATCTATCTGTTGTGGTAACCAAACACCATCATGGTTGCCATCAAGTCCAAAGGGGGAGATTGTTGGAAATATGATGTAGAGTGTTGTCCTTGATGGAAACCCACTGAATGACGATGAAGACATGCGACTGTTGACATGTGTTGTCCTTGATGGCAATCCACCTGATGAAGTTATCCTTGGCTTGATGGACTTGGTAAATGATGTAATTCTGATGTGATATGATGTTTGTTGACAATATGAGGCTGAGTGTTGTCCTTTAATGACAACCCTCTTGATGAAGAGGATGGCAACTTACATGATGAAGTTGTGCTTGATAGAATATGGGTTGATGAAGGAAATCTGATGTATCTACAGTGTGAACAGAAGGCAATGAAGAAAGGAATTCACCATGTGCTAATTCTATGATGAAAAAGAGTATGTCTCTAGGTATACGCGGATTGGCCTAGGGGAAGTCGCGTATGCACGCGGAAAGAAACGTTCCAAGTCGCGTATGGGAAAAAGCGCTCAAAAAGTGCAAAACCAGGGGTAACCACCATGGTATTGACCCATTGTATTGGGTAATGATCCGCCTAATTGACCCCGTCCAGGTAGTTTTGGGCTCATGGTATTGTTTTGGCCCATGGTATTGGAAAAGGGGCTCATGGTATTGAAAAAGGATAAACCTATATAAAGAGATGAAATTCATTATGCAAATGATGAGTGTGGGTGCAAGATGTCTAAGCTTGAATGAATACTTCTCTCTGAAGGAGATCTGAATGGAAAGGGTTACACTTGAAGATAAATCTGAATGTATGATGCACCAATGATAAAGAAGGGGATCTAGATCTGAAATGCACTTGTATCTACTAGATCTGCTTATGGAAGGCCTAGATCTATGATGAGGCGAACATCTAGGCGAACATCTGTCTGAAGCAAAAGGGTAGATCTGAACTGAATATCTGATCTGATGAAGTATGCTGCTCTGTAATGATTGAAGATCTATACGCTACTTCGCCACGGAGGAAGCGCGTATATACGCGGCTTCAGCGAAGAGAAAGCGCGTATGCGCAATAAAATATACACTGAGGTATACGCTGGTTTGTGTGGACGGAAGCGCGTATATACGCGACATCGGTGAAGTAAAAGCGCGTATGCAAACTAGGGTTTGCTGAAGCAAGGGGTATGAAATATCTGATCTGTTCTGCTGTGTTTCTGCTATCTGATCTGTGTTGATATGTATCTGTTGGTGATGTATGTTTGTGCTTAAAAGTATGGAAATGGTCCAGTATGAAAATATGATGAAATGTGGCCCGCAAGTTGTGTTCTATTGAAGTTGGTTGGATCCAGTGTGAAAATTGATGAAACGTGGTCCAAGGTGGTGCTGAGGGTTGTAGCCTTCAGTCAGGGGGTCGTAGCTCCCTTCCAGGTGAGGCTGGTAAACGAGATCGGGGGGTCGTAGCTCCCTTCCAGGAGAGGCTGGTAAACGAGCCAGGGGGTTGGAGCTCCCTTCCAGGAGAGGCTGGTAAACGAGCGCAGGTGGGTGCCTGCGTGCTGGTCAAGTCTGCGCCAGCACATATGTTGTAAGATGTTTTCTCTATAATAAAATATTGAAGGCTGAGCAACTGCAGCGGTGGTTTTCTCCCGACTTGGGTTTCCACCTAAAAATCCTGGAGTTCATGTGTGATGCTTTGTGTGATGGTTTATTATGTTCTTGCTGCACATGTTTACTGTTTATTGAATATCTGATGAATAAATACGGGAATGATTTAAGTGAAGAATTAATGACATAATTAGTTCTCTGAGTATACGCGATTTTAATTAAGGGTATCCGCGTATATACGCTAGTATGCTTCAGGAAAGTAGCGTATGGGTTTTGAAGTAAAGAAAAGTAAAAAGTTTTGAATATGCTGTAAATACTGATTCACCCCCCCCCTCTCAGTATTTTTCCCAACACCTAAGCCACATATTTGTATGGAGGAATGTTTCCTAAGGCTGCACAACATAAATATTACATTTGAGACCATTCATTGGGTGGTTGTAACACAAGCCTTTGAAATTAATGAGGTTGCTCACTAATTGTTTGTCTAAATGCCTCTAACAATATTTCTTTTTTTATGCAACAAAATTAATTAAGTTGAATGTTGTTGACTTGTATTCATATTTGCAAGTAGGGTATGCTTTTAAATAATTATTTTTTGGCCTATAAATACATTTTTTATGGGTTGATGTATAGTTCCTTCATAATTTGCTACTACCGTTTATTTGATATAGTTTTGTTGCATGCAAAATGTTTGAAGAAACTCTTGACTTAATTGCTACACATGTAGTAGTGTTCACTTTTTGTCATAGCATGTTAGTTACAAGCTCATATACAAAGAATAAAGCTATTCTTTGTGACCTAAAAAAATGAGGAAAACAAGATACATGCATCTACCTCAGATATGCCTTATAAATTTGAATTTGAGTTTTGTTTGAGTCTATCACCAAAGTGTTTGACAAAATATTTGAGTGAACTCTATCACATGAATGTCAGGCTTGATGGTATTTCTTATCACAAGCATTCTTTGTCTTTCCATATGGTTAATTTCACAGAACTTTTCTCCAATATTATTATCACGGAGATGTTCTATTTTCTGTATCAAAACTTGAATATGCTTCTAAATGATCTTGAAAGAGGGTCAGCAACAATGGAAAGAGGGTCAGTGACATGGGAAATGGAGACAAGTTGGTTGAGTGAAGAGTGAATAAAAAAGTGCAAAAATGATTCTAAGTCAAGGGATCTAGGGATAGCAAAACTTTACTTTATTATTTATAAAAAATGAGAAAACCAATAAAAAAAATCCAATTTTTCCTTCAAGTTCAAATTAAACTTGAATTCAACTTGAGGTTCGGTCATGAGGTTTGAAGAACCTAATCAAACCTAAGAATTTTCTTTAGGTTTGTTGAATTTTAAACCTCAAGTTTGAATTTCGGTAATGTGACATAGATGGTATCAATGCTTTTAGCTTTCCAAAGGGATTGCTAAGCTTCTCAATGCTCATAGTTAAGAGTCTTTAAAAGTTAGAACACAAATATCAATTGCATCATAGGTTGATATAATAAGTTTCCCTTCAGAGGCATTAATGAAAATCAGACAAATACCACCATCTACCTATAATTCTATCTTCCTTTTTGCTACTCTTTTTCTCCAACATGAATCTAAGGTGCTTGTGCACCAACTGGTGGACGGCTAAAATCATAGACTTGTTTTTCTATTACTCGATATGTTTGCATTAGAATGTTGCTTTGATAGAGGGATATCTAATAGGATTGGTAGAATTGTGTTCATCCTCCCCACTGAGGATAAATATCCTTGTCCTGTAGTTCAGTTTACATTTCAGCTTATTGTAAACTAACAGTGTCCAGTCTTTTGTGTTACACCATTTTTTGGTCATCTAACCTACTATCATTATATGGACCCAAGTACACCATGTAAGACCAATTTTACCCTAAGTAAAATTGCCTTCACTATGTAAAATAACTTAATAAAACACATTTACTAGGTTGTTTATGGTCTAAACAGGAAACCCCAAAAGGAAATATTAAAGAAACCTATATTTGTTTGATTTTCCCGGTCATGTTTAACCCAAAACAAAGAAATTAATTAGATAAATATTTATTTATCTTATTATTTTCTAGGAATAATTATTTAAACCTTATTTAAATAATATTTCTTGTTAAATATGACTAAATCACCCATAAATAATTAAATAAATCATTATTGATTTGATTATCATCCAACCACTTCCTTAAAATGATAAATAAATCATTTATTTATTTATTACTTACAAATAAAGGGATTTGACCCAAGTCAAATACCTTTTCCCTCCAACAAATATAATAAAATATTCCATAAAAGGTGGATCTAGATTTGGTTAAAGTTATTTTAATCAGGCATCAAGATCTAGAATGACCCAATATTTTGTTATAAATAGGAGGGTTTTTCCTACCATTCTTCACCTTTTTTTGCCTATTAGATCACTCTGGATCTAAACTCTTGGTCTGACTTTGAGCCATTATCTTTGTCATATTTTCCATTATTTGCCGTGTGAGCTCCCTTTGAGTTCTATCTTTGTCTGGGTTTTCTACACCAACAGGAGAGAGAAATGCTAGATCTGAAGTGCTGAGGACTTCCAAGAACCCATCCCATTGAGGAGAATTGGAAACATCTTCTTGTTTTCCTCCCAGGTTCCCTTAATACAAAAAATTCTTTCAAAAATTGTTCTTGTCTTGTCTATTGGATATATGGAGAAAAACCTTCTTTTTACTGCTTAATGTCTTTCTATGCATAGATCTGGTTTTTGTAGCTCTTGTCTTGATCAACTAACTGCAGATCTGAAGATATTGGCAGCCATATTTGATGTTAGGGCTATTAGTTATGCGTAGCTAAAGTGGTCTTTTTTCGTACACTTCGACAAAGGATTCATACTAACATTTTGCCTTATGCTTAAAACTTGACAGATAAATAGGATGGGCCAATGGGATTGCTAACTTCATCAGTGTTGATATAAGGTAGAGGTGTGAAGGTTTCCCCTGATAGAGGATATTACAAGTAGAGGAAGGTTCTCAACTTGGCATTACAAAGTGATTGCATCCATCTAGAATTTAAAGAATTAAATTTTTTTCTTGTCACTGCATTACAAAGTGTTTACATCCACCTAGAATTTGAAAAATCATAAATCCTTCCTTGTCACTTCTTTCCCCAGTTAGGTGGGACAATATGGAAGTATGAGGTGTTGCTCTTTAGGGCTTCTTTTTAGGGCAAAATTTCAAGAATGATAGATCTTTGATTGTTGCTTGCTGCCCCAAATAGATGCAACAACTGAGAAGTATTAATTGATCCTCGTGAGGGCATGTGGTTAGTTTGATACAAGTACACATTGATTTTTGTGTCTGAATACTTCCCTTATGAGGAGAGAAAGGAATCATTTGTCAGTGTTGTAGAAAAGGTGGAAAGGGAGCATCCCAAGTCATGACTGTGTGAATATATTTCTCTTTCATTAGGGTAGTAGAAAAAATTTGAAAGGGAGCTTGCCAAGTCATGAATAGGTGAATCTATCTCTTGAGATCGGGCATTAAAATATGGGATTATCTATCAATAGCATAAGTGGAAATCTTTTTTTGCTGTAGGATGTGGTGATTTGTGTCAATCCAGAGTCTTTGAGAGCCAACTTGAAACCAAGGTCATGTATCTATTCCTTGTGTATGGAGGTTGGATCATAATGCTACATTTCAACTCTAGAAAGTGATTAGAGTGGAAGTTCTTTTCTAGGTCTATTTTCATTGACATAAACCTATGCCTTTCTTTGTTTGTGTATGGTTTCCTGCACTATTTCAGAAATTTGGCTTTCATGTACATCCGTCCTTGATCTTTTGATATGAGAAGGTTCAACAGAGGCCAAATTTTGGTAGTAATGACTTTGACTATGATTCTGTAAATAGAGTTTCACAACTAGATTGGCCAGCAAGATACAAAGTTACTGACATTATATTTTTTATAATGAGAATGAAGAGAGTAGCCTTTAAGGATCTTACCAGACTACTTTGATTTTTTTATCTCATAAAAAATATTTTTTATGTTACCTTATTTTTTGGAAGAGAACCACTTTTTTAAACATCCTATTTTTGTTTGTTGTTCCTTTTATGGAGAATGCAACTTCATTTAGCTCTTCTCATGAGGCTAAATTTCCAAGGCCTTAATGCTAAGCTTCTCAATGCTCATAGTTAAGAGTCTTTAAAAGTTAGACCAGAAATATCAATTGCTTCAAGGTTGATAGAATATGTTTCCCTTAAGAGTAATTAAGGAAAATCAAACAAATACCACCATCTACCTACAATTATCTTTTCCTTTTTGCTACTCTTTTGCCTTCCAACATGAATCTAAGGTGCTTTGTGCACCAACTAGTGGACGTGTAAAATTATAGACTAGTTTGTCTATTACTTGAGATGTTTTCATTAGAGTGTTGCTTTGATAGAGGGATGTCTGATAGGATTGGTAGAATTGGGTTCATTTTCCCCACTGAGGATAAATATCCTTGTCTTGTATTTCAGTTTACGTTTCAACTTATTGTATAATAACAGTGTCCAGTCTTTTGCTTTATGCTTCAAACTTGACAGATAAATAGGATGGGCCAATGGGATTTATAACTTCTTCTATGTTGATATAAGGTAGAGTTGTGAAGGTTGCCCCTGATATAGGATATCAAAAGTAGAGGAAGGTTCTCAAATTGGCATTACAAATTCATTGCATCCATCTAGAATTCAACGAATTAAAATTTTTTCTTGTCACTACATTACAAAGTGTTTACATCCATCTAGAATTTGAAAAATCATAAATCTTTCCTTGTCACTTCTTTCCCTAGTTAGGCAGGAAAATCTGGAAGTATGAGGTGTTGCTCTTTAGGGCTTCTGTTTAGGGAAGAATTTGAAGAATGATAGATCTTTGATTGTTTCTTGCTGCCCCAAATAGATGCAATAACTGATAAGTATGAAATGATCCTCTTGAGGGCATGTGGTTAGGTTGATACAAGTACACATTGATTTTTGTGTCTGAATACTTCCCTTATGAGTAGAGAAAGGCATCATTTGTTAGTGTTGTAGAAAAGGTGGAAAGGGAGCATCCCAAATCATGAATGTGTGAATCTATTTTTCTTTCATTAGGGTAGTAGAAAAAATTGGAAAGGGAGCTTGCCAAGTCATGAATATATGAATCTATCTCTTGAGATTGGGCATTGAAAGATGGGATGATCTATCAATGGCATAAGTGGAAAATATTGTTTTGTTGCAGGATGTGGTGATTTGTTTCAATCCAGAGTCTTTGAGAGCCAACTTGAAACCAAGGTCATGTACCTAGTCCTTGTGTATGGAGGTTGGATCATAATGCTATATTTCAACTCCAGAAAGTGATTAGAGTGGAAGTTCTTTGCTAGGTCTATTTTCATTGACATAACCCTATGCCTTTCTTTGTTTATATATGGTTTCCTTCACTATTTCAGAAATTTGGCTTCCATGTACATCCATCCTTGATCTTTTGATATGAGAAGGTTCAATAGAGGCCAAAGTCTGGTAGTAATGGCTTTGACTATGATTCCGTAAACAAGGTTTCACAAATAGATTGGTCAGCAAGATACAAAGTTACTGACATGATCTTTTTTAGAATGAGAATGAGGAGAGTAGCCTTTAAAGATCTTACCAGACTACCTTGATTTTTTTATATCATAAAAAATATTTTTTATGTTGCCGTATTTTTTTGAAGAGAACTATTGGAAAACCATCATGTTTTTGTGTGTTGTTCCTTTAATGGAGAGTGCAACTTCATTTAGCTCTTCTCACGAGGCTAAATTTTTAGGGCCTCTCCCAATCTTTGTTGCATGCATCTTTCCTTTTTTTTTTACATCTCTATATCACGATTTCAGATGTCTTATTGGGAAAAAACAACTAGATTGTTGTTAGAAAGTGAAGCCACATAGTATACTGCCATTAGCTGCTACGCACCATAGCCATGGGTTGTAGCGTCTATTTTTCCTATTATACCCATAAAAACCCATTCTAAATGCCTTCAAATGGTTCAATGTTGGCTCTAGATGGCTCCATGGCACTCCCAAGACACCCAAGCACTTAAAGAAAATATTATAAGACAAAGAAATTTAAGAAAATAAGAACTGTTAGTTGACTGAATCTTTTTCCAGCTGAAAATCACAAGTTATACAACACCAATTAATGTTTTGGCTAGAAAATCTTTTGCCAGCTGAAAATAATAACAACACCAATTAATGGTTTGGCTAGACAATCTAAAGCTCATAAGTTATACTTCCCAATCCTTTTCCATATTGGCCTAGGGTCATCCACCAACAACAATGCAGATTTTAGGGGACTTATAATAGCCATGTAAGTGGTGTTATCAAAAGTATTAAACTCTAAAGGTACATGTTTTTTGGAGACTTCTCATTGGTCATAGACATTCATTAGGAAAGGAGACCTAAAGAAATCAAAAATTCATATTTTGGTGATATAATCCATGAATTCCTCCTTTCAGTCAAAACTTTTCAAGTTGTCACATCAAGAGGAGGAGAAATAACAAGGCTGCTAAACTTAAAAATTTTGAATCCTCATTGGAAAAAAGGCACTACTTATTGAAAGAATACCTGTCCTAACTTTAACATGAAAATAAAATGGAATGAATACCTTCCTGTAGACAATGTTAAAGGCTATTGAAGCAAATAACTCTACTTGCATGCAAACCATTGAATTTTAAATCTCTTTTTTCATGTTCACTTCCCATATTCAATACTACACTATTGAAAAGTGAGGCCTAAGTAAATATCAAAAACTCAATTCTTACAAGAGAACACCTATAGGCTATTAATATCTATGTATATTTCCCTTTTTGAAGCAGAAAGTCATGGAATGAAAAGTTGATACGTAAAGGAAAAAGAGGCCTCGCAAAGCCAAATGTCAATGCATTTGCAAGGGAACTAAGAAAACATAAAACAACTTGGGTAGAGAAATTAAGGATACGTAGACATTGACAATAATGAAAAATTATATTGATTTGAGGGAAAAGTTGGCAGGGTCCAGGTATCTTAGAGAATTTCCATGGATAGTCTACATTGGTTCTAAATCCATTTTTAGAAAACCTTATAGAAAACACTAGAATAAATATTGAGGATATCAAATCAACATTGAACCCTACATAAGTGTTTACAATAAAAATAAAAACAAAGGAAAAACTCATGAAAAATTGTATTGTGAATAACAATGTTAATACACTACCAATCAATTATGTGTTGGATGGCTGATTCTGACACTAATGGGAAAGAAGGCACTTAAAGTATGTGAGTCTATGCTGTCTCCCTTTGTAATCAATTAGAGTTCTAAAATATCTAGAGCCTAAGAAATATGATACTTTATTTTTAGTTAGAGTAATATGTAATAACATGTTGTCTCTCAAGTATAGACAATTAGACAATAGATTCAAATCAGGCAGTGTGTCATCAACTAGAGACCTTGAAACAACAAAAAGTTCATTCGCAAATTTTAATAGGGTCAACCTTCACATACAAAAATGCATTCTGAATTAGATTGGTTATATGATTGACTTGGAGAGTAAGATACCTTTATGACTATATGTAACACAATTGAAACAAAAGGTGCAACATAGGTATCCACTTACTCAACAACCATTTGGAGAGATAAATATTTCAAAGGAATCCTCTTCAAAGATTCTTGAATTCTTGCAACTTTCTCCTCAAAATGTGTCTCATCAACACAACAACTTCTCATGTGAAGAATTACTTGTCAATAATTTGTTTGTAAGGTAGAATTATATCTACTCATTGGCATTTCTTGTTGTCATTGGCTTCAAATTCATCCCTCCCACCTTAAAAAATGAAATCATATTGAAATAAAACATTTATGACAAAAAAGTAAGATGATCTCAACTACCTTAAGGGTGTCCCAAGGGGAATTTTTTTTTTTTTGAAATGAATAAAAAGGTGCTTTGTAAGTCAAGTTTGCAACTGATGTAGAAGCCATAGTCCCTACGTGTTCTTCTGGAGATGAATGACCCAAGCTACTCACAGACTCCCTCTTGTTTGAGGAATTACATGCTACTAAAGACTTTCTCTTCCCATATTGAAAATGAATGAGAAATTTTCCATGAACATCTCTCACCATACTATCATAATAGATCGTTAGATCAAGTAGAAAGGCCATTAGATTCTTAAAAGGTGTTCTTGGTTCTTTCATTCTCATCTTCTAACAGAAAAGACCTTCTCTAGAAGAGATATAATGAATAAATGGCCCTCCATCATGCACTTTAGTGACTGCTGGTTCAAGCAAGGTTCGATAAGTCCACATTGATATCTGATTCGGTGTGGTTTTATCCAACATAGATTTCATGGATAAAAAATTGGCATACAACAATGAATCAAGTATCAACACTTAGTGCTATTCTTGCCTCTCCAAAATGGGAAATAAACATTTTTTGATCCACACTTAGAAGCTAAGAAAGCTTAGCTTGAGATCCTAAATATTGGGGATAAAAAACATGAATGGAATCCCCATCAAAATCTGCACCAAGTGGCCACCATATTAGAGGGTTAATAATCATTATAGAGCCCAGATGTACATATGATTATAATCCATGTAATGAATTTTTGTGGACACTTGGAGGACCATTAATCAAAACAAAATCCTTATCATGCAAATCTACTTAAGCTAATCTCTAGGAAAAGTTTTCCTCCCTTGAAACATTTGAAGCCTTAAGAAGGCAAGCTGTTGAACCACTTTCTTAGTAGACCTTGCATTTCCACTATCATTTCCTAACTCATTCATAAATATATTTATTTGAGAATCACAATGAGCAAGAACCAAATCATCCAAACCTACACTAAAAGAATCTAAGGATAAAAATTCAATCAAAAAAAGTTCAACTTAATTCAAGCACTTCACTGCCACTCCTGAACTTTTTCACTTAACAATTGCATTACAAATTTGAGTAAGAAAACTCAACAATTGTGTTTTATCACCATTGAATAATATAATTTCACTATTTCTTATGAGAAGCCCATTCTCCTTAAAGTTAAAATCAAGAGGTAAGTCCATCTGAAGAGCTTTCCTAGCTGTCCAAAATGGTCCTCCATCATGCACTTTAGTGACTGCTAGTTCATGCAAGTTTCCATAAGTCCACATTGATAGCTAATTCAGTGTAGTTTTATCCAACATAGATTTGATATATTATGATTTTCTTCATGTGTTTTCTCCATTTGTAATCAATTAGAGTTCTAAAATATCTAGAACCTAAGAAATATGCTACTTTATTTTTAGTTAGAGTAATATGTAATAACATGTTGTCTCTCAAGTATAGACAATTAGACAGTAGATTCAAATCAGGTAGTGTGTCATCAACTAGAGACCTCGAAACAACAAATAGTCCATTCACAAATTTTAATAGGGTCAACCTTCACATACAAAAATACATTATGAATCAGATTGGTTATATGATTGACCTGGAGAGTAAGATACCTTTATGATTATACGTAACACAATTGAAACAAAAGGTGCAACATAGGTATCCACTTACTCAACAACCATTTGGAGAGATAAATATTTCAAAGGAATAATCTTCAAATATTCTTGAATTCTTGCATCTTTCTCCTCCAAATGTGTCTCATCAACACAACAACTTGTCATGTGAAGAATTACTTGTCAATAATTTGGTTGTAAGGTAGAATTATATTTACTTATTGGCATTTCTTGTTGTCATTGGCTTCAAATTCATCCCTCCCACCTCATAAAATGAAATCATATTGAAATAAAAAATTTATGACAAAAAATTAAGATGATCTCAACTACCTTAAGGATGTCCCAAGGGGAATTTTTTTTTTGAAAGGAATAAAAAAGTGCTTTGTAAGTCAAGTTTGCAATTGATGTAGAAGCCAGACTCCCTACGTGTTCTCCTGGAGATGAATGACCCAAGCTACTCCCAGACTCCCTCTTGTTTGAGGAATTGAATGCTACTAAATACTTTCTTTTCCCATATCCAAAATGAATAAGAAATTTTCCACGAACATTTCTCACCATCCTATCATAATATATCGTTAGATCAAGTAGAAAGGCCATTAGATTCTTAAAAGGTGTTCTTGGTTCTTTCATTCTCATATTCTGACAGAAAAGACCTTCTCTAGAAGAGATATACTGAATAAATGGCCCTCCATCATGCACTTTAGTGATTGTAGTTTCAAGCAAGGTTCGATAAGTCCACATTGATATCTGATTCAGTGTGGTTTTATCCAGCATAGATTTCATGGATAAAATATTGGCATACAACAATGTATCAAGTATCAAAACTTAGTGCTATTATTTCCTCTCTAAAATGGGAACTAAACATCTGTTGATCCACACTTAGAAGCTAAGAAAGCTCAGCTTGAGATCCTAAATATTGGGGATAAAAAAAATGAATGGAATCCCCATCAAAATCTGCACCAAGTGGCCACCATATTAGAGGGTTAATAATCATTGTAGAGCCCAAATGTACGTATGATTATAATCCATGTAATGAATGTTTGTGGACACTTGGAGGACCATTAGTCAAAACAAAATCCTTATCATGCAAATCTATTTAAGTTAATCTCTAGGAAAAGTTTTCCTCCCTTGAAACATTTGAAGCCCTAATAAGACAAGCTGTTGAACCACTTTCTTAGCAGATCTTGCATTTCCACTATCATTTCCTAGATCATTCATAAATATATTTGTTTGAGAATCACAACGAGCAAGTACCAAATCATCTAAACCTGCACTAAAAGCATCTAAGGATAAAAATTCAATAAAAATAAGTTCAACTGAATTCAAGCACTTCACTTATTGCTCCTGAACCTTTGGACTTAACAATTGCATTAAAAATTTGAGTAAGAAAACCCAACAATTTTGTTTTATCACCATTGAATAATATAATTTCAATATTTCTTATGAGAAGCCCATTATCCTCGATGGCGCTGCCCGGCCCGCCTCTAGCCCCCAACTGGGCGGAGGGAGATTCCGAGAATCATCCCTGGCTGTGGAATCTCCCTCCGCCCAGCCAGGGGTGATTCTCGGAATCACCCTCCGCCCAGCCAGGGGTGATTCTTAGAATCACCCTCCGCCTAGCCAGGGGCTGGAGGCAGGCTGGGTGGCGTCATCGAGGGATTCCCAGCCTGCCTCTGACTCGCAACTGGCTGGAGGGCGATTCTCATAATCAACCTCCACCCAGCCAAGGGTAAAAGGTAGGCTAGACAGCCCTTGACGGTGCCCCTTAGCTGGCCTCTAGCCCTTGGCTGGGCAAAGGATGATTTCAAGAATCTCCCTCTGCCTAGCTAGGGGCCGGAGGCCAGCTGAGTGGTGCCATCGAGGGCTGCCCAGCCTGTCTCTACCTAGCTGGGGGCCGGAGGCAGGCTGGGAAACCCTTGATGGCACTGCCCGGCCTGCCTCCGGCCCTCGGCTAGGCAGAGGGTGATTCCAAGAATCACCCCCGGCTAGGCGGAGGGTGATTCCGAGAATTCCTCCCAGTTGGGCAGAGGATGACTTTGAGAATCACCCTCAGCTAGGCGGAGGCCGGCTGGGTGGTGTCATCGAGGGCTGCCCAGCCTGCCTTTGGCCCCCGAATGGGTGGAGGGCAATTCTCGGAATTGCCCTCCACCCAGCCGGGTGCTAGAGGCAGGCTGGGTGACGCTATCAAATGAAGGAGATTGGGTTTTAGATATATTTTCAAGTTTAGGTAAGTTTTATTGTACAAATTTAAATTTAAATATTTTATTTTTTATTTTTTATATCTATATACTAATTTTCTTACTTATTTCTTTTGTACTTGATGATTAGGTACAACACTAGCATGTTTCCTACCAAAAGGAAGAAATTGCATTTCCATTGAGAAAGACCCAATGCAATGCAAATTTATTTAACAAAGAATTAACTCTCTTGAATTCCTTCCAGATGTGAAGCAAGAAGTTGGTTTGAGGAAAGGGGATTTTAATGAATCACGTGTGGCAAAAAAAGCAAAGGAACCTCAACCACCATTATATGGAATGATTGGAAAGGGACACTTTGGAAGATTTGCAGACATGAAAGATCCATTAGAAGATGACAATGACCAAAATGAAGTAGAAAATGTTGCGGAAGAATCCATCAATGATGTTCTAGATGATGTTGAACATGTATTAGTTGATATTGTTGAGGATCATTAAGTTATGCTTACAAACAAAGCTCATTTTTTAGATCTATTAATCAATTTTACTTGTAATGTTTAGACTTTGATATTTTATGAGAAGAATCCTTATTTTTTGCAAAAAACATGTCATTACTATTATTTTTTGACATAAAATTCAATAAAAGTGCTATTTTCTTAAGTTTTTCCCAAAAATTAGTTTATTTAACATGTTTTTTTTAACGAAAAGTCTCTAAAAGTGTATTTTTTGCATTCTATTTGTATTGAAAATTTGTATTTTTTTGTCACATCGTTCAAAATATTGGTTTTTTAGCGACAATTATTTGATGTGCATTGAAAAATTAATTAGAAATACATAAATTTGTAGAAAATATAAACTTTATAGTATTGACCCTTTTTTCAGTTTTTATCTATGTGAAAAAGTGAAGATATCATTACAAATTTTTATTTTAAAAAAATATATTTTTTTCTTTTTAAAACACAAGTACATAAATGAACTTAAAAATAAACATCTCATGGAAGAAGAAGACATTAGAAAATATATAGTGTCAAAATCAATCCTCTAAAAAAACGTTGGTGATGATACACCACCACTATTCAAAATCGACATAAAAAGCATCACAGAAAAAAAATAAAAATAAATAAATAAATTAATTAAATAATAATAATAATAATAATAATAATAATAATAAAATTAAAAAAATTTAAAGTGCCAAAAACATGCTAAAAAAATAAAAAAATTGATTCTGCATCACCACTTTTCAAAATCGGGTGTTTTTCTTGCTACGTCAAAAAGTAGGTACCAGTGTAGTTACCTATTTCATCGGTAACAATGCTTGCCGCTCTTGAACCTTTGCACTTAACAATTGCATTACAAATTTGGGTAAGAAAACTCAACAATTGTGTTTTATCACCATTGAATAATATAATTTCACTATTTCTTATGAGAAGCCCATTCTCCTCAGAGTTAAAATCAAGAGGTAAGTCCATTTCAAGAAGTTGCTTAGCTGTCCAAAATGGCCCTCCATCATGCACTTTAGTGACTGCTGGTTCATGCAAGTTTCAATAAGTCCACATTGATAGTTGATTTAGTGTAGTTTTATCCAACATAGATTTGATATATTATGATGCAATCAAATTTTGGAGGCCTAGGTGTAACCATTGTTTTAAAAACACACAACCCAAGATCACCTTGAGCCGACTACTGACTGGGAAAGTTAATCGTCCCACAAGTAATGTGACCACTCGTTATAAGGATCTGGAAAGGGCACCGCAGATAAGAAAGCATTGTCTTCATATATATAGCCCTTGTCTGCCATTTCATCATGCAACTTCAAAGCCTCTAAGATCTTGTTCTCTTTTATTAGCCCATAAATTATGGTACTGTATGTAATTATGTCAGGCATGTAGTCATTTTCATTCATTTCTTCGAGGAGAAGGAAATATTCATCTAATTTCCATCCCTTGCAATATCCATTTACCAATGCATTATAGGTCACTACAGTTAGCTTTATTCCGCTCATTAAAGCTTCACTGAAAATCTCTTTAGCCTCATCTAATCTACCTACTTTGTAGAAATTGTATACTAGCAAGGTGTAAGTATAAATATTTGGCTAACAACCCTTACTTTTAATTATACTCAACCACTCCATGGCCTCTTTAATGCACAAAGTTTATGTATTAGAAAGGTAAATTTAGAAATTATTTTAGTTTTCATTTTGTGTTTTCAAGTTAGATATTATTTTCAAGTTTTCACATTTCTAATTTTATTGCAATGTGGCAGACTGATTGTGGCAGTATAGGAACAACCCCAGGACAGGTAAACAAATAAAAATTTCAGTTTCATATTAGTTTCTTTATCTTTAACAATTTTTTATGGATATATTTCATGCTTCGTATTATTATATAATGCGGCAGGATGATCGCAGAATGGGGCCAACCGAAGAACATGTAAAGTTCCAGCCTTGCTCTATCTTCAGATATTTTAGTTCTTTACATAATTGAAATAATGTTAATTTTGTTCAAATATGCAGATGCCTAGCCATGGTGCGCCTAATGATTCCCTCAACAAGGAATAGTTTTATTCATCCCCATGTCCATTGGTGTTGTTGCAAAAAAAGGCGCGAAAATAAACCATGGAACTTGAGTGTTTGGTAGACGTTGTGCCTCAAACACCTGAATTAGGAAAAAGGATAAGATAACTTATGACCTAGCTAGAAACATACACAGTAATAACCAAATATCAAATGGATATTTCTTTTGTTCTGCATGAGATCAATTGTAATAGGTTTATTTTTAATTTTTACATTAACTAAACTAATAAAAAAATTCTTATGTATGTAGCATTTTCTGAGACCTGATGCCCCCGGTGTTGGTGGTAGTGGGACACAAAGGAAATATATTGCTGAGGAACCCTCTCGTACACCTTTTATGCCTTTAGGTGGTAGCAAGAAACGCACCCTGCCCAAGAAGACACACAGCCAACCGTTGAACGTGTTGGCAGTGCTGAGGCTGGTATGGCCAAATTTATTATTGCATTTCCTAAGCTACACGTGTCACCTCCATGGGGACCATTCCAAGCACGTTTTTGGTGAACAATGAAGGTGTTCCTATTAAGCATGTACAACTCCGAGGTAAGTTTTAATATTTTAACTTTTTCATTTACTTTATCTAAAACGTATTTTATCATGATTATTATTTTTAAATTAATGATAATATCCTTTTTCTGTGTAGGAAAAAATGATTTCTATAGGGCCTTTGAGTGCAAGGCGTTGGTAATTTTTGGCCCAACCATACGCACAAGGTGGAATTCCCAGAATTCCAACCTGAAAAAAGAACTTCTAGATTATCTAGAAGGCCTTTTTGGGGTGGGCACATTTGATAGAACAACAGTCGCTCGGGCAGTTGGAAAATATTTGAAATATACCAGGGACACCTATAGGACGCACTTGAAAATTAACTCTAGATACGAGTTTCCTCTCATAGTTCCAGAGAGGGAGTGGAGAGCACTCATTGATGACGGAAAAGAGAAAAATGCCAAGAAAGAAGGAAAAATGCTAATTGGACCCACAAGGTAAATTACAACTTTAATTCAATAGATTTAATTTTCTCTATGTCTAAAATAAAAGTGTGCTACATAACTGACTTTAAGATTTTGATGATAGGTTGCCTCACACCTCAAAGGAAACCAAAGCTAGGATTGAAAAAAAAAGCCATCACAAGCTAGTCGAGGGCGACTACTTGAAATTAGTCGGAAGAATTGTAAGTATCTAAACATGTTATAATTAATTGTATCGACTTCCAACATTTTTGTAATCCCGTCAAATAAAATTAAAAATACACAATCATATCTAATGTAGGGTGAAGAATTTGGAACGGAAACCAAAGAGGAAGATAGAGAGATCACTTTCCATTCTAGCTATCAAGCCATAGTTGAACGTCGTAGAAACTTGGGATAGGTCCTAAGTTCCAGAATGTCTGATAAGGTAAAATGTTAACCTTTTAATATGTTTGTTTTCGTCCATAAATTTAATGTCTAACAACTTTGTTTAAATCAGGGGAGCAACACTTTCAACGAACCAAATAACCCAATTGTAAAGAAGTGCATTGAGAGTGAAATATTTCCATAAGTACATGGTCCTCACGTGCAACTTGATCATTTTAGTGGGGACCAGGCCAACAATGCTACTGTCAGTGAGGGCCATGATGGTAATTAATTTCCACTTATAATTTTTTCTAATTATACCTTGAGGGTTGTGTCCTTATAACATTTTTTGTTTAAATAACAGAGAATGTTGTACTTGAGAATCCTACCACCAGAGAGGAGAACAGGGCAATGGTTCTAACAGTGACAATTGGTGCACTAGGTAAATAATCTCATTGCAATTTTTTATTATTAATATTATCGAACTAGTTCAATGATATTTAAAAACTGACAATTAAAATTTAATATTATTTGTTTTTGTAGGTGATGCCCCGTCACTACATGAGACCAGACATCAGGAGTACGCAACTAGGTCAACTATGTGGGAAAGGAATGAAACAGAAGTAGAGAACAATGATGTAGTTAGGAGCTTTACAAGTAGGAATAAGAAAAATAAAATTTGATAATGTAAAATATTGTATTATTATAAGACAAATGTTAACATACTTGGAACCTTTTTTGCGTTATATAAAAACTCATTTATCATACTATTTTTATGTCAAGCACTTTCAATGTTTTCTTGCGTACTTTTTGTTGCATTTCTTTTTTATTAGTTATTGAATATTTTTTTATGCTCATAAAAGTAAAAAATGAAATATATATTGGGTATTGGGGAATTGAGAATGATGTGGGGGGGGGAGGGGGGCGGGGAGTGGCCATAAGAGCTTCCACCTTCACTTGGTTGGCCCTGTTTAGTAGAGAATAATTTATTAGAGCGATTTAATCTTGGAGCAAACCTCCCTCGATCCAACGTAGAAACAAAAAGTCATTATTGACTTAGTTTCTACTCTTTCAGATTGTGGGAGGCTTGTTCCAAGTTCAAGCGACTGCAATAAATTATTCTTGAAATGAAGAGGAGCTTATTCAGGTATGTTTTGACATTGTCAACATATGTTCTAACATTATCATAAGAATGCATCTTAGAGTAAAAAATACTACATCAATTACTTGTATTTACTATATAGATAATTATGGATTTTGAATAACTTGGCACCGCAGGTACAAATCATCTTGCATCATGAGAAATACAACTTGTCAACCAGGGTCATGTCCAGGATATTTTTGCTTGTGCACTTGACCAGGTTCATATTGTCACATTTTATAAGTTCATTTACAGTTCATAATTCAAGATGAAGCTTGTTCATGATTATTATCTATTTTTTTGTATGTGTTTTTTCCTCTATTTGATTGTAAGTTTTAACATGCTTTTAAAAATTGAAACATTTTTTGCTTTTATACTATTTTTATACTTGTTCTAGTTATGGTGATATAACCACCATTTTATCGTATCCATCTTATCGCATTCCCTTGGGTTGTAGTTAGGTACAAAGGAACTCCAACCAGTTCCAATTCCCTCACATTCCAGTTACAAGGACCATTGGAATAATTAGCACATACCACGTTGGCTGGATTTATTTTGGAAGTCCTATATCGAGTCAAAATAGCCATTCTTCACCTCATTTATTTTGGAAGGCCTTCCCCTTGGCCAACAACATAAATTTAATATATGTGGGTTCCCCAGCCCAATGACCCCTTTTGTAGTAGAATGAACGCCCCTATTTTGGTAATTGTATATCTGCTATATTAGCCTAAGAGTGGACCTAGAGTTTTTGTATCCAATTTCTCCCTAGCACCATTTTCTGGAAGTCTAGTCTGTTAGGTCATAAACTCCCTTGGGTCATTTAGTTCCAAAAAATATGCCAATTATTTGGAGTTGAAATATTATATCTCATATGGAAGAAAAAGAAAGATTAAATACAAGTTTATTTAAAAATTCTTAAAATTGCAACAAATTTACTTGGTATGGTGGTGTTATAATATGTGTCAAGTTCCCAACCTTCATTTGTAGGTCTAGGTACAGGTTAGAAAGTTGGACCTAGATCTAACAAATTACATTGATTCCTTGAGTTTTTTCTAGGGGTTACTCCATGTACGTAAAATGATTTCCACCCAGGATTCAAATCTCCCCACTCAACCCAGTCTTGCAACATTGAAGGGTTCACCCAACACAAGTTTTATCGTAGTAAGTGAACAAAATGAGATCTACAGATAAAATCCTCCTCATTCAGATGATGATCAATTTTCTTGAAGATCACAATCTCAATTTTAGATAGCTTGACCTAGTTTTGTGGTCACTTAGACATTAATAAAATTATCTTATTGCATCTTATATTATCTCCTCATGTTCATCATCCTAGAAGGGGATAAGCCACCGACCAATAGAATGATGGATAGGACACTTGTCACCCCAAACTAGGGGGGATGACAATGAAGGCTAGGGGACAAACCCCAAAAATAAGGATGGCTTTATGATGGAAAATTGGCTTGGATTTTTCCTACAAACATCAATCTATCATCACTAACTATTTATTTTACGCAAGGTATCTAAAGTTGCTCTACCAATTCATTTTAATGCCAAGAATTCACTACGCGAAACAAAATCATTGTTATTTTCTTTCGAGTTAGGATATAGTTTATAACGTTAAAAAGTTGGTATTGGTTATAGGTCCATAGTGTTTCATATTTTCTATTTGAATTACATCAATATTTATAATAATTATGTTTATTCCTGTGTGTGTAATCTCTGTGTGTATGTGTGTTGGCTCACACACAGACACAATGTTGAGCCATCAAAGATGAATCTCAAAGGTGTTTTTCAAAATATGAGCACACATGGGCATTATTGAGCCATCAATGCCTGCATATTTCCTTCTCATGAACAACTCTCAATGTGGAAAATCCATGAAATATAATTATGTCAACTTCTTCACGTAATTATTCCACATTTTTTCAAAAAAACACATTGCCACGTGCTCTTGTTTTCTCATTTTTCTAAGCAAGGAAATGGGAGCATGTTATGCTATTGATGGCGAAGGTTTTTGTGTCTACCTGTAGGTGCCCTCCTATGGGTCAAAGCCTACTACTTCTGTCTTGTCACCGAAAAACCTCACAGATAGGTCACTGAAAATCTCAAAGAAGATGTTTGAAAATCTCTGTTTGTAGACTGTTTGAATATCACGATCTCAGTTTGCAGTGAATAAAAATAATATATGCATTGGTATGTGGAACACCCACATGGAAGATAACATGTCATTGTTATTTGGTTCATGATGTTGTGGCACTGAAGTAGAATGATGTGGCACACCTATGTGGTAGATGGTGTATCATCATGACATGGCTCATTGGTGATGTGGTGATGACATGGTGAAAACATTGCACTAACGTGGCACTGAAATGGAGATGAAGTGGAAGGTGATGTGGAGCACATGTTGAGGAATTGATTCCGAGAAATTTGGAATCTAGTACTTGGCCTATCTCCCAATACTAATAGAACATAATTTTTTTCAGTTATATTAATTGTAGCTACAAATCCAAAAGAAACCTAAGACAATATGAAATACTTGTAGCTTCCTAATTATGTAGCCATAATGTGATATTGTTATGCATTACGTTGTTAGAAGCATTTATAGAAACTGATAATAAATGAAAATAAGCTATCCCAGTTGGGCATGATGTCAAGGTGTTGCCATGGTGTATTCATGCTTGGGCATGATGTCAAGTATTAGTCTAAATTTAAGATTAAACACGGTTTATTTTTTAATGGACATAATATTATAAATAATAAACGCATATTATTTCCAGAACTATCCTTTATGGATATACCTGATATTGTTATTTACCTTAGTAAAGGGTACAAGGTGATGTTATCAAATAATTTTAGTCATGCTTTATTGTTGGGAAGTTTGTCTTGCTACAACAGAAAGCAAATGGATTCATGTTTTAATGACTGGGCAATTTGCCTTGCTACAAAAGCAAAGAAATGGGGTTGTGTTTTAATTATTGGGCAGTGTGTCTTGCTACAATAGCAAGGAAATGGAGCCATGTTTTAATTACCGGGAAGTATATATTGCTACAGTAACAAGGAAATGGCCATCGCTAAACTTCACATCTACTGGTTCAACACTATTAGCATCACTACCTTATTTCCCATTTACTACCAAACTAGTGGACTTATCCAACTTTTTTGTTTGCGTTAACCAACTGAAATTAGTTCTGCATTTTTCCTTTAAAATTATAGTTGATTCATGGAGTCTTTTACATTGTAATGGTAGCATAAGACTAATTGGTATAATTTGTGTGATTTTCATATATATTTGGTCTTTATATGAGATATTTCCATCACTTGAGTGTGTAACCATGCTAATCACTAGTACAAAGACATTCCATTCTTGATATGGTAAGATTCTTGGACATGTTAATTCCTTTGTGACTTGGCATTTCCATGGTGCTTTTGATGTTTATTTCACAAGGAAAGCTTCATGGATGGTAGATCATAATAGGAATGTCAATTATGTGTACACTCGGATATGAGATTAAGATTGTCATGTTATTGGTTTTGTTCTATCATAATACCTCTCTTGTATGTACTACAAGAGTAATTACCCTATTGAATGGTTTATAATTGGGTATAAACTTGATGACCCTTCCCACGTGCACCATGTATTAAAATAATGAAGGTATAGAAACATATATAGGCCTCCCTTTGAGGCAAAAAATAGGACTTTTTTAGAGGTAGTAGTATGAAATGATAGTTGTAGGTTTCATTTCCCTCTTTACAATCCTCTTGTGTTGACTCCCTTTGAGGAATTTCAAGCATAGCCTTCCAGTCTTGTAAATGAAACCAATGGGTTTCAAACCTATAGAACACATCTAATAGAACAATTTTGTGGTCCTTTTCATTGGGTTGAAAAATAAGTAGAAGGATTGGTCTTATTCATGCATGCATAAACCCCAGATCCTTATGTTATCGCTGAGTACGGTGCCATTGTAGGTAGATAAAACTTGAGGTGATAAAATAAGTTCTTTGACATATGAAAAATTATCTAGTGCCCATCAAGCATAACTAAATATCACAACCATTAATTACTACCAAGTGACATATCACTAATGTTTGATACTCTGTTGAGTATCAGTTATTACCCTGGAGCAATGCCACATCGGACTACAGAAGGATTGCATTTATCCAACATTCTTTAGTCAAATATCCTTTCCATAACCATCTATCAGATTTGCAAAGTCTTCTTTAGCACTATGATCTATATCAATAGAGAAAGGTACATCACATCACTATGATTTAACTTATAGCCTCAACCTTACTGGAAAATAATTTCTTTGGCATACAAAAAAGTATCCAGTAACCATCAAGCACAACTGAGTATCATTGATCATTGAGTACTACCAAGTTATATACCACCAGATGCTACTAAGTATCACAGAATCAAAGATATCACCAACTCTGTTGACTATCAATTATTACCCTGCAACAATGTACACCATAATATAGAGGGTTTTCATTTGAGCAAGACAAGCATGCAATTAGGACTAAGGAGACAAAAACAACCCCATAGTAAGAAACTACATTAACTATTTCCTTTTGACAACTAGTGTCTCCTTGGAGCCCCTTCTATCCAAGAGAAAGACTATAAAGTGGTAGTGACCCACTTCCTAAGACAAGCACTTGAATGAATACTCTTGATTCTTTGAAATTACTACTCTCGGCCTTGTGGTGGAATATTAAATAAAACGAGAGATATTTTGGAATGATTTGCATCTATTTTGGCTCGTTAATCTTTCTTTTGTTAATCTTTCTTCTATCCAAAACACTCCTCAACCTATTTGGTGAATGATATTCCTTTATTCGCAAATTGTGTGGCAAGGTATGCCACCTTCTTTGGCATGCTTGCAGGCTCTCATCTCCCAACAATCTAAAGGTATCTTCAAAATGAAGTTTTTCCTACTCCTATTTTTTCTTGTAGACATTTGTCATCTGTCGATATTATACTATAATCATTTTGTTAATAGTGATAATGTGAGGGCCTTGTAGTTATTCCGTGATCCACAAAGGTTATTATATCTCTTTTTCCATGATTCTTTTGATTTATTCTGCCATGGTCTCTTCATGGGTCATTCAAGAGGCTAAAGAAATAAATTTCACATCACCTAGCTGAGAGTTGGGGTCCCACACATTCATAGCAAGCAATATTAAATTATCCATATAAAATTCTGCCATCTTATACCTATCTTGAATGTTACACCTAAGGAAAAAATCAATGAATGTTTTGATGTTTTGGAAAGGAGGGGATCTTTGTTGGGTTAATGCTCTAGTCTAAAATTGGCACCATTAGTATTTGACAAATAGAGAATATGTTTTTAATGGATGTCTAGGGTGTGTCTACTAATTTGTCCAACCTTGATTTTGATCATCCAAATAAATTTCTTGAAAAGTTGTTAGCCGCCTTATTGATGCCTGTGAAGCTTCCCCCAACAAGCCAATTTGTGAAGAAGGTAATGATCCCATCTCTATTGATCTAGACCTCATAAACTTGATGGAAAATGTCCATCCTCACATGATGAGCATTGATATGTAAATTCATTGGGTTGCGTCATAGTATGTTTGCAGTAGATATATGGATCTCAGATTGTTGGGCTCCAAATATGTAGGAACAACTCCCTGCTTTTACACTTTGAAGAGGTGTTTTTTGCTTTCTTTTTCATATTTGAAGAAGATTAGGATTCAATATTTTGCTTAAGTCCTTATTTTACAGGATTCCAGGCACTGCTGCATTCTATCTAAATCCTTGGTCTCTAAACTTCAATCCAATGGAGGAATTATCCTCGTTTTTTTATGGGTTTGCATCCCCTTTTTTTGTTGATATTTTGGGACAAGGCTATTCTAAAGGATATCGATGGTGACTTTGGGAAGTTACTTGAAGTGGTAAAACACAAGGGATGCCAATTTTTGTGTCTTGTATTTTTGTTGAATTCGAGTTGGATAAGGTCTCATGGTGGCCATTCCTCTATAGCTGGATGAGAGGATCTTCCTCCAAGAATTGTGTTACTATCAACTACCTTTCAAGTGCAATATTTGCCACATATTTGGGAATTTTTTTAGTAATTAATAGCAGGATTCTCATTCTGATCCTAATCAATCTTAGGGGAACAAGGAACAAAGAAATGAAGAGGATCAATCTCAATTTAGGCTAGTGATGACTAAGAAGAAAATACAATTTATACAATCAAGGAATCAGAAGCTCCCATGATTGATACGTCTAGGTCCAATTGATTTCATGCTATAGGAGTCTCAAAGATGTAAGAAGAAAACCAATATGTTCAATCAAAGAATAAAAAAGCTCCTAATATTGATCCATATAGTTACACTTGATTTTGTGCTTAAGGAGTCTCAAAGATGTAAGAAGAAAAATAATTTGTACAATAAAAAAATAAAAAAGATCCCAAGATTGACCTGTCTACCTCTTGCTGATTTCATGCTCTAGGTGTCCAAACGTGTTCAGGATGGCTAAGGAAGGAGGGGAGTCACTTGCTCAAATGGGCACACCACAAGAAAAAAGGAACATTCATTCCAAATGTAGTGTAAACCTCCAAGCAGTACCCTATTGCAGAGGTGAAAAAATGCTATTTCAGTCACCTGATGACTCAAGATATTTAGACTACCCAAGCCGAACAGTAATCTGAACAACATCTCATTCATACGGTCATAAAAGAAGAGATAAGAATGGAAATAAAACGATAAAGGGTTAGTCCTCAAAGTTATATTGAAAATAGTGCTCCCTATAGTGCATTATACTAAAAATAGTGTGTTTGCCTTGTAGAATGGTACTTTGGAGCAGGTTAAAAAACTTGTCAGTACTCTCAATGAAGCAGAGGTTCCATTTGAAGATGTTGTGGGTAAGTATGCAGTAGATAATTCTCCCTTGAATTTGGACTATAAATTCATGCTCAGAATTAGGTTGAAGAACTGGTTGGTACTTCCATTTGAAAATAAATTTTGTCAAATAACATGAGCCATAATTGTAGAATGCTATAATTTGTGTCTATGTGACAATGATGAACCTATGCCAAGGAAAAATATTTTTTAATATGTAGTACCTATGCTATAATTGTAGTACCTTCTTATTTATGAAGATGTAAACCCTTCTCTATCCATGACAACTGACAGTGATGGAGATACAAATACACTAAATTTAGTGGGATCATAAGTTTGTGCTTTAGCAATCTTCAAACCTTCAATTTCAATATTGTATTCTTCAGATAAAGGTTCCTGGAAATTATCAAATTTTTTCTCATAATTGTAGCACAAGTATAAGCTTCAAAAATTTAAAAGGACACTATTTAGGCCACCACTATACAACAAATATGTCCTACAAGAGGGCTGTAGACATACCCTTCATATCCATTGTCAAATGTCAAACTTGCACAAGGTATACCAGATCATACATCTGCAACATGATTTACCTCAGTTTGTAGAAAAGGTTCTCAAGGACAGCTTCAATCACAATGCAGATTCACCATTAGTTGCTCTGTCGGAAATGTCCAAATTAGACCCTAAGATTGGTACTTTGTATCAGGTTGTTCCCTTGGATCAGCCCAACGGACTATCTTACTAATAATGAGATGTGCCTTACAACCCTATGTCACCAAATTTTTTTACAAAGATGACTGAGAAGATGTATGCAATGCTTTATTTGAACAAGGTTCCCAAATCAATTCCTCCAGAATTGCTCTCTAAAATAAAAAATGCTTTTGAGACGGAGGGCCGAATTAACTGTGAGCTTTATTGCAAACAATCAAGGGCTTGGATCATAGTTTGGAGTGCCAAAAAATTTTACAAGATAATTTAGGGCTCACACAAGCCAAAACAAAAGGTGAAATCAAGCTAGAATAGGGCTTAAATAGGCTGGATATCTGAGGCCGATTTAAGAATATGGTCGATTACGCTTCCCTCTTGTCTTTAATTGTTTATTCTTACTCAAAGTCGGGCTCTAGCTTGATACCTCTAATAACAGATTCAGGGTGTTGATCCCTTCAGTTTCTATCCAAGATCCCCTTAATGTTATTTACCTCTCTGTTATCAACAATCTGGAAACTACTTGCAATGGAAAATGATTGATTTCCCCTAGGGTTAAAATCCATAATTTTATTTCGGTAATAAAATATACTATATAATAGTTGAAAAATGTCTATTTTTACCCCAGAAAACTTGTGATAAAGATTCCTGAAGATGATTATAAAATATCACGACTAATTGCTGGCATGATTTTTCCTATTGTAAATGCCAAAAATGTTTCTGTTTCTACATATTCAAATTATTGCAGCTTTAGTTGCAATATTATTGTTTATTCTTTGCTACTCTTGTGCATATTATTGTGTGTGTAATATAGACATAATTTTCTTAAAAATAGATGTGGCATAAATGTTTCTTGACCTTGGCATGCATGAGCATCAAGATGCAGACAATCCAGTCCTAAAATTTGAATGCAATGGTGCAACCTTCAAAATACCCAAGGATAGTAGTGTCTCAAAAAATTTGAAAGTTTCTGAGGTGTGATATTTTCAATTATTGCAGTTAGTATGAGGTCTAAAAACTCACTGAATTTGTAGATAAGTGAATGTAGCATTGTCTCAATTTTCGACCTTGAAAGCTGTAGGATTCTTGCAATTTTGTGAGTCTAGAGTTCTCTTTCGGTGGTAATAACAAATATTTCCAGAAACAGAAGTGGATTAAAGTTACAAATAATCCAAAGATGAAGGTCAGTTACATGTTCCAATGATGGAGACATTGCTTATGTATCTTTGTTTGTTGAGAAAATATTGAAGCATTTATTAACATGTAAGTACGATGGACAAATCTGATCGAATCCTTCTCAACAATGGCAGGGACCTTCACATGCAGCTAGTCCCTTCCCATCATTAGTAGATAAGTATGAGACTTTTGACAAAAAAAGCAGGGGTGAAACTTCAAAATTATCATAGACTGCCAAGGTAACATACACTTCCAAGTAAATATGTTGAACAATGAATATGCATACAAATATTTCGGTTGTAATACTCAGTTATCTGCTATGTTGTGGATTCATTTGGAGAGGATATTGATCAGCTAATTAGAAATAAATATTCATGTGATATCATCCCAAACTACAGATCAATGTATGTTTTTTTATTGATTGATAGTTGAATTTGTACTGGGAGATATTTTTGAAGTAGCTGAATTAACATTTAGTGCAAACAAACCATTTTTCTTTAGACATGACTTCTTTAAGGCTATTAAAACTAGGTTCTTTGAATGAGCTATGATGCTTGCATCTGATTCTTGTAGTTTGTTCAGGCTACCCATTAATTATCCACATGGTCGCCTTAGAGGAAGCCAAGCTGGGTCGTATGAGTTGTCCCTAAATCTGACAATCAGTTAACTGTCTTGCTTATCAGAAGAATTCAGTTAGTTAACTGTGTTTCCAAGGTGACACTTGTTTGGATTATGTAGAAGTCTAACATGAACAGTATCCTTGGTTGTCTTTTTTATTAGAAAAATGTAGTGATATTTAGCAGTATAAGGATGCATTTAACAACAATCTTCTCATTGTGTCTTTGCTTATTGAGTAAACGTTGAAGCATATATTGACAGACAAAAGTATGATGGGAAAATTTGACTTAATTTCTCTAAACAACAACAGGAGTCTGTAGGTTTTCCTAGTTCCATTCCATCAATGGCTAGTTTTGTGGCTTTTGAAAAAGAAATCAGGGGTGAAACTTCAAAGAAAAAAAAGACTGGAAAGGTGATTACAGTTAAATTAATTCAATTGTATGTTATGGTGTCGATTCATTTGGAAAAGATATCAGTTAGCTAATTACAAACTCCAAATATCTATATAGTCGTCACATAGTACATATTGGCGTCTGATTTTTTATTAATTCATATTTGAATTGGTAGTGTGCTTTAAGAGAGGATTTTTTCAAATTTACTTGAACTAACATTAAGTGAAAAATTGTTGTATTTTATTTGGACATCACTTCTATAATGCTTGTTAAAATCACGTAGTGATAAGTGGTTTTTTCATGCAATGTCTATTGTTTTCTTGGGTTACCCATGAATTATTTTATAGACCTAGATACCCTAGCGGAAGCCAAGATGAGCCTTCTGAGTATGTATTTAAATGGTTCTCTGATCTATCTGAGTTTTATCTACAGTCAGTTAAAGGTGTCTCCAACATGACTCTTGTTTGGCTTATGTAGATTTCTTACATGAACAGTCATTAAGTTCCTCATTAGAAGTGTACAGAGATACTTAGTAGTAGATATATTTAATAGTGTTCTTCTGAGCGTCTCATTGTTTGTTCATTAAATATTGAAGCATATAATTTTTGTAGAAGTATTATTGGAGAATTTGACTTAATTGTTCTCAACAATAGCAAGAACCTACACCTTTTGACAAACAAAGCAGGGGTGAAAATTCAGTGAATACAAAGGCTACCAAGGTGAAAATGACTAAAAATAAGGCTAAGGTGATTTCCATTTGCAAGTAAATCCAGTCAAAATTGGGTTGGACATACATTACATTCAAATTCCTTCAATTTTATTTGGGGATTCATATGGAGATGATATGGGTCAACTAATTAAAAACTATATATTCATCCCAAAGTACATAATATTTTCTATGTTTTGATTCATTGGTAGTTGAATTAGTATTGGGATTTAATAGAAGAAATTATGAGATTTACCTGAAGTAATGAGATCTCTCACTGCAGGTATTTTTCAGAAGCCAAATTTGTGAAGATCTATGTTGTATTGGATTTTGAGACAAGAATAGTGGGGATGGGGGGACATGTGAGCAGGATGGCTAGAACACACCTACAAATTTAGAAATCACCATCAATATATATATATATATATATATATATATATATATATATATATATATATATATATATATATATATATATATATATATATATATATATATATATATATATTAAGACGGCTTATACTTGCCGATTCGATTATAATTTTAGACACAAATGCAAGATTCATGAAAAATAGTATTGATAAAAAAAAATGTCTTAAATAAGGTGTGTGTGTATATATATATATATATATATATATATTAGGATGGTTTTCACATGCCAGTTATGATTATAATTTTATACACATTTTATAATATTCATGAACAATAATATTGATAGAAAAAAATATCTTAAATAAAGTGTCTTTTCGATGCATAATACCCCATCTCTCGGTGCGGGCATTTTTCATTATCCAAATTTGTGAACATCTCTGTGTTGTCTTTTGGTTTGAGATGAGAACAATGGGGGATGGGGGGACGTGTCAACGAAATGGCTAGAACACACCTGTAAATTTAGAAATCACCATCGTATATATCTATCTATATATATATATATATATATATATATATATATATATATATATATATATATATATATATATATATATATATATATATATATATATATATATATATATATATATATATATATATATAGATTAGGATAGCTTTCACTCTCTAGTTCTGAAAAAGCTTGGGAAACTTAGGAAAGTGTCGAGTGATGTTCCATTATTGGACCCTAGACACAAGCGGAATGTAGTTTAGGTCTAGGAAATCGAAGTGTAACTATCTTGAGGAGACAAGAACTATATCTATGACAACATTTCTTCCTGATTCTTCTTGTTAATGATATTATCTTGAAAGTTAGAAGGCTTTCCCTTCTCAATAGGTTCTATAGACTCTTTCGTATTTGTAGAGAGATTAGATTCATAATTCAGATTGAGAGGGTGATTGAATAGAAATTTATTTGAATATTTAGTGCCCAATATGAGTAACTACTATCTAAGTGGGTTCACAATGCTTGTGGTTGGGATGGTGGAAGAACTCGACTTGAATGACTCTAGAAAACAATGTACAATATGTAAAAGATAAGATGACCCCAGCTAAGAGAAGAACAAGAGAAATAAGTTATAACAAGAAGGGTATGAATTTCTTTTCCATTGTAATGGAATTTAGTATGTTTGGTCTGCTAAGATAAGATGAGATTCTTTACCATGGTATGGACTCCTTGGTTATCACAAAAAGGTACTATGGGCTCATCCTACTAAACCTACAAACATGTAAGATTTCTTCTAAGATATCACAAAAATATATTGTGGGCTCATCCTAATGAACTTAAAAATCTCCAAGCATTCTTCTAAGCTATCACAAAAAGGTAGTGTGGGATCATCCTAAGCTATCACAAAAAGGGATTGTGGGCTCATCTTGTTGAACCTACAAACATGCAAGGTTTCTTCTAAGATATCATAAAAAGGTATTGTGGGCTCAAAATTATTAACTTACAAATCTCCAACCATTCTTCTAAGCTATCGAAAAAAGTTAGTGTGGGATCATCCTAATCTATCACAAAAAGGTAGTGTGGGATCATCTTGATGAAATTTCAAATCTGCAAGCATTCTTCTATGCTAATCTACTTCACATGTCCCTTTGACTATTGTTTTGTGTTTTTATTCTGTAGGGAATGGTGAAACTATATGTTGTTTTTGTTGGTCCAAAGAACTACCCCTATGCTAATATTGAAGACATGGCTTGTTGTATAATTCTTGTCATCCATGGATCCTGCTCAATCTAAGTTTGAATGCCCAAAAAAATGAGTTTCTTTGCTTTTTCTAAATAGAAGGCCAAAATCCAATGTTCCCTTTACATGTTGGAACACCCTGTTTGTGGTTGTTCAGTGTTATGTTTTTTAGTCTGCAGGGATATACAAATAATTGCATAGTATGGTGGAAGTAAGATAGATAAAGTTCCCACTAGCTTCTTGCAGACTAACTCATTAACTTCCTTTGAATCAATATTGGTTGAAAGTTTTCGTGTGTCAGACTTACATGTAGATGAAATTTTATAGTCTTCCATCATGAATTTTCCTAACAAAGCAACAATGTAGGATACTTAAATTTGTCATGTTTAAAGCTAAACATAAGTTGGAGAGATCATTCTCATTTCTCACATTGGGCACACATGAGAATTGATTTGGGTTGGTTTCGGTGGTGAAACAAATCCACCCTAGTTGATCAGGAGGAAAAAACACATAATATTTGATAGGTATTCACCATTGAAGCAAAGATTCCATATCTATACCAATTTGTGGAAGGATTTTGCAATTAGTGTGGATAAAAAAGGAAGGTCCTAATATTAATTTCAGGCTATGGAGATAAGGAAGGAGGGTCATATCAATAATTTTAGGTCATGGAGGTTAGTAAGGAAAGCCAAAACATATTACTATAAGAAATCGGGTTCCCAAAGACTAATTTTTTGTATCTAAAAGGGATTGCCTTGAATATTAATAAATCAGATGTAATGGGTTGAGTTGTTATTGTAAAAATTATATTTTTGGTTGTGCTATTATTGTTATTTTTATTGTGTATAATTTTGTAAAGGTTTCATACAATTTTTTTAATGATATTTTTTATAAATACGTCATATTACTTTGCATGAAAAATGTTTGACAAATTGGTCTGCAACGTGGAATACCAAATTGGTCTGCAACATTTTTTTTTACATCAATGTTCGTTTCCGTCGGTATTCTGATGTTTTGGTCTGCAACGGTTTTTTTACATCAATGTCTATTCTTGTTGGTCTTCTGACATTTAATTACCATCGTTATTCCAATGTTTTACTCCCATCGGTCTTTCGACGTTTCACTACATTTCACCCCATCGGTCTTCCGACGTTTCACTACATTTCACCCTGTCGGTATTCCGACATTTCACTACATTTCACCTCGCCAGTCTTCCGACATTTCACTACCGTTGGTATTATGACGTTTTAGTACCATCGGTCTTGCGACAGTTGTTTCCCATTTTATGATGTCGGAAGAGGGACGTTGTGGTTTGTCGGAAGACTGACACTTGTTTAGTAGCGTCAAAATAGCATCGTATAGTTGGTAACTTCGGAAGAGCGACAACGTTTTGGAAACGTTGGAAAAAGTGTCGCTATTTCGATGGTTAAATCAAGTGTCGAAATTCCAATGTTAAGATAAACCACGTTTTGACCCATCTGAAAGTGTCGCTCTGGCGATGCCTATGTGTGACAAGAGTGACATTTTGGCTGTCGAAAATTGGGCGAAATGTGCTAGTGAGTGGGTCTAGCAACTTGATATACATTGTAATGCAAATCTTTCTTAGCTAATATTCAAAATGAGATAAGAAAAGAGATCTAAGTACCTTTTTCCTGATTTTATGTTCGAACCCATTTGTGATGACCTTGATCCACGATCCTTTTAGGCTCGCCCCTTGCTACTGGTGGCACACGAATACCTGTAGATGATCAAGAGGCAACAAGAAACATAATCCAATGCATAATAATTATTAAAAAATATCTATCTAGCAGATCAAGGAGTACCAGAATATTTGCATAAAATATTAGACAAATACAGAAATGAAACACTAGATGTTTTATTGATAAATATGAAAGGAAGATCTTACAATCCAGAGCTTGATATTGGAGGCCTCCCTTTGGTGAAAATATGAGTCCTTCACTGAAGCTCTAAAGCATTCCTTGTCCCGAACAACTTAAGCATTATCACAGTTAATGAATGTAAAGGGAACAAGAGTTCAGACTAGCCCAACAAATTACCAACCAGTAGTGGAAGGATGGGGACCAATTTATGGGAAGGGAGAAGAGGTTGGGAGCACATGAAAGGAGAAGGAATGTCCATTTTCTAAGGGATAAACCCCCATATATGAGATCAATCCTCTAAAATAAGAGAGCTCTACTCTATTAGCATTGTTTAATAACCAACTCACCGCCCTAGAAATTCTATAGGTCGAAGCTTCTCCTCCATTTGAGGAAACAGTGCCAGAAAGGGATCAACACATTTTTCCAGGAAATAAGGGTGTTGGTAGCACTAAGCCAGAACTGTCAATATGACATCAACACGAGAATGAAACTTGGAAACATGCTAACCCATAAAACTAGGGTTTTGACCAAGTTCCTCCAATAGTCTTCCAAGGCAGTTTTATTTGAATCTTTAGGGGATGTCTTTACATATTTATTCATGGTGGAAAAATTGCACAGGGCCTGTCAAGGGGCACTTTAGGATCATGGAAGGGAAGTGAGCATGGTGAAAAATTAATGTGTCATAGATGCCCCCTAAAGCATGAAGGAAAAACGAGGAGTGATGGCTGAAATGCTTTATGAACCAAGGAAAATAACTCAGATCACCACTAGGAAACCTGAAAAATAAAACATAATACAGTATATTACATATCTGGTATGATTATGCATAACCACATAGCTTTGCACTAGGCATCAAATAACACACGAACCCACGGCATGGTCGTAACCATCTGTCTAAAGAGATCATAGAAATGGATCTGCGGTATGGACAGAACCATCCGTACAGATAGTGTTAGTATCCTATAAGTCATAGGATCTCAAGGTGATTGGATATTTCATCTTCCTTGCAATTTCATATTGAAAATGTTTTTCAATATTCAAATGATTTCCAATAAAAAATATGAAAAATAAAAGAAAAGATGGCAGAAAAAGAAGAAGATAAAAATAGAAAAGAAAGAAAACCCCAAAAAGAAATAATACTGAAAGTGCTGCAAATTAAAATGCCACTACTCATTAGATAGGTTTGTTCAATCATACAATTTAATCATGATTGAACAATTTTAAATTTCTATTGATAGGTTAGAAAATAAATATTTTCCAAACTTTTTAATCTTGACATATCAGTAGATAGGTAGAAATGAATTGACTCAGCAGTTTAATCTGAGTCAATGTAAGAAATAATGATAGATGTTAGGTTAGAATTTCAAAAGAAAATATGTTTTAGGGTCTGCAAGTCCAAATGCACCTTGGAGAAGAATAAAAAAATTTAGATTTGTAGTTTGGGTAGGTAGATATGATGAGAAGAAATAATGGAGGAAACATGCAATTTTTCCTATAAAGTGCAGTTTAAAGGTTTCAGGTTTTCTATGGTCAAAGGAGAAGAATCAAAAGACAAAGGGTGTTTGCATTTTAAAAATTTTGGACAAGGTATTTGTTCCTAATTTTGGACATTTATGTTCTTGGAAAGGTGACATATCTATGTTATATTCTATTTTATCCTAAGTCCTAAACTTTATATTCACCCTTATCCTAAACTCCGAAACATTTAATTACCTATCCTAAGTCCTAAACCATACTCTATTACATATCAAATTAACCCAACCCCACCATCACATCAAAATTATTATCTGTGCTAACCAACCCACATCGCCTCGTCATCTCCACACACTCCCTATCCATCTGATGACCCACATGAATTTTCGCCCCCCCCAAAGCCTTCGAATGTTATTGTTGGGGGGGCGGGTGGGGGTACAAAATTGATGGTATTCAATACCACCCCCAATGCTACATGTCACACTAGAGATTTTTGCACCCCCCTGTCCCTTATCACTTACTACCAGGACCCCCCTTTGAAAAGTGGTTTCCTCTGCCAATTAAACTGCCACACCACCAACCGTTGAACTAATTGTTTCCCTATGCCGTTGTGCCACATATCCGCATATCTGTCCCCTCCATCCTTCAAATCCATACCCACCAAATACACGTTGCACATTCAATTGGTTGGGCCATTGTCCAACGGGCCCGCACCAAGCCAACATTCACCCAATTACATGTTAAAACACAAATTTAGTACCAAAGGCAAACTTTACCTATCCTATTAAGTTCAATTGATACAAGTGATTGAGTTGCAAGAAATTAACAGCAAAAAATTAGTGAAGAAAGATGTAGTTCGTCAAGAAACCACTCACAGTGCTTTTTCAGATTGAATCATAGTTCCCCTCTATTTTCTCCCTTCCCCATTTTGATCTACAATGGTTCCCTCTCTCTGTTCCCTCTTCTTTCAATCCAATTATTCTTTATACATTGAAAGACACAGTGAAATTTATCACAGTTTATAGAATGCCTCCAAAGCTAGACCAACAACCATTCAATCCTATGTTCTACCCTCAGGTGGACCTAGATCACATGGCTTTGGCAGACAGAGATTTCAAAATCCATGAGACATATTCTGATTTTGATTTATTCAATGTCTACTGTTGGCTTGAGGACAAATTGATTGATGAGGTTTATGATATAGGCCTATGGGAAACCAAGCTGCCCTACTATATTTTTCCCAAAACCCATAACTATCCCAAATTCATTAGAAAATTCCAATCATGTTATGATATAAACCAAAGATCTGTGGTGACTCCAGCAGGAGAGGTATTGTTTTTTGTTGCTGCCCAATCTATCCAAAAGATGATACAGGCCCCTAGTCTTGATGAAACAAATTCATTTTCTTATGAAGCCCTTAGGGAGTTATATCAGAAGATGGACTTTGCCAACAAGGCTAAAACCTTAGAGCTCTTCATGGCCACTAATGCCCCAATCCCTGAATCCTCCATATCCTTCATCTATTTTCCCTGATAGGACCCAACATATTGTCATTGTTTTGTAATATTTGTTAGGGTATCACAAGAATAGTGGGTAGATGAAGCCATAATTGGTTTATTATCCATCCTTGCATCATATTCTAAACCCTAAGTCATGTTCAATTATGCCCAATTCCTTGATTATGCCATCCATAATCAATTTTTGAAGTTTCAAACAGAGGAGGTGTTCAAATACACTTCAGGGTTGGTGTATATGTTTGTTTATTTTCAGTCCAATAGGTTTCAATTTGAGATGATGAAATTAAATGATGACCCAACCACAATCAGTCATTTTCTGGACCACTTTATTGATGAAAGTTTAGAAGAATTACACCTACAAGATTTTTGTGGATTCATTTGTACATCCAGCAATCAGTGCACTCAGCAATGAAACAGATCCAAGGGTTAGTAAAGAAATCAAGAAGACTATGTAGTTGACATATCAGGTTAGAGTAGCATATTGGTACTTGTACCAATTATACAGAGATCTAAGTTTATGGATGTGAATTGGCCCCCTACAAACTGCCAAGGTACCTCTGTATGAGGATCTTTTCTCTAGAATATATAAGACAAATGATAGATGCAGATGAGGTGCATTTTATCTTTGCAAAGAAAAAGTCTCAATTCAGGATCAAATCATAGATTGGTCCTTTCATATGAAACAACAGAGGAGAAGGGCAGGAGGCAGATAAGATATTGAAGGAGATGAAGTTCACTCATAGTTTCACCTGGTCTTATGACCCAATGAGGGTCATCTCCAAGAAAAGGGTGGAGAACAAATCCACACCATACATCCACACACATAGATTGGAGATAGAGCAGTACATGAATCAAGAAGAATGGGAAGCTAATACATTACAATAGGCTGAAGAACAGTTGAACTCCACTTCAGGAATTCAAACCCCAACTCCACAAGAAAGGAAAGCTACAAGGGATAAAGAAGACAAGGTAAAGTAACAAGAGAAATAAATAGGAAGCAATAGGACAAGAGATGATCAAGTTGACATGGATATTAACACATCCACCAAAGAACTCAAGATGAGATATAGGAAGAGATCCAGAGTCCACATATATATAGACAAGAGCAGTGAAAAGGATCAACAAATAGTTATTACTATCAGGGATCCACCAAGCTCTTCTATAGAAGGTGGCCAGACCATTTTCTCAACATCTTCTACCACTATTCCATTCCAGCAACAGAATTTGTAGACTCCAACATCTTCTTCCACTGCAGGGAAAAAGGAGGAGAATATCTATGAAAAATTCAAAGAAATCAAAAGAAGGAATGAGATACTTAAAACCAACACCTATAATCAGTTTTGGAAACATACAAGTAGTCATATAGCAGGCTTATATTAGTCTTTGACTCTGAGAAGGAAAGAATGAATATGGCCTTCTTGGAAGCACAAATCCCTCAACCTAAAACAACATTTGACTACAAGAAAACTTGTTTTTCATTTGATGTGAAGAATATTCATCCAATAGATCGAATGGAAATGCACAAGTAGATAGGAGAAATGATCTCCTCCACATTGACCATCACAACCATGATTCTATCAAAGTTGCAAGTTTCATTGTCAAATGCACAATCACAACTTAAAATGGAAAATATTTCCTCCATGGCCGAAGATACAAGAATTAAATCCCTGGAGGATTTGGTCATAGAAATTGGGTATGACCCAACAAACCTAGAAACAGTAGAAGCAATTGTAAAAAATAAGAATGCAGACATAGCTGCTTTGAGGAAGTAGCTCAATATGCCAGCAACAGAAGATCCCCTAACAAAGGATATAGAGGAAAACAAGACACAGAATGCCGAAATGATGCAGCTGGTCATTGAACAAGCTGAAAAGATCAATAAAATGGAAAATGAGATGGAGAAAATGATAAAGGAGAAACAAAAATTAGTAAGAGAGGAGGTAAATGAAGCAACAAAAGAATTAGCCAAGGCCATGATTCCATTACAAGCAGTCCCTCTTGCTGTCATACATTCAGACACAGCCACAAATATAGGTACATCAAGTGGAGGCATTGAGCATCTAGCTAAGGCTATGGAAAATATGTCTTTGCAGACAAAAAAAATCAAAAAGCTGCAAGACCAAGTCAGTACCCTACAAGATCAGATAAAAAGGAATGATTCAGCACATGCTATAGAATTGCAGATAAGAAAGAATTTGATAGAGAGTCTATAAAATTCTATTCAGGAGTCTTCAATTGGGAACATGGTATGAGGAGTAAAATAAATCATCTAGTTGAATATAATTGACTCCATGAATGAGATATGGCCATCAATCCAGATAATTTTTGAGCAAAGAGATCTAATTCATCTAGTAAATGTTGCCATAGAAAATGAAAATGAGGAATTGGGAGATAAGCCTGCAACTGCTAACAATATAATTAAATTTATAAAATCCAAAATTAGTTTTGATTTGGAACCCGTTGGAGTAGAAGACAAGACTGCAACCATACTTGAGGTCAAGAAAGTGCTAAAAAAGAAGAGTTTACTTAAACAGGTTGAAGAGCAGTGGCATCAACTTCAGATTGGAGTAAGAAGATTATTTAACAGGATTGAGCCTCTGAACAAAAAATGATTGTCTTCCTTTTTTGTGATAAATGACAAGCTTATGGCTAAGCCAAATTATGTTAAGAAGCTCACAAAGATTTCAAAGGATTCATCCAAGCAAGCCAATATGAAGAACACCATGACAGGAAGATCGTTTTATGAAGTTCTCAACAATGAAATTTTTATACAACATGAAATAAAATACAATTTACAGCTAAAACGAACATTCATGAAGTATATAGAGACTGATGAAATTTACAGAAGGTTAATCAGAATCAATATATCAAGTATAGAAGAATGGGAGAAATTATGTGACTTTTAGGAAGGGTGACAACTCATCATGACAGCGGAACAACCAACTCAACTCTTCGTTCAGTTCTGCAGACTGAGTGTATCAGTGCAACATATCAGCCCCATATCTTCCATCACAACAATCCACTACAACATCTAATAACAGCTTTATGAAGACTTTAGCCATCTTTCAACACTATTTTAACGTGTCCATGCAGTGGTAACAATGGTCAATAATCAGTTACTATTGTAATAAATAAGCAGATTGCCTCTGTTGATACTAAAATCATTAGGATATATTTTAAATAGTGCATGTTTATTTAGTATTAGGGGTTGGACCGTAGATTGTAAAATTTTCTCATTGGATTATTTGTAATTTTAGAGTTGGAGAATCAATAAAAAGGACCATTTTGCAAGATTCATGTGTTTTATTTTCCTGGTGATGTTTTTCTTTACTATGTTTAATGTTTTCCACTGTTTCTTCTTTCAATTTCATTTTATAATTGTAAAAAATAAATATGAATATTAAGATTTGCTTCATAGAGAACCTTAGGTCTGGCTATGTTTACAATTTAAGTTTTTTTTTTCTTTTGATGTATGGTTTAAGAATACTTAATTTCTTTTAAACCACTACTGGAATCATTATTCTCCATTTTACAATTCACTCTGTTATAAAGCATCAGTATATACAACTAGCTTGCCTTGCATGTGCTTTGGAAAATTGAGCATACACCCAGCCTGTGTTGACTCCATAGCCCAATGGAAACAATTTAAAGAAATCTCCTAATTCAACCAAAATTATCAATAAAAAAAAACTCTCACAATCAATTTAACTAGCCTAATATCAGAAAAATTAAAAAAAAATCTAATTCTTAAAGATAGATCCCTCTCTAAGTCTAGGAGGGCTAGATCCTAGGCTCCAAAGTGGTTTGATGTTGTCTTTTATAGTTTAGTCTTTCCAATCTTATAAATTATAGAGTGACAACAGATAGGATCATGTATACTCTTATAGGTCAATTTGGGCACCATTCCCAATGACCTGGTTAACTAGATATCATCTCCAGGACCAATGATTAAGGGTCTATCATTCCCTATCATTTCAGTTGCTACATGCCCTAAGACAAAGAACAAGACAAATCATACATTACTTTCATCAAGAAAAGGTTTCCAAGATTTCAAGTTTATTATATAGCATATGAGAGCTCATCAACGCTGCCTCTAAAGGGACTAAGTGTGTTACATATGCAGGTAGCCCCATGCAAGGCTGCTCTGCAAACATTTCCTGACAACCATAGGTGCTTTGGTCACATTGGGAGCGAAATTCTCATTGATTCGGAATCTCCACTTGGCCAGTGCCTTCTAGAAGAGTTCACATGTGTCAAGCTTCGAATCCAAGTGTCCATTTGACATATACAAGATTGGGAACATATCTTGCCTATTATTGGAAAGTCATTGATTGTAAAACTACCTTCAGCTCCTCTATAAATTGAGCACAGATCTTAGTGTTTGATAATGAAGAATTTGAGTAGAGAAATGTTGGTGGAATTTCAACTGAGAACAAGGTTTGTGTAACAGCTACTGGAGAGATTTATACTATGATGAGGCTATGAATTTTGTTGGAATGGTCACTTCAAATCAGTCACTAGGTTGTAACCTCTCCTTCTATTATTAATAAAGAGTACAACTTAATTTTCCCTATATGCATCTGTATTGGCTTTCATTTTCCATATTTCAAGATCTTAGTTGATTTATATGGTTTATTCTTTACTGATTTAACAAACTAACTTGAATAGACATATGTATTATTGCTATCTTCTATTGTTTAGTGTTCATTCTTGCAGGAAATATTTTGCACAGCCGACTGGAATTTGAAGCTACAATGGAAGTGACATAAGGAATCATTTAGAAGCGCTTGGGTTCTAAGTAAGCCTCTAATCCTTATTGTGTGTCTGTTCTTAGTTAGGAAAATTAGTTGTATAGTCTTTAATCTATTGTTCTTGATTAGCACCTATTTAGGGAAGCGTGTTTTATCTGTAATTCACAATTCTGCCCAATAAATTAGCGACTCCACTGGGGAATCATTTCTCTTTATTCTAGGTGTTTTAGCCTCTGATTTTCTCTATTTATTCACCCAGTAGTTGTTACTCACAAATATTAAAAATTTTGAAAGCCAAATTAGCAAAAGAAGTGTGTTAAACAGCTGCGTTTTTCTTTATACAATGTGTCCAACGCACTCTTGGACAAGACACAATGCTTTGCATAACACTGTCTCCCTTTCAGGCCTGCGTTGCAAAGCACTATCTCTCCTTAGAGATTGCGTTGCCTCCTGAAACCATCCAGATTCCCTTGAATTTTTCTTTGCAATTTGATTCAGTTTGTTTTTTGCTTTGTTTGAAAAGTTGAATCCTCATATTGACTAGTGAATCTATATAGTTCTTCCTCCTTTGAAAGAAAATTTGTTCAATGCTTGTTTAAAGCGTTTTTCTTTATCATTGATGAGTTGATTTCAAGGTATTTTTCATTATCGCATTATATCCATTTTCTTTTGAAAAAGGAAATTGTCATAAATTCTTCATTTCCTGATAGGAGAAATTTTTGTTTAATTCCTCATTTTTCCTTCAAAAGAGAAATTGTTGTTTGTATTCTTTGTTTCTTGGAAGTAAAAGGCATTTGTTTTTGTCGATTTAGTGCACTTAGTTTCTTTTCTGCATTCATAAAATTAAAGGAAATGAAAAGAAAAACTTCCATTTGCATGTAGTGTTTTGTGTGATTTGCAAAATGAACAATTAGGAAATTTGCATTTAGTTTGTGCTCATTGATTTGTTTGCTCGCAAATTGTTTACTCTTTCCCTCTAGTAGCTAGGATTTTCATTGAAAAAATAAAAGTGAAAGATTTCTTATCATTATTAGTTTTCATTTTAGGAATTTCCAATACATCATCATGGTGAACCTTTGAAAGGAAAGTTGTTAAACAAGATCAACATAAAATTTATCTCAATTTACCTAAAAAAGCATTGGAACCATAACGATAACATTTAGAAGGTCTAGGCTAGAGATGTGTTCCGGCGTTGTAAAACATAACAACTGTCGTTAACTTGTCTGCGATACATTTCGAGTGTGATACCTCACACCATGTACGTAAGTATATTGTAGCTCATCCATGTACTTTTGGGTATATCGGGCGGTGTTACAGTATGATAAGTATAAAGGGGTGCTCTCACTGTGCGGTTTCGCATCAACAACGCTAATACAGACTTGGGCCTCCATGTACCTTCGAGTATATCTGGGAGGAAAATTTTTAGGTGTTATCCATCCATAATGAACCGAGTCGACTGCCTTGTAAATTGTGATACACTGAACACAACATTTGCGGAGATTGCCTGTCAGTACTTCTTGGTTCGCCAACTTGAGGTATTATGCAATTAATAGTTTCTTGGTAAACCTTTTGCCTAGCATTACCATTTTTTTTGTTTTTTTTTTTTTTGGTTAAAATAAATCAGTAATCATGGAAGAAAAAAACCCTTTCCCCCTTCGTTCGCATAGATTAGCTTTATAACCACCTTTACCACCATGATTTACTTTTGGTAGGCGAAGGCGATCATGATCTGCTAAATCAAGTACAATTTGTACCTCTGGTGAAACATCATCTTCCCACAAACCAGAGTTAGCTCAAATTGTTTCTACACATCCCGGTTCATCTACTGTTGTCTATACGGAGTCCTCATAGCTACCCGTGGACACTATCCATCCCATCTATGTGACCATACCTCCTGAACCTGACATTGTTCAACTGGAAGTTGATCTAGATCCCATTGTGCTTTAGGGGGGAATTGTTATTGGTCAAACTGGACATCATCCCCAGGACCAATGAAATAGGGTCTATCATCCCCTTATATTTCAGTTGCTATATTCTCTAAGTGGAGAAAATCTTGATCCCGAAGTCGAACAACTAGAAGTTGTTCCTGTATTGGTCACTCCACAATATATTGTAGCCATTGAGTCTCCCATATCACACAGTTAACAACCTAAAATATGCTTCGGGCTAGGTGGCAAAGTTCTTCCACCTAGTTTGATTTTGATTAAAGAAATATCACAAGATGAGACACCTTTAACTCCAACTCATTTTCATTAGGAGCTTCACCTGTACGAGTCTTTTCCTCAATCACCTTCCTCTGATTTTTTTGATCATGTTTCACTTCGAGTTTCCATAGATTCTATAGGGTATACACTGGGTCATTTTACCATGTCTAAGATAACATCCCAGACTAAACCATCTATTTCAGATGTGACTTCATCTACTGTTGCTTCATCTCCGATGTTTTTTCCATTGAATTCACCCATGTCATCATCTGGAATCATATCTGGTTCCTCCCTTATGAATATTGAATGGCTTGATCCTTTATTCACATCTTCAGTGCAATATCAAGCCAGTCCCATTAGTTATTCTCCTTGGTGGCTGGTGATTTCACATAAATTACCCTTTGAAATTCCAAAATTCAATGAAAACCCTGGAGAAGACCCATCAACGCATGTTATAACTTATCATTTGTGGTGCTCATCAAGCTCCTTAAATGATGACTCCGTTAGACTACGTCTTTTCCAACACACAATCACTAGTCCAACTGCACAACAAGGATGGTTCTTTTTCAATGTCAACCTCATTAAAAAATGAAACAGATTTATGATGATGGTTCTTTTACTATGTCAACTTCGTTAAAAAATGAAACATATTTTGAGGATAGTTCTTTTTTCTTGTGTCAACCTCGTTAAAAAAATGAAATAAGTGCCTTTGAGGATAGTTATTTTTTCTTGTGTCAACCTCATTAAAAAATGAAACAAGTGCCTATGAGGATAATTCTTTTACTGTGTCAACCTCGTTAAAAAATGAAACAGGTCATCAGCATAGTTCTTTTCCTGTGTCAAGCTTGTTAAAAAATGAAACAAATCCTCCCCTATAATGAGCCTTCATTCCATCCAGCAATCAGTAACCAGTAATCTACTTAGGTGAATGAAATGAAGCTTGGGGGGCATCTTCTCATGCAGGGGTCATTCGACATGTGCTCTTGTATGGGAATTTAAAACATTCTTACCAATTGCACCCAATTAACAACTGAATTTCAGGGGCAAAATCAGGTTTAGAGCTCCAAAATGCAAATGGTAACTATGTAATGGTAAAAAAGAATAGTGAAACTACTTTTAATAGTCATTTAATTATTTGGAAATTACATTTATTGCTATGAATATATTTTTATTATGTTTTTAACATGAAATAGATATTTTTAATCCATTTGATAATGCTCTAAAACAGGTCTTACAACTGACGAATAGATTAGTCATGCAGATTTATTGCAAGAATGATTTGACCACAAAGCATACTTTTTCTCGTTATTTTTCGAGCTTTGTTAAAAATGAAAAAGGATTTGAAGCACACTTTTATCTCTTTTTCGAGCTTCGGTAACAACGAAAAAGGAACCCCTAAAGTCTTCTTTCAGATCTTTTCAGACTTCGATAATGTGAAAAGATTGCTGAGCACTTATCTTTTCGAGCTCATAAAAGTAAATGAATAGATATCTACTCAATATAAGTTTAACCCTTTCTGGGACTGAGACATATGATTTACGAAAAAGGAATACCTTGGTTAAACATGACCAAAGAGGTTCTCTGAGATATTATTTTACACTTTTTCGGATCTAAGTGACAAATTTATGAAAAAATAATTATGGAGTTTTCTTTCGTCCTCTTTTTCAAACTCTCTAAATATGAAAAAGGACTAGGCTATCACTGTCGTTAAGCTCATTAAAACATAAAATAGCGATGGGCTTGTCGATCATGGCAAGAATCGAGTTTCATTCATCGCTAGCCTTGTTAAATTGTTAAATAGCGATACTTTATTCACCCGAGGGTTGAATTATAGATCAAGAAAATTTTATCCTCCTCAAGCTTGTTAAAACATAAAGAGGTATTGGTCGACAAATGACCAGGGAAAATTTTGGAAAAGTGAGCAACAAGTCTTTATGGTAGCAAGTCGCTCTTGAACATGACATTTCCTTCACTCCATGTCTGTCACTGTTTGGGTTGGTTAATATTCTTGACGGTTCATCATACCTTCACTTCGGTTTTGGGTCAATGCTGCCAACCCATCTCAGTGTTGCCGATATGTTCAAGAGAAGTCATCCATTGAATAGTCATCCTTCTACAATACTCATAAACCTTCATTTTCATGATTGTCATCCCTGAAAATTTCTAGATCAAGTCATACCTTTGTCTCCGAAATCAGTAACTCCCATTTTGCAATAAGGTGACTTCCTGTCGACGACAAATCAATATCCAGGAATTTCACTTAGAAACATCAGATTCCAGTACCATGAGGCTTGTTACAACATCGACAAGATCCTCGCTTCTAGACCTTTGACCAAAATATTTTGTTTGGCGTTCGACATCAAATCATCTATTTGCACCTTACAAAATGCACTGCAGTACCTTGAGGGCCATTGACATTAACGGTGATTCTCTCGCATTTTTTAACAGCTCACATCATTAGATGGTAATCAACAGATGTATTTCCAAGTTCGACTACAAATCATATATTCATATGGCTATACTTGTACCCGAATGATCGAGTGAACCAGATAAGAAGGCCCCGAATCTAGTTTCATCCATCTGGGCTGCGATTTCAGGATTGCTGTACACATCATCTGTATGATGACCTTACATACAGATAGTCATCCAAACATGGGCCTATATCTATAGGCATGTTTGCATTGGGCAACATTCCAATGAAGATAACTTTCTGAATTATGTACATGTTATTAGGTTGTTTATGTGCTGAACATGGGAATGCCTACCCTCAGCAATTATGATCAAAGAGGATATATCATGATGTAATGTATTGTAAGATTGATGCAGGTGACCAATCCGCTTCATCTCTAGCCCATCACAGTGTAAAGCATCTCAATCAAAAGTTATTGTTATTATTTTGACTTCATGCTTTAGGGGGCAATTTTTTATAGGTCAATTTGGGCACCATTCCTAATGACCTAGTTAACTGGACATCATCTTCAGGACCAATGATTAAGGGTCTATCATTCCCTATCATTTCAGTTGCTACATGCCCTAAGATAAAGAATAAGACAAATCATACATGACTTTCATCAAGCAAAGGTTTCCAAGATTTTAAGTTTATTATATATCATATGAGAGCTCACCAACGCTGCCTCTAAAGGGACTAGGTGCATTGCATATGCAGGTAGCCCCATGCAAGGCTGCTTTGAAAAGCACTTCCCGACATCCATAGGTGTGTTGGTCACATTGGGAGTGAAATTCTCATTGTTCCGGAATCTCCACTTGGTTAGTGCCTTCTAGAAGAGTTCACATGTGTCAAGCTTCGAATCCAAGTGTCCATTTGACATCTACAAGATTGGGAACATTTCTTGCCTATTATTGGAAAGTCATTGATTATAAAAATACCTTCAGCTCCTCTATAAATTGAGCACATATCTTAGTGTTTGATAAGGAAGAATTTGACTAGAGAAATGCTGGTGGAATTTCAATTGAGAACAAGATTTGTGTAACAGCTTCTGGAGAGATTTATATTGTGATGAGGCTTGGAATGTTGCTGGAATGGTCACTTCAAATCATTCACTAGGTTGTAACCTCTCCTTCTATCATTAATAAAGAGTACAACTTACTTTTCCCTATATGAATCTGTATTGGCTTTGATTTTCCATATTACAATATCTTAATTGATGTATATGGTTTATGCTATACTGATTTAGCAAACTAACTTGAATAGACATCTGTATTATTTCTATCATCTGTAGTTTAGTGTTCATTCTTGCAGGAAATATTTTGCACAACCGGCTGGAATTTGAAGCTACAAGGGAAGCGATAGAAGAAAACATTTGGAAGCGCTTGGATTCAAAGTAAGCCTCTCCTCCATTATGTGTGTCTGTTTTTAGTTAGGAAAAGTAGTTGTTGTTGGCTCGAGGGTCCTCACCTAGGTTTGGTGTGCAAGGTTTGCCAACAAACCCCTATACTACTGGCCCTTTCAGCAGTGACCCGCTTGCGCAGGTCAAAGTCTCACCCAAAGTAGTATGGGTGGGTACTGGAACCAGGTTTCCGCACCTTGAGAGAGGATGGGTAAGGTAAGCAGAGCTGTGCTAGGCCCTGTATTTCCTAGATTACCTTGTTCTGCGTAGGGTCAATTGGGCCTCTATTTTCATCCATGTGCACTAGATCTATAGTTATATGATTTTATGACAGTAGCACAGAATTACATAAACAGAATAGAACAAATCTAGATATAGAAAACACACTTGCACAGATCTTTGGAGCTTAAATACGGAAAATGCACAATGCAGTAATTACCAACGATTCACACAAAGAATACTCACAGATTCAGTTCTCTATCAATATTTCTTATTGATTCATTCATCAATTCCTTCTTACAATTCCCTTCCCAACCTGCGCACACAACAGCAGGGTCTGCACACAGCTAGACTTGGATCTCCACGCACACAGCCAGCAGGAGTCATTTCCCAAAAACCCAAATAGATAGCTTAAACCATAATTCACATCAATAGCTCTTCATTCTTTTTCTCTACCTGAAAATACAAAATGTTCCTCTATTTATAATAATATAGCCTAGACTTTCATATGGTCCACAAACAGTGGTTTTCAGACCCCTGGTTTACCCTCTTACCCATTACAATGCTTTCGGGGCTTTGAACCACTCGAAAACCCCTGCGCTAGACTAAATCTAATCAAGAGTATTCAAAATGGACCATTTTCGCTGCTTGTAGAAGACCCTGTTCCAAAAGTCCCCCAACACAATCTTGTGACTCGTCTCGAGTCACTACGGTGGTGCGGCCTCGATCTGCGCACACAAGGTATCAAGAGCACTGTGGAGCCGAGGGAGTACGTCCTGACTTTGGGCCGCAACATTCTGTGCAAGATCAACTAGCTTGTAGGAGGGCGGTCCTTCAATGGCTAAGGTAACGCTTTCAAGAAGCTGTTTAAGTCACTTGGTCGCCCCATCAATGTCTTGTGATAATTAGAGGGCTGTGGAAGTCCAAGGCTTAAGACGTTCTGCCATGATGTGTTGTTTATGCCGGAGTTTCTCAATCTCGTCATGGAGATCATTCCTGGTTTTTAACCGTGCCAATCACTGGGCAGGCACGAAAGTAGGCAGCATAGTATTAATTTGTTCGAAGACTTCTTCCTTTTGTCGTAAGTCCTGATTGATGTGTTGGAGAACTGGATCACGCTGGACCCTAGTCCAGAGTTGGATGGCTGACTCTAGCAGCTAGGTACCTTGAGCAATTTGCCTCGAAATAATAGTGGTTGCATCAGTGACTAGGGCAGTACGCTGGGCATAGACTTCCGGGGGTGTTTTAGGTTGTAGTTTGGCCTCCAATTCAGAGATCTGTTGCTCCAGTTGTGCCTTGAAAGTGTGTATTTGCATCTGAGATGCTTTCAGAGCAGCAGCCAGTTTTCCCACCTTATCCCGAGGCGTATCCGTAGCCGGGATCTCATCGGTAACCTCCGTGCAGAGCTAGTGGATCACAGTTTCAAGCTCCGCCTATTTTGACTCGGCCAGGAGTAGATCAACAACCTACTGTGCAATGGTGTGCTCAGTTGTACTAAGGTGTTGGTGCACTTGCTGATCACGGGAGCGAAACTCCACGAAGACGACGTGATGAAGGCTGTGTAAGGCTGTGTGGGGCATCTTAGCCAGGTCTAGCTAAGTTCCTGTGGTGGCCGGGGGCTGCGTTCCTACCAAGGCACCATTAGGGATATCCCAGAGACGACGGGCCTCCCCGAGTGGCACTGAACTACTGTCAACTGATAGGGTTCTGCCTAGCCCATGCTGGTTGGGAGGGTATCAATTTTGATCTAGAGAGCATGGAGTTTAGCCTGGAGAGAGTAGACCCTGGCCTACCACTGGGTCTCAACACATGCCCACTTATCTTCTGTAGCCATGGTGACTGTTTCCGCGATCTATTCCAGGTCACCATCCATTAGTGTGACTGTCGCATCGTATTGCATGCGACGGGTGTGTTGTTTCTTTCTGGGTCCTGATGCCGATTCCCCTGTCCATTTAGTGCCTGGGGGAGGGGTGGTAGCTTTATCGGAGCCTACCTAGGCCAGAGCTGTTGTGGGTGGATGCAGTGGGTTACCTCTGGGCTCGGCTGTAGCTGATGTTTGTTGGTGGGGCGTCATGGTCTCCCCGGGAGTGTCGGTGAGGCCTTTTTTCCAAGCATGGGGCCATAGCAAGATCAGTAGGTCAATTTCTTCATCGGCTACCATATAAGGGAGTTCCATCCAAGTCTTATTGGCGAGGCTACGAATTCGGACATGGTGCATGGTAATCTGGAATGCTACAACATTTTTGTATTTTTCATATATTGTCGGGGATAACCAAGGTTGGGAGTTTATGGTGGCTGTGACACTGCTCTAGAAGAGGATCCAAAATACCTTGTTATCCTCAATGCGCTGATTATCTTTAGAGTCCCATAAGTGAGCATGCTGAGCGCCTTCGCACATCCCATGAGGGAGCTCAAGAAGGACCGACTCCTTGGGTTTGTCGCAGGCAACTAGTGCTACTAGGAATAATAAACACGAATAGAAGAAATATGTCCCTTGCTTCTGGGATTTTCGGACATTAGCTAGAAATTATTTGCACAAGTATTGAGCCAAGTTGAAAAAAACACCCTTCACACATTGTCCAGCTAGCTGGATTACATAGGCGGGGGCAGTCGCAACCTGACACTTCCCCATTAGCTTGTAGGCTAAGAGCCGAGTACCCATCTGGGTGGCAGGGTCATGATAGTTTGGATCACAAACCCATGCTGATTTTGTTGTACCGCATAGGTCTCCTGGACAAACACAATGGTAACGACTTTGTACTTCTTTCTGACCTATGCTAGCAGGTGCGACCCTTACATCGGGAGGCCTGTAATCTTGTGGATCAACGCAACATCAATAGGGACTCTCATGTAAATCCATAAGAAACCATCATGAATGAGGGTGAGTAACTGGAAAGCCAACCGATCTATAACGTTGTAATGGCCAAAGAGGGGCATTCGGAGTAGATTCAGAAGTCCGGATCCTGCCAAGCCACATACCTAGCACTGAGGTACTATCATGACTCCATCATCCTTATGGATTGTATCAAAGTATAATGCAGGGGCCAATTCTAGGAGGGTGCCATAGTCTGCCAAATCGTGATCATCGAACTTGACCTCATGGAGGCATCCACAGGGAACACTGAGCATGGGGGCCTCTCATGGGGTTATGGGGATTTACAGGTAGGTGACTAAGCCATCCAATTTTTTTGGCATTCACGTAGATGGCCTTAGTGGCCGAACAAAGGGGGGTAACCAATTGATCAGGTTAGCCAGCAGAGCACCCTCTTGTTCATTTTATTCTAAGGGTGGGGGCCTGGCATGTCTTGGGGAGCTTCGAGGCCTCCTTGTCTCTTTCAGGGTTTTCCCCAAGCTTTGTGCTTTTTCCTTGCCTTTCCTTGTGACCATCGGGGGGGGGGAGGGACTTCTTCTAATTCAAGCTCAACGTCGAGGACTTCTTCAACATCAGGCTCAGTCGGGGCTGAGGGTTCGCCAGGGGTAGTAGCCGACATCCTTTTGTGAAAAATGAATCCTAGCTCTGGGTGACTACTATCAGACGGAGGAGGTTGACCAGACATGAGAGGGACACTGTGGTTCTGACGAATCTTGTTTCTCAAATGCTTCCCCGAGACGCTTGAGGCAGTCCAGTTGTATAAATGAGACAATACCTCTAACTGGACTATCCTGCCCCCTTTTAAGCACTTCCAAGTGTGTGGTGGAGAGGGACACTTTACTCGGGGAAGGTTCCCCAAGGAACGATAAAAATTTCCCATAAATCATCCTGTTAAAGGCTCGGGAGCCGCTTCCTTCAATGGTAACTTCTGATTTTTACCAGTAGGTACTGTTCTAATGGCTAATTTTCGCGTCCCCAGTGAAATTGATGTACTTGTCACGCTAGGGTTACCTATTTGTGACAATTGCATGTCTTCCCCCAACACAGGCTTTCCTCCTAGGCAACTCATGACCCAAGACCAAGAGAATATTATCATCTGTCCTACTAAGGCCCCTAGAGGGGTTGTTGTCAGAACATACCGCTTGACCCTTAGCTGCTTCATTGCCGTAGAGGTGGCTCGATGCATGGGGCCGCTACCTACTGAGCCTACAGCTATCGTAGGAAGCCTGTTGCCTGTTCGTGGGTGAGCCTGACCTTCTCCTGGGGTGGGTTCGTAGCATTTGATCAATCTTGGCTCTGTCCAAGTCCTTTCCTCTAGGAACATAGAGAGGAAGTCCTTTGTGATGCGAAGACAATGCAGCGTAGAGGCCTCACCTAACCAGTTCTACCAAGTTTCTAGTTCCTCACTGGGATCAGACAAACCCTCCATATCCCCCTCGTAGCACAATACTGCATCTTGGGTTGGGTCATCCCTGTTTTGTGCCATCAACTTATAAATATAATCCACATCTCCCCCGTTGGTTATGGGTTCCGTATAATGTTTACCTTCCGCAGGTCTATTGGTATGAATACCTTGTGCCATTGTTTTCAAATATCATGCTTCATTTTTTTAAGTTGATGATACCACCCATGTCGATGGCCCAATCCAATCCCAGTTGCGTAGGGTAGGGGTCTGCATCCCCAACGATTTGAATGACTTCAAAATCATCCCAGACTCTTACTCCTACGACATCCATGATAATCCCAGAGAGCCTCCCCAGGGGTACTATTTTTTGGTGATTTGCCATGCGAAGCTGGATGGTGGACCTTTCCAGCTTTGGTTCCCCCATGCATTGCCAAGTTTTCTTAGGTAATACATTGGCGTTCGATCCGAGGTCTAAAATAACCTGATCCATCTCGTAGTTTTCGATCTGGACTGTCAGTTGCATCTCCCTACCAGTGCGTCTTTGATACTTGTATAACTTATGCACATCCTTAACGTCGGGTGATAGGGTAGTGTGTGTTGTGCAGCTCTCTAGTAAAGCCTATAGAGTCTGTACTGCCTGGGGGTTGTGCAGCAGCCCCATACATGCCTGTAGGAAATTTTTAACATCCTCAGCTACCTTCAAACCCCCAGGGCGTGCGGACATACAGGATTTAGTCTCGAGGAAGTCCTTTTGAGCTTCCATAGATGTTTCCCTCACTTTTTCCAAGTCCGGCCCTTCTTGGTTGCTAACTGATCTGCGGATTAGTGTTTCAGTTTCATCTTTCAACTCAACTTCCCTAGTCGCGAATCCACTGCGCGTTACCACATTTACCTTCAGGTCCTTACCTTTTAGCCCAGTTTGGACCCTTCGCATCTTTTGCGTAGATGGGAGCTACTTTTCCTGTATCTTTTCTTTTAGGGCTAGACAATCTTCCAGCGTATGGTCCAACTGTCTATAATACCTGAAATATTGTCGTGTGGGGTCTGGAAAATCCTTCGCAAAGTGCCCTGTGTCTCCACAATTATAGCAGATCAACTGGCCTAGACCCCGACCTGCGCTTCTGCTTCAGCTCCCGTTCCTTCTTTCAGAGGGGGAGTCATCCCTACCCATGGGAGTTTTTGGTGAGGGAGGGTCTAACTATACTTCTGACATATTTCTCTAGTCTATTATAAATTATGGATTCAGCAGTCCTGCTCCTCATGGCCAACTGACCGGAAAAACCGACACTAGCGTCCCTTTGGTTCTAAGACGTTGGTGCCCGGGCAGGGGCAGTGGTTGGTATTGCACAACCCATCGACGTAGCTATCCCCATACCATAACGTAGACCCACTTGAGCTCTGTTTTTCTGGGCTAGGCCCCCCTGATCCCGGGTGCCCTGGACTAGGTTCTCGTATTCGCAGGTGGCCTGGTGTTTGCCCTAGTTTTGTGCCAGCCTCTCTTCCTTTTTTCCGTTGTAGATCCTGAATCTCCTAGTGCATAGCCCCAAGCTTCACCTGGATCTGTTTTACCTCCAATGCAACATCTTTCCTAGGCGTAGCCTCTAGTTTCATGGCAGCTTCCAAAGCTTTATCTTGTGAGTCAAAAGTCTGGTGACCCATAGGTATGCGTAAGTGAGGGAGTAGCATGGCGATGAACCATTTCGTAAGTTGTGTGTCATCATACTGAAATTCTCCTTCTCTGATAGCTTTTTTTAGGCGTTGATCCGCTTCCCACATGGACTTAGTTTCTCCCTGATTGAAATCTTTTACATCTGCTACAACCTGAGAGTATGATTTAGGTTTCCGAAACTATTGTTTCAGGGCATCCTTAATGTTTTGAATAGATGCGGCCCTATTTTGAGATACATACCCCATATACCAGTCCAAAAATCTCACTTTGAAGGCCAGGGATAGCTGTGCTTTTTTCATAATATCGCTCACCATGCCTTGAGCAACCCATACCGAGTCTAACACAAACTAGAATCGATCCATGTCTTCATCGGCCGTGCCTTTAAAGGTGGGTAATTTCAAGTGCATTGACATGTCTCCTTCTTGATAGGTTTCCTGCATTTTCTTGTTAGTGCCCAAACCCTTTCTCAAAATTCTTAGGTCCCAGCAACGAAACCATTTGTTGGCTCGAGGGGTCCTAACCCAGGTTTGGTGTGCAAGGTTTGCCAAAAAACCCCTATACTACTTGCCCTTTTGGCAGTGACCCGCTTGCGCATGTCAAAGTCTCACCCTAAGTAGTATGGATGGGTGCTGGAACTAGGTTTCCGCACCCTGAGAAAGGATGGGTAAGGCAAGCAGAGCTGCGCTAGGTGTTGTAATTCCCATATTACCTTGTTCTGCGCAGGGTCGATTGGGCCTCTAATTGCATCCACGTGTGCTATATCTATAGTTATATGGTTTTATGACAGTAGCAAAACATTACATAAACAACACATAATAGATCCAGATATAGAAAAGACACTTGCACAGATCTTCGCAACTTAAATATGAAAAATTCATAATGCAGTAATTACCAACGATTCACACAAAGAATACTCACAGATTTAGTTCTCTATCAATATTTATTATTCATTCATTCATCAATTGCTTCTTACAATTCCCTTCCCAACCTGCACACACAGCAGCAGGGTCCGCACACAGCTGGACATGGATCTCCGCGCACACAGCCAGCAGGAGTCCTTTCCCCAAAACCCAAACAGATAGCTTAAACCACAATTTGCATCAATAGCTCTTCATCCTTTTTCTCTACCTTACAATACAAAATGTTCCTCTATTTATAATAATCTAGCCTATGCTTTCCTATGGTCCGCAAACTGTGGTTTTCGGACCCCTAGTTTACCCTTTTACCCATTACAATTCTTTTGGGGCTTTGACCCACCCCAAAAACCCTTCGCTAGACTAAATATAATCAAAAGTATTCAAAATGGACTAGTTTCGTAGCTTGTAGGAGACCCTATTCCAACATTTGTATATTATTTAATCTATTGTTCTAGATTAACACCTGTCTAGGGAAGCATGTTTTATCCGTAATTCACAATTCTACCCAACATATACAATCATGAATATTCAATATCTCCCCGCAGCCTCGATGAAAATCAAATGTGATCCTGGGTCATCACCGTGATCTCAATCAACCCAATGTATGAATATAGCCATGCAAATAGATGTGCTGGCATCAAAGATGGTAGAAACCACCTGATTACCGGTCAATGATGAAAACCATTAACAAGCATGAGAGAAACCACCAATAATGAATATGGTCCTCAAGGTACAAAAAAACAATATACAAGTGTGAATAAATGTGTTGAAGTCGAACGCTTGCAAAATCATTCGATAGAAAGCCAATGATGTGAACCTGTCATCGAATACGAAGAACTTTCCATTGAGGCATGCAAGCTCCAAGGTATTGAAAAGAAGATTTTAAACCAGAATCCTGGATAATGAGCTCAAGGGAAAGGAATTGAATCATCGAAGGAGGGCCATAATGATTCCCACATCACCAACACGAAACAACATATATCTCAAGGTGATAGGATTGATTCTGGATTGTAATAGAGGAGGTCAAATAAACAAAGGATATTCGACAAAAAGGACTTCTCTTGGACATATTGGCGACACAACTCCAGAGTGTGGAAGAATTTGACTCAAATGGGATTAGAGGTCATGATGATAGAAATGGTTATCGAATAGGAGGAAAATGGATTTCCAAAAAACACAGAGGAAAAACGACGAATGATGGATATCCCCAAGCCGACACGAACTTCAGATGAGTGTCATGTTGAAGAGCGACAAGCCGCCTAAAATAAAAATAGGATGTTTAGTTTTAATTCCCCCCCCCCCCCCCTATTTCCAATGAGTACCTCTTTACTTTTGATAGCCAGTGTGAAGGGGATAGCATATGCTGAGCATGTAAGTTCATTATTTGAATGAATCCATCCTAGTAATTTTAATGAGCCCTAGGAAGGAGAAGCTCGGTTTCGTCATGGTAGCAAGTATTTCGTCGTTTAATCTCTAATGAGTCCAACAAAAGGGTAACTCAGTAAATTTTTATGTTTAATGGTTTGAAAAGAAACAAAAATAAAACTCCATCATGTCTGTTTTCGTAAATCGTCTCTCAAATCCAAAAAGGTAGAAAACAATATCCAAGAGAACCTCTTGACCATGTTCGATCAAGGTATTCCTTTTTCATAAATATTGAATCTCATCCCGAAAAAGGGGTAAACGTATACTGAGATTACGTCAATTCATTTACTTTAACGAGTTTGAAATGACAAGTACCCAAAAATCATTTCAAATTTTGAGTCAGAAAAGAGCCGAAATTTGACTCTAGGGGGGTTCCTTTCTCGTTGATTTTTACCAAGTCCAAAAAAGAGATCAAATAAAAATCATTTGCATCAGAAATAATCACCAATAGTGTAAAGGTCTTGTTACTACAAAAAAAATGGAAAACATCATTGATATCAAGGAAAAATAATAAAATTATGGTGAAAATATTTCAAAAATATATAAGTAGATAAAAATAAAATTCATTTTCACCTTTCTATTTTGAGTAAACTTGGAGAAGTGCATTTTACCCATTTTCCCTCCAGACTTCAGATCAGTGGTGTAGTTGATCCATGACACCATCCAATGATCCATTAGCGCCTGGTAAGAGCTCAAATATCCCTCTTTATTTTGATTCCATTATTACATTGTTTAGCTATAGAAAGTGAGAGATGGGGGGAGGATTTCAAACCTAAAAATTTCCCACGACCAGCACAGGTTTGAGCTATCGCACCCATGCTGGTCATGCTTAGCCCGTTAGGGTAGTGTGGTGCTAGCGCTGAATTAATTCGGACAGTCGCGTTGGCCACATGGAATATTTTGAAATGAGAAATCTACCCATTTCCAATGTATGATTTCAAAAACTACTCCAATGAAAGCTCCTAAAATGTCTTTTGAACATGTTTTGTAGGTGATTTCGCAGACATGGTCATCGAATGGAAAGAATGAGGCCATAAGGTGGAAGACCACCAAGTACTCAGTGGCCACAATTGCGTAAATTCATTGCGCAATTGTGGATTACTGAAGTTATTTCAGACATCAGGGCTGGCAGCTCAACTGGAGGTGATCCAGTATTTGATTCCACTGTGGGACATAGAACGTCAAATATTCATCATTGGGGACTAGGAACTAGAATTTGATGTCATGGAAATCTATTTCATCATAGGCTTATCGAGGAGAGGGCAGATAATCCAACTCTTCAGAGCTAACGCAGGGGGTGAGAGTACCAGTATTCTCATCCAGAGACACTGTCTCGGAGCTTGAAAGACTAAGAGATTGAAGATAGAGATATCCTCTATCATATTTCTTCCCTTACACACAAGCCTTCATTGCATGAATCGAGTGGTTGGAGCCCACATTTTGCATGAGGCAACAAAATCACAATTCCAGTATACGGTGGACTGTTTGGCCCCTACTATGTTTAACTGGTGTGAGGGGCCATTGGCTAACATGAAGAGCCAATTGACCAAGTGTAAAATAGGTCGACAAAAAAAGTTTGAGTACGGGTCCATTTTGGTGACCTTTTTCTTAGATAGAGTACCTTTTTTCTAGTATCATCAGTTGGATATCCATGATCTAGCCCCGAGGGACCCAAGACTGATGAGGTGGTGTGAGATCATGCCCCATCAGGGTGGGGGCTAGCAGATGCATTTCGCTACAGTGCTTTTCAGATGGTTTCATCGTTAACTCATCGTGGTTAAGGAATACGCATACACAGGCATCTATTTCAGGGGAGATCTATATATACCCATTCCGCCAGGCACACAGTGGACTGATGTAGGTAAAATTTGTTTTTAACATTTTTTTACTTTTTGAATTTTTTTGTCATGTATTTCAAGATTTAACTTATGATTTGTTTACAGATATGGATTCTTAGAGACTGTCAGGCATGTCATCGATCACAAGGAGGGTAGCCCACCTGGTGGACGATGTCCCCTATGAGGAGGGAGTAGATCCATTAGTCGAGTTAGAGAAGAAATTACTAAGCCTCACAAGAGGCATCCCAGAGTATGCTACCTTCAATGATATTCCTCTTCACTTTCTAAGGCATACGGTCGGGGTTCCAAGAAGACTGCGTCATTTACTCTTGCGATTCATCCAAGCAGTCACCTGCTCTCACGAGCACCATGTGGGAGGATAACAACCCTGTTTTTACATTTTTGTACTGATGTAGGCTTAGAGAGCCATTTTTTTCACATAACACATATTTTTTGATATTTTTATGTAACACACTTGACAGGCCGATATATATATATATATATATATATATATATATATATATATATATATATATATATATATATATATATATATATATATATATATATATATATATATATATATATATTTTGTCAGACAATATTTTATCAAAATATCAAAAAATATGTGTTACGTGACAAAAATGGCTCTCTAAGCCTACATCAGTACAAAACTTCTATGGCTACTTATGTATCATAATGATGTGTTGGTTTTTACATGTTGCGCAAATGTCTATCTAATACACGATTTTATAATGTATCCGTTAATGTGTTTAAACGTCTTAGAATATGTTGATATGTAATAAAACCAAAATTCATTTCCATTAATCAAACATGCAAATACATACGCAAAATTTCAGGATTTCGCAAAGAATAATGGCCATTAATTGTAGCATAAAGAGTTGTAAGTCTAATTTAACAACCAAAGCTCTAATTCTAAGGTCAATGGCATCTGATAATAGCTTGATAACTACACTATATTTGGAAATATTGTTAGTTCTTTGACCCAAAAAAGTACCTTGTAAATTAATCAACTCGCCATTAGGGGCAACGAGTGCCCATGTTGCGGAAGAAAAGTTCCATGTGCTACGACAAGCGCCATCAAAAAAACTGATGTAATGATTCGATGACATCTACAAACTAAGTGGAGCACAAGGTGATCAAAGGAAACATGTCTGCAAAGCAAACGTTCACACCAAAAATCCAATCAAGGCACACTAATGAATAAAACACTTATGTACAAATCATCAAACCCATGATATAGTGTAATACTTCTTCAAATAGAGCCCATCTAGGGCTCATATAATTGGTTTCCTTTGTAATCTTCTAGCTCAAAGGCTCCTCTTTCCAATATTCATTGAATGATATAGGGCCCGTGCCATATTGGCTCGAGTTTCCCGACTCCTAATTTATCATGGGCTTGGTTGTAAAGCAGGACAAAGTCAACTTTAGAGAAAACGTGAGGGTTGATGGGTTTGTCATATTGAGCTTTAACTTGTCTATTTTGTGCTTCAATGACTAAAGTAGAAAGTATTCGAATCTCATTGAGACATTCGCGGTAAAGAAAAAATTCCTCTTCTGGTGAAGTACCATGAAGTAGTTCGATGGCTAGCTTCAAAGAAGGAATTTCAGACTCGATCGGGAGTGTGGCCTCTATACCATACACCAATTGCAATGGTGTGAATCCACTAGCAGTATTAGTGGAAGTTCGATAAGCCCATAGAGTTGAGAAGAGCATGAGATTCCAATCTCGTTTGTGCTTCTCAATGGTTCGTTGAAGCATGGTCAGCAAAAATTTGTTTACAAATTATACCTGGCCATTGGCTTGTGGATAATAAGGAGTGGAGATATCGTGATGTAACCCCAACTTAGCAACGAGCTTTGTCATCATATGATTTCAAAAATGAGAGCCATGATCAGTGATGACTGCTTTCAGGACACCGAACTGAGCTATGACATAATTAAAAAGGAATCGCGCCGCAATTAGACCTTCATTATCTTATGTAGGAATCGCTTCATCCCATTTAGTGAATTAATCAACGAAAACAATAAGGTAACCATGCCCCCCAGCCGAGAGAGGGTTAGAGGTCATGAAATCTATGCCTCATTTTGCAAAGGGCCCGACGGTCACAACTGGGTGCAAGGTTGAGTGTGGGGCACACTCTTTCCGAGAGTAGATTTGGCAGTCATGGATTTTTTTGTACCGCAACAATATAGTCTTTAAATATAGACAGCCAAAAATATCCTGCGTAAAATATTTTTTGGGTGGTAGCATAACTGGACATGTGACCACCATAGGCCCCAGAGTGGCAGTCATTGAGAACTTTCTCAGCTTCCTCAAGAGTCAAACATTGACGGGGATGGATTCAACACCAGTGTGATATAGAGTATCTCCCACGATATGGTAAGGTTGGTACTAGTAACAAATTCGTCTTTGCTTAGAGTGCGATAGCTTTGGCTGAAAATTTTGGGTCTGGAGATAAACGATTATGTTTCCTTACCATGGATCATGAGTACTGATGAGAAAGAGTGATTCATCCGGAATTGACTCATCAAGTGGAGTGGGATCAACTACGGTAGGAAGATCACAAATCAACTCAACAAAGACCAGGGATTTCTTAGACTTAGCAGCAGTAATAAATCGTAAAGCTTACATTGCATTCACATAAATAAGAGTATCAAAAAATACGTCTAATGTCACAAAAATTACAAATTATACAAATAGGAAATATAACTAACAACACACAGGAAATATGCAGCACCTGAACGGAAAGTGGGCCCAACTCTCTAATCATGGCTGTGATATACTCACAAAATCACAAAAGTAATAAGAAGATAACTTTCATTAACTTGATAAATAATGTTCTATTACACAACTCAATTCCTTACATTGCCAACCCCAGACTCACAAATTCAGAGCCTTTCTTATACAAATATTTACAAGGGCTATTCCTAAAATCCTGACAAATAGTGCCTAAAAATATACAACATTATAATAGACAAACTAAACGATAAAGAAGGCATATAGATGATAGGTAGTCATTGTGATATTGCAGTGCTATCGAAATAGAGTTTCCAACTCGGAGTTGTCCTAGGAATTGCGGATATGGTCATTCGACCACCAAATCTGCGAAAATAGTGAAATCATTAAATCACATAAGGTAAAAATCCTCGTTACTTTACTTCATCAACTAAATATTCCAAGAAGACATATAGAGGGTTTTACCTGTGCACTTTATAACATGACTTGAATTTTAATGATACAAATGGGCAAAGAAAGTGGATAGAAATGGAAGGAAAAGATATACAAATTTGGCTCCCAACATCTCCCCCCAACTGGTATTTCTGCATGTCCTCATGCAACTCGTCGCCTCCTCATGTCTATATTGGAATGAATGTAGTCAGCATGATGCTAAGTGAGGTCATATTTATCTTCCATGTCTATCCACGGGGGTTTGTATCCATCTGTAAGAAGAATTCCCTTCCACCAATCATTGGCCATATTGTATGCCAGAGTATAATTCTCTATTAGCAGCCAGAAAATACGGAATTGAAACCTTAGTCCCATCCACTGGACCCCCGCAAGTATGGATGCAGACAGTGTATCATGGAAGCCTCTGTAATTTTCATGCAAAGTTAGGTGCCCCAAAAGGCTCTCGGTTTCTGACGATTGATAATTACAACATCCACCTCCTTTGATAGCCGTCACGAACATCATTTGTGAATGTAACCACCTGTTTGGTACAAATGTTGATACACCATTTTTGTGTGTCCATCATTTGTTCCCTACGACCCTCAATCTGTAAAAAGGTGGCATGCTTATTGTAAAAGTTCACAGACTGGCCATTCTCTATCCTTATCATATTTGGATTTGTAGCTTGGTTCTCCTCAAATGTCTCAAAATACTTTTTCCACTTAACCTGATTAATGGTGTAGGAGGTAAAAGCTCTCAAATGGATGTCTCCCAGAAATGGGACTGGATTGAAGGTTCAGTCATCACTAAAGAAATAGTCATGCATGTTTAAATAACACATTAAATGTTGATTCACAACATCATGAATCCTCGGGATACAAAGAAACTATATTGGATATTTGATTTCATGACTAATCTCACTATGAATACTCTCCAAGAAAAACAAGAGGAATTATTCATGGATAAACAAGGCATAACTATGAGTGGGAGGTTGGTAGACCATTACTTGCTGTGTTAAGGTAAACATTTCCTCCTTATCATCTTTCAGCATCAAGAACTGGTGCTCTAATCTCTCAATCTTTTTCTCTTGTTTCTACTAATTTTGCTTTTCTCTGTCAAGCTAATCTATGTACCTAGTAATGGTCTGTGTTGCTTGCTTTCAGACCCTCTTTATCTCCTCTCTGTGTTATTTTAATGTGATGGTCCCTTGCTGAAGACTGGTAGCAACAACTTTCCATTTTTTGATTTTAGCAGATAGGTGGAATTCCTGTGCTTCAAACATATATTCTATAGGGTCAGTCTGTGTAGCAACAATGTCAACCTCAACCTTTGGCTTCATAGCCTCTACTTTGTATTTCTTCACCTTCTTCTTTAGCCACGATACATGCTTCCTTAGCCGACCAATTTTTCATTTTAAATGCATAGTTTCCTTGAATTGAAGTTGATATCTCTCCTTGAGAGGTGGTATCCTTCTCGCACACTCCTCTACAAATTATTTCTTAACAAAAACGTCTTCTAATGGCACCACAACTGGTTCAGGGATTGGTGGGTTGCTTTCAACAAAGGTGTCGACTGGCTCCTTTTTCACCAAGTCCTCCCTAAATTGTCCCTTCTCCTCGAGAGACTTTTCTTCCTTTTATTTTCCTGGTTCAGGAATTTATACAGTCACTTGGGTGACACCTTTGACATCCATTCTCTGTTCTTTTTCTGCTGGAGGGTTTTCTTCTACAAGCTCAGGAATTTATTTTTACACATGCAAATCAACTTCAGACTGGGTAATTTCCACATATGGAGTGGCATCCTCCATCTCCTCTCCTTTTTTCAACATGGGTTCTTGTGTTTCCATGTGGAACTCTTCAATCTGCTCTGAGTGTGAATCATCAAGCATTCATTCACATATGGTTGTACCAGCAACTGTGTCTGACTTTGTCTTGACAAATTCTAAGACCGACATAACAACTTCTTCTTCTTTAAGGCACCGAGGAGAGTGAAACTTGTTTTCACCTCTGGGTAGAGTGATAAGAAACGGAGAATGAGGGACATCCTCCTCCATGTCTGCTTTGGTTATGTTTGCTACCTCAGGCTCCTCTTCACCAACTTCCTTCTTTTTTTGGAATAAGCTCTCTTTTTCATCATATTTTTGTCCTGTAGTTGACACTAGTTCCTGCAGAAAAGTGTCGACTACAAGATTTATATTTTCCATACTTTCCTGGTTTATTTGAATTAGGTCTAGTTCTTGTGTAACACCGCTACCTGTTTCAAGATCCAATTTTCTTTGGAAAATTGTGCTGGTTCTTGTGTAACAACATCACTTGCTGGCCCTTCAAATGGTGTTAATTATTTTTTTGCCTCCACAGTGGATGTTGGTTCCTAAGGAACAACATTGACTCTACCCTGTGTTTCCAAAATTCCTGCATCCATTGGTCCCACAAGTGAGGCTGGTTCTTTTGTAACAACTTCGATTGTACCACCTTCCATATCCAATATTTTTATTTCTGTCTTGCCAACATTTGATGTTGGTTGTTGTGTAACAACATCGATTGTGGCCTCTTTCATGTCCATTCTTTCTGCTTCCTCCTTCTCTAATGGACCAGAAATAGATGTTGGTTCTTCTATAACAGCATCAATTGTGGCCTCTTATTCATTCATTTCCTATGGTTCGTTTTCCTCTAATGGACCAGCAGGAGATGTTGGTTCTTGTGTAGCAACATCAATTGTGGCCCCCTCTTCTTCCATTTCCTCTAGTTCTTATTCCTATAATGGGCAAGTAGTAGATGTTGGTTCTTGTGTAGCAGCATCCGTTGTGGCCTCCTCTTCTTCCATTTCCTGTGGTTCTTCTTCCTGTGCTGAACCAATAGGAGATGCTTGTTATTCTTTCTCCATCTCTTCTACATCATCTTCTTCTACTGAACCAATAGGATATGTTGATTCTTCCGCTTCCATTTCTTCCAGCTCCTCTTCCTCATATGATCCAGCAGGGGATGCTTCCTCTTCTTCCTTTATTTCTTTTGGCTCATCTTCCTGCCTCATAGTTATCATTGCTTCCTTTCTTCCTCTTTCAACTCAAGAAATTGTGCCCAAGGAACATGAAATTGGGCCAATACATGCATTACCAGTAGACGAACCAGCCCATGGTTTGTAAGAACCGCCAATACCTTCCATGAGCGTCGAGAAGACTGTGCCATAAGCTGGATATTTTTCAAAAGAAATAAAGGCATGTCTAAGGAGTGGACTTGTGCCTCCTGATATCGGAGGTGAGCTAGGAGCTTAAAATGATACTTGAACAGGGTGGTAAACCACCCCTCACAATTTATATACCTCGTAACAAAGTATGTCACCTCTCCCCATGGATGTGGTAGAGAATTCCAATTGTATCCTCTCCCTCTCAGGACCGCCTCTCTCCATCTTGCAGAAACAATTCTGGAAATTCTGGCAGGCGAGTTTTTTGTGAAAATCATTTCTTCCCTCGCTGTCGTAGTCCACTCACTGCTGAAATGACCTCCTCTATGACCATAATTTCTAATCCCCACAATATGGAATGATCTTTTTCTATATTTACCTTGAATTCTGCTATAATTTTCTCATCAACCCCCTGTAATCTGTCGAAATAGAAATCCCAGCCTACGTCTATAAAAACCTGCCATGAAGCTGCATTATTGCAGACCAACACTGTATTTTCGGGTTCATGTCCCACATCCAATCCACCCATCCTATAGAAGCATTGTAGTAGAACTTTGGAACAACAACTCACCATTGGGAGGGAGTGTCGGTAGTTAATATCTTGCGATGATATCATGGAAAGAAATGCAATGGGGGTAATGGTAAGAAATAAAAATGGAAAGTATTTTGAAAAAGAGGAAAATCAATGACAGGTTATGGTAATAATGATAAATGGTAATCGTAATTATTTCACAGATTAGAAAGGACTCATTATATTGTCAGAATGTACTTACTTCAACTCCCAATGCATTTTAATAATTATGCGAAATAATGGTAACAATCGTGGGATGTACTATCGGCACGGGTTCTAATGGTGACGCCAGAAAATCATCATTCTGATTTGATTATGCTGTTATTTTGGTTATGTCACCCCCCAACTTAATAAATGATCATCCACGGGCACTTCAAATGTATTTTCAATGGAATATTTAATCAAATCCGTAAAATTCGACGAGGACGTACCTAGAGACTTACCTCAGCAAAGTGACATTATGGCGGAGTAACAATAGTAACGGAGTAACAACACTGACAGAGTAATAGCAGTGAGAGAGTAAGAGTAGTGACAAAGTCACAACTATAACGGAGTAACAACAGTGATGGAGTAACAACATCCAAAACTTAGAAAAAATTCTGAAGTAACATCTTTGGTGGAGTAACAACATCGAAGAGTAACATCATCCAAAACTTAGAAAAAATTATGGGGTAACAACATTGGAGGAGTAACAACATCGAGGAGTAACAACATCCAACACTTAGAAAAAATTTCCAGAATAACAGCACTCCATACTTAGAAAAATATCTAGAGTAACATCATTGGAGGAGTAACAACATTGAACACTTCAAAAACTTTCTAGAGTAGCAGCACCGGGTACTTAGAAAATTTTCATCTCCGCAAATTTTCACTCCTGTAGTAGTTCCTGCAAAAATAAAAACAATTGAGTAGTAACAACATTTTTTTCATATATATATATATATAATTTTTTTTTTTTAATTCAAGGATCTAGAGGAGGAATTCTTTACACTAACAACCTTCAGACCAGATTTTTCAGAGAGATGTTTAATAAATGTATCCTTAGAGTCTGGGTAATGATACAGTCTTAGACGATGTCCATTTTCTATGAAAGAAGCATGAGCATCATCAATTGTGACAAGTTTGACTGTTCCATTATTAAAAACTGTGTCCACTTCATAAGGACCCATCCACGAGAGAAAATATTTTCCTTGAAGTCCTTGAAATGGGAATCATAGAGTAATGTCCAATCTCCTCTGTGAAACACCTTATTTTTAATAAATTTATCATGCTATTTTGTTCTTTTTTGCTGAATTGCAGCAATCTTCTGGACAACCATCAAACAGATTTCATCTAATTCATTTGGTTGTTCCAGTCGGTGTTTCTAGGCATCTAAAAAATCCAGTTCTACCTCCAAAGCTATTCTGAGTGTAATAATTTCAAATTATATCAGAAATAAGGGGGATTTCCCATAGACCAAATCAAATGGTGAAAATATTGTTTTGTTCTGACATGTTTTTCTATATGCCAAGAGAGCTTCAAGAAGTTTTTCAGCCCAATCCTGACAATGTCTTGCTAGAATCTCTGTCAAGATATTTTTCAATACCTTGTTTGTGCTTTCTACCTGACCATTTTCATGGGGATGATACGGGGATGTGTCTCTATGTTTTAATCCATATTTCTGCATAATCCTGTCTATCATGTGTGATGTGAATTTCACTCCTGCATTTGAAACAATCTCTCTCGGAGCACCATACGAGCAAAAATCTCTTCAAATAGAAAATCTGAAACAAGTTGCTCTGTTTCTTTCACAATAGCCTTTTCTTCCACCCACTTAGTTACATAGTATGTGTAGACCAAAATGTGGACCTTCTAATGTGGAGGTGGGTTAAATGGCCCAAAAAAATGGATAGCCCATTTTTTGAAAGGTTTAAGGACTACCTGGGTCTGTAGTGGAATTTGATCTCATCAACCCGTTTGACCCATCTGTTGGAAACTATCACATGCACGGACATAGTCTTAGGAATTCTAAAAGATAGAGGGCCAATAATACCCCATATGTAATACCTTATGTCTGTCCTCTTATATAAAAAAATTTCCTCCTCAAGGACCATCATGAGCAGCCTTCAATATTTCATAAATGTCATCCTCAGATAAATAGCTATGGACTTGCTAATTGACACCTTTATGAAAGAGATATCCTGATATCTAGGAGTATTGGGCACTATGATGAATGATATTTTGATGTTCCCTTTATGAAAAATGATGAGGCACCTTTCGTGTAGCAAGATATTTAGAAATATCTGCATACCACAGAGGATTAGTGGAAATTGTATAAAGATGTTCATCTGGAAAATTGTCCTCTATGGGTGTGCCTTCATCATTATTATCCAATATAGACATAAAATCAGCAACTACATTATCCTTCCCCTGTTTATCTACTATTGTAATATCAAATTATTGAAGCAATAGAAACCATATTTTAATGGGACTACAGGTAATAGGTGCATTCATCAAATACCTAATTTTTGTGTGATCAGTATGTATGAAAGTAGGATACCAAGTAATGTAGTGTCGAAATTTATTGATGGCATAGATAAAAACCAATAATTCCTTTTCTGTTACCATGTAGTTCAATTTAGCAGGAGTCAAATTCTTGCTGACATAGTAAACTGCATATGGTTTCTTATCTTCTTGCTATCCTAGAACTACCCCAACTACTGTTTGAGAGGCATTAGTATGGATGTGAAATGGAAGTGCCCAATCCAGTCCTTGTAGTCTAGGAGCTGCATAAACAAGTTCCTTGATTTTTCTAAAAGTTTCTTCACAATCACCTGTCCACAAAAATGATGCATCTTTAGTTAGCAGCTAAAAAGGTGTGAATGTTATTTAAGAAATTTTTTCTACAAAACGTCTGTAATAGCCAGCACAACTAATAAAATATGTACCTGTGTGGGTGTCTTAGGTTCAGGAATATGCACAATTACCTCTACCTTGGCTAGATCAACTTGAATTCAAGTAGTAGAGAGCAAGTGTCCCAGAGCTATCCCCTCTTCCCTCATCATGTGACATTTGACCGTACTCATAGAGACATGGGTCTACTTGCATATTTCAAGAACATTTCAAAATTTTCCAAGCCTTCTTCAAATGAATCTCCGTATGGAGTGAATTCATCCATATAAATCTCAACACTGTTAGCGACTAGATCAAAAAAATACCCAATATTTCCCTTTAGAATGTTGCAGGTGCATTCCAAAGATCGAATGGCAAGACTCGGTTTGCAAAGGTTCCCCAGGGGCATGTGAAGGTGGTTTTATATTAGTTCTTAGGGGCTATCTGGTTCTGATTATACCTAGTAAACCCGTCCAGGAAGGAGAAACAATTCTTCCCATCCAAGGTAACCAAGACTTGGTCAATGAACGACAAAGGAAAATGGTATTTATGAGTTTCCTTTCTCAACTCCCAATAGTCCATGCAAATACGCCATTTCCCATTCTTCTTGGGAACAATAACCAACAAAGAAACCCACTGGTTGTCTGAGATGGCGTAAATGAATCCTACATCCAGTAACTTTTGAAGTTCCTCTTTGAAAATGTTCTTTAGGGTGGGGTTCATTCATCTCTGAGGTTGTCTCATAGGACATCAATCTTCTTTGATGTATATATGATGAGTGCATAAATTAGCAGGAATCCCCTTCATGTATGTGTAATCCCACACGAAGGCTTCCTTATGGTTTCGAAAAACTTTTAGGTTTGGGTTGATGTTAATTTTTTTTCCTGGCTCAATTTCGACGAGAATACTATCATGGGATGATGTCGTAGGCATGTTTTCAATTTAATCTTTTGGTTTAATATTTTCCTGTGTTTCATAGTTCATGGAAAATTCTAGAATCTGAAGAATTGAATCAGAAAAATAATAGGGGTCATTAATAAAGTGTTACTAGTATCATCCTCTATTACTTTTTTGAATTGAAGGGCTTTCCAAATGGTAAGGACCGGTCTAATTTCTCCATTTTCAGGTTCATGTCCTTCCATTGGTAGAGGTTTTTGTTTGAATAATGGTTTTTCTGATGGGCTTGGTTCTGTAGGGGGATGGAGAGTGAGGTTCTTTGTGACTGTCCCATTAGATATAACCATATTTCCAGATCGACACCCAATATACGCATCTGCAGTTGCATGCCAAGGTCTTCCAAAAATCAAGGGATGACCACCAGCTAGGGATTGTGTCTGTAATACTAGGAGGTCCATGGGATAATTCCATGAGTCTACTAAAATAGTAATGTCTTCCAACTTCCCTATTAGTTTCACTGTAGATCTATCTACCAATTCCAAAACAGTAGGAGTTGGTTTAAGATTTCTAATATCCAACGCATGCATAGTTTCATAGGTAACAACATTTATGGCATCATCCAAATCTACCAGTACATTTTGGATTTCAACCCCATTAATTTGTACCATCAGAATTGGATTTCCAGGATCCCCATATTTTACAGGCATGAATTTTACTAGTATGATGTCAAACAATTTACCATCACATGGATGGTCAGTGGATCCCTTGATTCCTTTCTAGGATTTTTAGAACAATATCCTTTGAGGGTTTTCACATATATTAGTACATCCCTCATAGCTTGAAGTAGGGGAATTTTAACAAACATGTTTTTTAATTCCTCTAGAAAATCAAATTCTGTTTGATGGATTTGTTTACTCAGGGCCAATCCTTCAAGATATGGTGGTGTTGTATGGTACAACAACCCTCCCCATTTCAAAATTTTAGAATAAAGTTTGTTTTGAAATAGGTCCCCTTTCTTTTGAGATAAAATAAAATACTTTGAGAAAATCCGATTATTTTATATAAAACAATAAAAATATTCATTGTTTAAAAGTCATATATCGCATATCGCATATATCAAATACAAGTGAACAAATGTGATATTGAAACTTTTCTGATTCGATGAACTATCAAATCTTATATCGCATCGGCACAAAGCATAGGAGTATTCATGTTAAAAATTTTAATGCGATAAAGTAAATCGCAATTGCAAATCGGTAGGGTCTTAAAGGTTTCACTTTTGTTTTTAAAAATCCCAATGCGATGTAACTTATCACAAATCACATTTCTAAAAGGATACCCTTCATTCAGTCTATTTCATAAACGCCGATGCGATGCGATTCATCGCAATCGCATTTCGGAGGAACAACCTTATATCTACTTATTCTGCAAAACTTTGATGCGATGGACCCCACCATCATCGCAATCGAAAATCGGCGGAAATCATATACAACTTAATTCCTTTGAGAATGTCCGATGCGATATACTATCATCGCAATCGCAAAATCGGCGAAATATATGAAATGATATTTGATTCCCTTTCGAAACATCCGATGCGATGGATAGTTAAGTTTTTTTTATTGCTATTTGCGTCGCGCATATGTTATTTATCAATCGCAATCGGAAAATCCAAAAGGAAATTTTTACATTAACATTTCAAATCGCCGGTATCTGATTGTACGATCATTATTAATTATAAAATCAAACGATTTATGGTGAGCGATCTTATATGAATGCGTGAATGTGACTCTTGTGGAGGGAATTAAAGTTTAAGATGAGTTAATTAATTGTGATCATTAATAAAATATTTTCATACAATTGTTCTTATAACTTCGTTCCTTCCCATTTTAAAAGGTTTTTATCATTTGCAGAGCCATAGACCATCCAACCTCTTGTTCGTCAAGCTAGTGAAACGATACCAGATGGGAAAATGTCTAAGAAATTTAGGAAAGCAAGAACTAATACTACCGCAAAGATCATTCCTACTCCCACAGTAACGAAATAAAATCCAGCTAAAATCAAGCTGGTTATAGACACGACATGCCAGGGTCTCGGGAAGCTTTCCTGGGAATAAGTGTATAATTTGATTGAAGCAGAAAAACCCACTGTGATAGAGGTAAAAGTGACAGTACCAGATGAAGACGACTCAGATTTTGATTCTGAGAATCCTCTTAAAGCAATTGCAAATTATTTTTTTCATAGAATTGTGGCTCGGGCGAATATGTTCCCCTATTATGATGTAGTACGATGGGTGATAGATAATATCACCATCACAAAAAGAACCTTTATCTCAGCTGTGGGAACAAGTTTTGGGTATTTTAGAGCGGAAGATATCAAAGTCATGTACCATCTACCAAATCTGCGAAAGGTCTACAACAAAGCTTTCATAGTAGATTTTGCCACAAGAAATGAAGTTCAATCAGACCCTATTAAGGAGTGGAGACGAGCTCCGGAGAAACATAAAAATGAAGCATCAGGTATGTACTTCGTGGAGTCTCTTGCACCCCCATATTGCTATGTTGCTACAATGATGTGTAGAATCTTTGGGAATGATAATTCTATGAGGTTTTCAATTCAGATGGTACCCCTTATTCATGCTTAGTATAAATTTTGAAATTATGGATTGGTCAGTTATCCTTTCTGACAAAATAGCTAATAGAATTCTGGAATATAGAAAGGATAAAGACATTGGAAACACAACTCCTTTTCATTTCTCTACCTATATCTTAGATGCCCTGTGTTTCAATTCAGAATTTCCTATTCTAGGTTGGAGATGGACTTCACAGGAACCTGTTCTGATCCACACTTACCATAAACTCTTGTGGAAGGTCCATTTTAAAAATCATGTATACAGGATTTGTCATGGTTTTTTGTTGCCTGTCTATGAATTAATTTTTAACCAGTTTCCTCCCCGGCTCTCTCAAAAATCAAAGAATGATATATCCCTTATTGGAAATTGGTTTGGAGAAGAGAGATTTACTTACATCAGAGTTTTTGGAAGCATTGTGGAACCCCACATATTACCTTTGTATGTCCCTGACAAACTGTTAGCCCAAGAAATTTCTTACCAGTTGACAGAAAGAGGGATGTCAAGATGTTTAAAGAATTCCAAGAAATTAATGTGGCCTACCTTCCCCTTTCATTGTGGAAATTATACTCTGAATGATTTCAAACATGTTGAGAAGGAAGTCGTTAAAATAAGAGATCTTAAGCTTGTAACTGTCCTGTTGGGGTTCCTATGTTTTGGCCATTGATAAAAACCAAAATATAAGACAACATCAAACCACTTTGGGATTCAAGGATCTAGCCCTCTTGAATCCAGAGAGGGATCTCTCTATGAATGAGTTTAAATATGTGATCTTTAAAGCCTGAAATGTGATATTAGGCTGGTTATGAAGAGCATGGGTTTGTTTTGTTTGTTTTAGTTGGGCAAAGACATGATGAAGGTGAAGGCAGTTCATAATAAAGGGTGAAGATGTATGCAAATGAAGGAATTATTCGGCTGATAGAAAGGGAAAAAAACAGCTTAACCCATTGGGCTATGGAGTCATAGGAGGATTTTAATTGGACAGAAAGTTTCAAGAAGGATCCATGGGGCAAGTCACTTATGTCAAAGGATCTCCTAAGTTGATTGTATGGAATGAAACAGATAGGAAATGGAGAACACAAATGAAGAACAGTGAACAGCCTGAGATCAAGTAAGTGCTTTAAAACTATCTTGCTTTGGCATGTACTTAGAGAAACAAAACACAAAAGTATTCTGAGATTAGGTAAGTGCTTTTAAATTACCCTGCATTGAAGTACTTTCAGTTAAAAACATTTTTAAAAGAATTAGAATATATTAAGATCAGATGATTGCTTCGAAACCAACCTGCTTTCAGCATATTCTAAAGGAAAACACAGATAATCATCACAAAGAGAAATCTAGATCAAGAAAGTGCTTTGAAACCAAATTTCTTTAATATACTCTTTCAAGAGAACTTTCAAATGAAGAAAACATAGAAAATAAAGCTTTCAGTAAGAGTAGGGTACTGTTGAGAGTAAGTCCTAGCTCTATTTTTGCTGTTCCTTATCAGAGAAAGTGAATAGAGTGAAAACATTAAAGAAAATAGCAATTAACAGTGAGGAACACATCACCATTAACACAAATCAGGATCCCATGAATCAGAAGCTTGTATTTGATGTTCAAACCAATTACAATTAGCAAGCTCAGTGGGTCTCTACAACTTCAAACTTCTCATATCAACTTATGTATCTTCAAATTGCACACAAGGCATCAGTAACTTCAGAGAACTATTACATGCATTCAGATGTCCAGAGACCAACATTGGCTCATCTTCTATAGAAGTATTTATAGAAGAATGAGGGGGTGGGAGGATTTCCCAGGGGTCAAGTATCATTAATTATGTAACCAGTGCAATTCCTAGCCTTTGGGAACCAGACAAGGCATAATGCAGGAATGTAATCATTTCTAATTCTCCTTCATAACTTTGTTTCTGCCTTTCAAGGCCTAATGATAAAAAAGGATCCGCTTCCAGGCTGTTCTTAATCTTTAAAAATAGTTTTGCCGATAATAGAGATAAGATCTTTGATTTGCATTAATTGTTCAGTTGTCTTTAGGCAAACACCACTTGTTCTGGTAGTGACTAAAACTTCTTTGATTCCTATGAGGCTGCAGGTGTCTTTAGGAGCTGGAGATGGTTCAATTGGCCTTTTCTTATGGTGGTGGAGGCTTTCTCGGCTCGACATATGTCTTTGTCTTTCCCTAAAAAACCTTTAATTTACTTGAGATCTGTGTTTTAGGTCTTCAATCTCCTGTTTCTGGTGTGTTCTATCTTCGACACTGATAATCTTTGATCGGTGCTTGATTGACTGTGTTTTTTTGGTGCACAGGGCTGTACAGGGATCGAATGGCATCAATGCCTCATGAATCATTGATAAAACGTGAATTTTAAACCCTGCGAATGATTTCTCTAGTGAATCGAAGGCGGGAGGATCGTCACCCTCAGCCTGTGAATTTTCTTCAGCATGGTAGAAAAACCATTAAATCCTGCAAAAATACAAACAAGTCTTATAAAATCTGGCATGTGTAGGTTGGCTACTTCAGAAGGCACGTGGAGGGAGCATGGATGTTGGATGGCATCATCCAACAGTCGAGATTGATCAGAGGAATTCAAAGGGAAGGAGGAAGAAGAATTTAAGTCTGAGCTGTCGATCGCGCAAAGATCGACGGTCGGGAGCGAGGGCAGAAACTCAAAGCGAAGGAATCAGGGAGATGAATTGTGGACCATCTATCTACAGATCAGATCGACAACGGAGATGCTTAAATGACCGTGCCGTATCCGTGGTTAACTGTCGGGCTTCTTCCAAGCACGATCATCGTTCAATGAGCAGCCTCAGATCAGACAGTGCACATCAATATCATGTTGGGTCCATAGTCTAACTTTAACGCGCGATGAGTGGCGGTTTTCCAATAGTGCTCGAGGCCACGTGTCGGTTGCTAAATGGAATCGCTGCAAAACGAAAAAAACCACCGCCCTCGCAAAAGCGGTGCGATGAATCCCGCCTGGTTTTTCTTTTTAATAAAACAACAAAACACTTTAAAAACCTGAAAAATAATTTATAACAAAGGTTTAAACTTTGGGGCGGAAAAATATTTGCAATATGGTTCGGCACCCGTCTGTGGGGCCGTGGGTTTATGGAAGATAATATGGCCAGGGGCTTATGCACAGGGCTAATTGGCATCGAGCAATGTGATAAGCGCTTGGTTCCAACACCAAGGCGTATGTAGTGGAAATGGTTAAGGACCTAGCCCAAGGGGGCTTGAATCCATAATATGAAAAATGTGATTTTTATGAAGTTTTCAATGCTTTTCAAGGGTTTTGAGAGTTTCGATATAGTTTAAAAAAGGAGTTTTAAACTATGCAAGGTGGTTTTTTATGAAGGAGGAAATGAAACGAAGGAAAGATAGAGGAATTTTATGAAGAAAGAGGAAGCAAAATGAAGGTTAGTTCTAAGATGGAGGAAAAAAGGAAAAAGGATTTTTTGCAGCAGTATTTCTCTTTGAAATCAGCAGAATTTTCTGAGCTTTGAAATGGGAACAGTAATGAACAATTTGAAGCAGAGGAGATGATGTCTTCAAGATGCTTCAAGAGATAACATTGTGCATAAAAATTGTTTTTTGAAGGCTCCAACAATGTTTTGGCCACCTTTTGATAGAACAAATTTTATAGGTGGACAACAGTGGCTCCACTTGGGGATGGTGCCTTCCTGAAGGCATCAAGAATTTCGGACTTGCATCCTCTGGGAGGTTGATCAATTCTTTATCCATTGGGTTGCATTCTTTGCTTGGATGAATTGCTTTTGCTCTGAAAACATGTTAGCATCTTTTGAAAAAATAATGGATCTTTATCAACAAACTTTCTACCTACCTAATCCTACTTATCTAACATTTTTATTTCATTTAGAGTGCACTTGAATTGGAAAAATTTGTTACAACATTTATTCTTTTTAAAACAGGAAGTCTAATCTATTTCTACTCCTTATTTCTCCATGGACTCAGATTAAGCAGTTGAGCCCATATAATTCTCTACCTAATCTACCATCTGTTGGGATTAAACTGTCCAACAGATTTTATTCTCTAAATTCTACAACAGAAATTTAAAAACAGTCAAGTTAGGATTAAACAGTCTAACTTGATGTTGGTCTATGGTATAAGAACAAGTTGCACATAGACATTTATTTTGTAGAAAATTTAAAGAAAAAATGGAAGGTTTCAGATCTAACAGTTCAAGTACTTCCTTCATATTTTTACAGCTCTATTTTTTCCTTTTATTTGAGCTATCTTTCCTTTGTCAACTGGTTCAGATTTTGAGCATGTTTGAACCTTTCATTTCTAACCTAATCTATCTACTGATAAGCCAAGATTAAACAGTTTGAAAAATCAAATTTACTATCCTATCAGCAGAAAATTTAAAACTAATTAGTCAATATTAGGTTGTTTGACTAATTAGAAGTGTGTTTTTCAGGAGTGGCATTTGAACTTGCACACTTTCAGATTTGTTTCTCTTTTTTGGTATGGGGCTATACCTTTATTGTTTTTTACAATCTACCCTCTTTTCTATCTTTTATTGTTTTTGTATTTTTTCTTTATAAAACTGAACAAAGCAATGGTATTTACAATGGAAATGAAAGCTTTTAAAATTGAACTCAACAGTAGTAATGCTTGAGCATCCTGCCATTGACAGGACCCCCAAACAGATCTGTGCCATCTAATTCTTGCAGAAAAAAGGCGTTTGGACCAATGGTGGACTGAATTATGTAAGGACCTTGCCACAAACTGTCAAATTTACCATGTTTACCCTTATCTTCTCGTTTGGAGTCCCACTTGAGTACCTTGTCTCCAATGTTGAAGTCACAAGCTTTTGTTCTCTTGTCAAACAACTTCTTTATATTCTCTTGCACCTTTTGAGTTCTATTGTAGACTTCTTCCCTTGTCTGCTGGAGATGTATAGTCTGATTGATCCTCCTTACCGTACTGTCTTCTTCTGACTGTATTTCTTGGATCAATTTTATCACTGGTACAACCAGGCTGGTAGGAAACACTGCGTCTAATCCATAAACAAGATGGTAAGGGGATATTCCAATGGACTTCTTTGTGGTCAATCTGTCTTCCCACAAAGCATGCACTAACTTGTTATTCCATGATTTTTTTTTTTTCTTCAAGTAACTCCTTGATGATGGTCACCAAACTTTTATTTGATGATTCTGCTAGCCCATTACCTTGAGGGTAGTAAGCAGTAGAATGACCAAGTGTAATATGATACCTGTGACAAAAATCAATCATCTTTCTGGAACCAAAAGAAACAGCATTATCAATAATAATCTTCCTAGGACAGCCAAATCTAGACAGGATATGATCTTCAAGAAATTTTATAATGACAGAATCTGTGGCATTCCTAGAAGGTATGGCCTCTATCCATTTGGTGAAGTATTCAGTGGCTGTGATAATCCATTTGTGTTGGGCAGATGAAGCAGGATGGATTTCTCCTATGAAATCTAGGCCCCATTGTTGAAAAGGAGCTTCAACATTGATAGGTTGTAATGGTAAAGGGAGGATTTTTCTTTTGCCTTCAAAAATTTGGCATTTGTGATAGGAAACTATCATTTTATGGACATATTGAAAGATGGTGGGCCAGTAATAGCCAGCTCTAAGGATTTTATTGGCTGTGGTTTTCTAGTAGAGATGACCTCCACATTCTCCTTCATGGAATTCATGCTTGATCCTCTCTACATCAACTTCAGGCAAACATTTAAGCAATAAACCATTAGTATTTTTCCAATATAAACTTTCATTTAAAATACAATAGTTCCTAGCTTTCAACTTTAAAAACCTTGCCTTTGTTTTTGATAAATCAGGAGGAGCATTAAGATTTGCAAGCACATACAAGATGTCAGTGTACCAAGGTGAACTTTGAAACCGCTCTTCGATAGTGGGAGTAGGTAATTCTTCATGTTCATCCGAGGCATCTACCATGTTAATGTCAAGGGCTTGTAGATTAGATTCAGCCATTAATTGAGCTAAGCCTTGACCTTTAATGATTTTTGTGGGTTTGATTTCCAAATCATACTCTAATATTGCAGCAATCCATTTGCCCCTCTTTCCATCTGGGTCTTGTGACAAGATGTCTTTTACTACTATATTAGGCACATAGGCAATGATGTGGGAATGCAGAACATACACCCTAAAGTCCTTTAAGGCCTTTACCAAAGCATAGGCCTATTTTTCCATTATGTTATATTTCAAGGGTGCATCCCTTAAAGCCTTGCTGAAAAAAGAAATAGGTTGTTCCTGTCCCTTTGGATTTTTCTACAATAGGACTGCAGCCACAGTATGGTCTGAGGCAAAGGAAAAAATAAGGAAATCCTTTGAAAAGTCAGGGCTAATCAGGACAGGTGCCCAGGTGAGTGCATGTTTTACCAATTCAAAGGATCTTTTGGCTTCTACAATCCACTTCACTCCTACTTCTTTCTTGAGCATATTAGTCATGTTTCTAAGGAGCTCTGCTAAGTTGGGAATAAACCTCCTCAAGAAGTTAATCTTTCCAATAAAGGACTATAATTCTTTTATGTTCCTTGGTTGGCTAATCTTTAGTATTCCCTCAACTCTTTTTGGATCTATTTTAATCCCCTTTTCTGATATAATATGGCCAAGGAGTTTACCTTCTTGAAGGCCAAACACTGTCTTTTGGGATTTAAAGATAATCAAAACCTTCTGCATTTTTCCAGGACCTTTCTTAGATGTTTAAGGTGCTCTTCATCTGTTTTGGAATAAAATTTTATGTCATCAAGGTAAATTACAATGAAGTGCCCTATCTCCTCTGAAAATGCAATGTCCATGGCCCTTTGGAAAGTGGCCCTAGTATTCATTAATCCAAAAGGCATTTTCACATACATGAAAGTGCCCTAGGGAGTGGTGAAAGCTATCTTGAGTTGGTCTTCTAGGAGTACTAAAACTTGGTTATACCCTGAAAAACCATCTAATATAGAAATCCTCTTTGAACCAACTACCCTTTGTAGGATGTGTTCCATTTTGGGTAAAGGGTAATTGTCCTTTAGGGAGGCTCTGTTAAGGTTTCTGAAATCAATACACAATCTGATTTTGCCTGTATTTTTCCTCACAACTACAAGGTTAGAAACCCAATCTGAAAACCTCACAGACACTATGATTCCTGCCTCATACATTTTCTTGATTTCCTTTTCTACTAGAGGAATTTGTATTGGATTAATTCGACGCAGTTTTTGCCTAAAGGGTTTTTGGTTTTATTTCAATGGGATCTTGTGCTGGATGATTTATGTATTGTAGGCCTTTAAGTCTTCATAGCTCCAGGAAAACACATCAACAAACTCTTTAAATAGGTCGATGTATTTCTTTTTCATGTCTGCTGGCAAGGACCTAGCTAATTTAAACATTTTAGGCTTATCCTTTGTGCCTATGTTGCATTCCTCGACATCAGACTCTGTGTATTCTACAGTGGGTTTCTTTGCTATGTCATTAAAATCAAACAGGTCTTCTAAAGGTGCTAACCCCCTAGGTATGTTCTTGTTCTTTGACGGCAATACCTCTATGTCTTCATTTTCTGCGTCCTCGTACTCTTCAGTATGAGTTCCAAGTTTTTTAGTTAACATGTTGATTTTTACGGAACCGAATAGTTTATCTCCCTCAGGGGACTCTTTGTTGAGGCAATTTTTGTCGGATTTAGAATGTAAGTCAGATAACTCAAATTAGTTCCTGCCAAGCAGGAAATTCTCTATCTGCTTGTCGCCCTCAAAGACCTGCCAATATTTTTCATTATCTGGCACTGCAGCTCTATATTTTGTTTGAATGATGATCCGTTTATCACCAGGTGATTCTTGACATGAACTAGTAGCGCAGGCCAGCCCATTTGCAATTATGTTTTGACTCCTTGGGACAAACACGAGCTCATATTTTGTAAACGTGTTCAGGAAATCTATGGCATTATTTCGGTATACCTTTAGTCTAGGATGCTTAACGGCATACTCTCCATTTATTTGTTTGATGACTAATTCTGAGTCTCCCTGAACAATTATCTTCTTGGCTCCCAATTCTTTTAATAGACGCAATCCTAGGATGAGAGCCTCATACTCTGCGATGTTGTTAGTGCATTTGAAATCTAGCCTGAGAGCATGGCTTTTAGAGTAATTGTTTTCAGTGACGACCAACCATACCCCAGCGCCCGCACTCTTCTTAGTGCAAGACCCGTCAAAGTTCATGCACCATAAGGGATTGCTTGTAGGGCTAACATCGTTTTCATCCCTATTGCCTTGTTGATCATTATGTTCTATTCTGGGATCCGCAACATGTTGTGTTGGGCCTCGTTCCTCAGGATTTTCATGGAGTTGAGTGTGAGGGGTAGTCTTTTGTTTGCCATCTTGGCTTTGTTCACTATGGTTTGTTGTTTCAACGCACTGTTCAGAAGTTTCTCTCTCGTTTTCTTCCATATCTAGAACTACCATCATTTCTAGATTAGGGGCCTCTAACTGGTTATCTGAGTTGCTGTGTTCTGGCTCTGACTCCTTTTTGGATTCATTATTGTAAAAGATAAACGAATTCAGGTCTGTATGGACAGAATAAATGGGGGAATTTTCAGGATTTTCTGAGCTACTGACCATGAATCTCATGTGTGCCTCTCTGTATAGTCTTCTAAGCTGGCTAAAGACAAGGATAGTGGCATATGTCCCATCCATCTGTATGGTACCTTGCAGCTTGGCACCCCATGATATTGACAATAACAGGCCATACTTAGGAGGCACATCAGCCACCACCACATCCATCACCATGCACTTGGCTGGGATTTGGGTCAAACTCACACAAAGGTCTTTGATTAGGCCAAGGCACTTCACTCTGCTAGAATCAAAAGAATATAAATCCTTGTAAGTTCTGGTTATTTCTAGTCCTAGCCTTTCCATTATCACCTTTGGCATAAGGTTGTGCGAGGCTCCAGAGTCATGCATAGCATTATGCAGGATTTTGTCATGAAGATTCAAACTTACATAAAAGGGAGGAACGGGTCCCTCTTGATATATACCTTCAATCTTAGGACCAAAAATGAGCTCTGGCTAGTCATCATTAAGACTGACTGTGTTATTATTATCCTCAATATTTAAAGCCTTCAAAATTTGGGTCCTATATACATTCTGGGCAGCCAACTCAGTCAGGGGAACTAAGATTCTGATCTTTGAAATTTCCTGCTCTAGGATGAAAGGAATTTGTTTCTTTGAAGAACTTGTCACAGCCTTACTATCTGCCAATCTATCAGCAACATCAGCTTGCTGATTTGTTCTATTCGTATTTGACAAAATGGTTTTAAAAGGAGTACTAGCTAAAGAGGTAGTACTACTAATGTCCGCACTCTGTTTTTCATTGTTTTGGGTGCCTTTCTCTCTACCTTTATCAGAATTTACAGCCACTGTTTTATCCTTTTGTTTGAAAATTTTAGGCTTGGTTGTAGTGTTGTTTTGTGAAGATTTGTCAGAGGTTTTTGTGTTGGGAGTTTGTTGACTGGTTTTGCTTCTAAGGTCATATTATTTTTGAGACTCTATGATGACATTTTCCATGTCTTGAAAATAAATTTCATCATCATCTCTGTTGTCATCATAAGGGGTATGAAGACCTTGTTTTCTATGATAATGAATCTCAAAGTCATCATTATCTACTCCCAGCATGTTGATATCATCTTCCTCTGTTATCTCATCTATTTCCTCAACCTCACTTATATAGTTTTGATGAAAGGGAGGAGTGATCTGTTGATCATCTTCCCTAGGTCTATTTGGAGGTTGGTTCCTTCTAAAATTTTCATTATGGTTTTTGTTTTGAGGAGCAGTTTGGTTTTGACTGGCTTGTGCTCTCTCAAGGATGCTCATTTTCTTCATCATTTCGTCCATCATTCTCTCCATTTTTGAGTTGGAAGTAGAGGGTGTAGATTCCTCTCTAAAGGACACTCTCTTTTCATTTTTTATTCTCACTCTCTTCTCCATCAAGTTTACTTCTACAGCAAGAGCACCTTTTTGAAGTTTTTCAAGAGTTGCATGATCTCTCTCTCTCAGTTGATAGGCCATCTCAGGGTCAAAACCTTCAGGAAATTTGTTTAAAGCTGAGCCTTGTGGAGGTTTTAGATATGGGGAAAGTGCATTATATACACTATTAAATCTGGTACAATAATCTTGTACACTTTCCCCCGTGTCTCTATGTAGGTTCTTGTAATCCGAAAGGACTTGGAGAGGGTTTTTCTTTACTTCCCATTTGTTTAAGAATGTCTGATGAAAGGCTTGGAGATCATTGATACTATGAGGGGTTAAGCCTTTAAACCATTTTTTGACTTCCCCTCCTAAGCTTTGAGAAAATAATCTAAGCTTGACAGAATCATCATCAATTTCATTTCGGTCAAAGTAGTCATCCATTTTATCCACATGTTGTGATGCAGTTGTAGCATTGCTAGAATCATATAATGGAATTTTAGACTGATATTCCTGCGGAAGATTGACTAATGGTACATGAAGGACTAAGGGAGCATACCATGCTTCCATGATATGTGGTGGAGGTGGATTTACAAGAGGTGTATTAATAGGAAGGAAAGTGGGCTGAAGTGGGGTGGTTTGAACAGTGGATGTAGGGTGATCAGAAATGGATGGACCAGGAATAGATTGTTGAGCTAATCTTGGATGAGAGACACCTAAGTTGTGAAGGAAATGTGAATCAGGAGGTGTTGTTTCTCTGCTACCAGGATGTTCACTTGTTTTAGGAAATGAAAGTGAAGACTCAGAATCTAACTGACCTAAGTCACCAAGAGACCTAGTTCTAAAGGGATTCACTAAGTCAACTTGTGATTGTTGTAGAGCTGAAAGATTTTCAGGAACTGAATTAGCTCTTAAGGGTGATCCGAGAATAGTTGATAATTTAATCCTAGGAGACCTCCTAAGGATACTTTCTGGATTGTAAACTATCTCAAGTGGATCAGGGTCAGGATAGGTTCTAGTGTGAGTCTTTCTAGAAGCCACTATGCTGTGTTTTTTAGACCTAACTAAAAAAAAAAGTGTTAACCAGATATGACAATCTATGAGTGGTTTAACTGATATTTTTCTCAGAGAACTTTAATCCTAAAGCCCTCTTACTGAGTTTGAATGGTTTTATAATGATTACGGGTCCTCCCAGTGGAGTCTTAAGGTCTTGAAGGTTATGGAGTTGCCAAGTGTAAGTTCTTAGCTCTTTTGGAGGTAAAAGGAGTTATGGTCCACTACCATGTTTTATTGAATACCAATATGAACTATTTTTTGATTTTTTAAGTTCTAGTGGTTGTTAAGAATATGCTAACTCTGTTTCAAAACTTAGCTACGGTTATGAGACAAAGATAGTCTACTCTTATGGCTAAGCTAGCTAATTTTTCAAGGTTAGATAAAGTCTTATGAGAATCCTAGGGTTTGCCTAGTTTGTCACTGACTCAAACAAGTTTCATCATGATTACCATTCTTTGGTATTGCTTGAAAAGGCTACTTTCTACTCACAAGGTTTTATGAAGCTTTTAAGGGAACCTAAGGTGAAAATTGAATTGTGATTCCCCAGTGGAGTCTCCATTATGTTGGGCTTCCTATGTTTTTTCCATTGACAAAAACCAAAAGGTAAGACAACATCAAACCACTTTGGGATTCAAGGATCTAGCCCTCCTGAATCCAGAGAGGGATCTCTCTATGAATGAGTTTAAAGACGTGATATTTAAAGCCTGAAATGTGATATTAGGCTAGTTATGAAGAGCATGGGTTTGTTTTGTTTGTTTTGGTTGGGAAAATACATGATGAAGGTGAAGGCAGTTCATAATAAAGGGTGAAGATGTATGCAAATGAAGGAATGATTCGGCTGATAGAAAGGGAAAAAAACAGCTTAACCCATTGCGCTATGGAGTCATAGGAGGATTTTAATTGGACAGCAAGTTTCAAGAAGGATCCATGGGGCAAGTCACTTATGTCAAAGGATCTCTTAAGTTGATTGTATGGAATGAAACAGATAGGAAATGGAGAACACAAATGAAGAACAGTGAACAGCCTGAGATCAAGTAAGTGCTTTAAAACTATCTTGCTTTGGCATGTACTTAGAGAAACAAAACACAAAAGTATTCTGAGATCAGGTAAGTGCTTTTAAACTACCCTGCATTGAAGTACTTTCAGTTAAAAACATTTTTAGAAGAATTAGAATAGCTTAAGATCAGATGATTTATTCGAAACCAACCTGCTTTCAGCATATTCTAAAGGAAAACACAGATAATCATCACAAAGAGAAATCTAGATCAGGCAAGTGCTTTGAAACCAACCTGCTTTAATATACTCTTTCAAGAGAAATTTCAAAGGAAGAAAACATAGAAAATAAAGCTTTCAGTAAGAGTAGGGTACTGTTGAGAGTAAGTCCTAGCTCTATGTTTGTTGTTCCTTATCAGAGAAAGTGAACAGAGTGAAAACATTAAAGAAAATAACAATTTACAATGAGGAACACATCACCATTAACAAAAATTAGGATCCCATGAATGTTGTGTAACCAACTCCAAAAATAGGAGAAATGAGATATCAACGCCTTAGAAATAAGCCACTTCGAGGGGGCAACCTCCAATACATTACATGAATGAACAATTCTTGGATGATACAATTTACAAAACCTCCTTTCTATATATAGGAGTCCATGTGGCCATAATGTAATCCTAGTGGGCCACAATGTAATCTTAGCCGACCTAACAATAATAATTTAAGGGCACAATAATAACAAAATGGGGGTTACAAGGGTACAATAATAACAATAAGGGGGTTACACTAACAACAATAAGGGACTATACTAGTAATATAGGGATCTAACATGCCCCTCTCCTTCAAAAAAGTGTTGTCCTCAACGCTTGAGTAGCTCTGGGTGCTTCTGTATAAAATTCTCATCCTCCCATGTAGAATCTTCGGTGGGTAAGTTCTTCCACTTGATGAGATACTCTAAAATTGATCGAGTTCGTAGCTATAGAGTTCTTGTTTCCGTGACCGCTTCAGGTTCCAATATGATTTTTCCTTCCTCATCAAGTTCTGGAAATATTGTTTGAACTGGAAGATTTTCACCTATAACCTTCTTTAAGCATGAAACATGGAAAACTGGATGTACTCGCGAAGAAGCGGGAAGCTCCAATTTGTATGCCATAGTACCAATATTTTGCAACACCTTGTAAGGACCATAGTACTTTGGCGATAATTTATTATCCTTCTTTGCTTGCTTGAGGGACATTTGTTTGTATGGTTGTAGCCGTCAAAATACCCAATCTCCTACATCAAAACTTCTCTCGCTGCGATGTTGATCTGTCTGTTGTTTCATTCGATTTTGTGCCAAATTCAGGTTATCCTTTAAGAGTTGGAGAACTTCTTGCTGATGCTCGATGTGATCTTCCACTGCTTGAACCTTCGAATTTTCCTTAAAGATGATGTGATGGATGGTGGATGATATCCATAAAGTGCCATAAATGGGGTCATTTTTGCTGCAGTATGGAAGGAAGTGTTATACCACCATTCAGCGAGAGGTAACCACTTGACCCATTGTGTTTGTTTATCGGATACAAAACAACGAAGATATCCTTCCAAACATGTATTTACTATCTCAGTTTGACCATCAGATTGAGGATGATAAGATGAGCTATGAGCTAATTTAGTACCCAAAGAAGAAAATAACTCTGTCCAAAAATTTCCCATAAAAATGGGATCTCTGTCGCTCACAATAACCCTTGGGCTTCCATGTAGCTTTTGAATTCTGTCCACAAATGTAGTAGCAACTGTACTTGCTTTAAATGGATGAGATAATGCACAAAAGTGTGCATACTTGGTAAGTCTATCAACTACCACCATGATGACACTCTTTCCTTCGGACTTAGGTAAACCCGTGATAAAATCCATTGAAATCTCCTCCCAACGTTGACTTGGAATGGATAAAGGTTGTAGAAGTCCTGGGGTCTTAATTGTTTCCACTTTATTCTGCTGGCAAACAAAACATTCCGCCACAAACTTTCGAATATCAGATTTAAGGCCATCCCAAAAAAATTCTTTCTTCACCCTGTGGTAAGTTTTTAAAAATCCCGAGTGTCCCCCTAAAGGAGAAGTGTGCAATTCCAGAAAAATCTTTTGTTTTAGTTGGGAATTCTTACAAAGATATAAGCGATCTTTGTACCATAAGGAATCATTTTTCCAACTAAATGTATCAGATGTACTAGGATCTTGCCGCAACTTTTGAATGAGTGTCCATACATCTTTGTCCTTCTTCCATTCATCTCTTGCTTTGGTTATCCAATCTGGTTGGATAATAGAAATGGCACAAAGCAATGCTTCCACCTTTTCATTCTTTCTTGAGAGTGCATCTGCAACAACATTAAGCTTTCCTTTTTTGTAGATTATTTCAAAGTCATAACCCAACATCTTTGTGACCCATTTTTGCTGCTCTTCTGAAGATAGTCTTTGTTCCAAAAGTGTTTAAGACTATCATGATCAGTTTTTACCTTGAAGTGTCTTCCCATTAGGTAAGTTCGCCATTTCTTTAGTGCATGCAGCATTGCTAACATTTCCTTCTCATAAATAGGTTTTTGTAAATACTTTCCTTTGATTGGACGACTTTCAAAAGCAATGGGTCTTCCTTCCCGCATTAAAACTGCACCAATTCCATTTCCTGAGGCATCACATTCCACAATAAAGGTTTTTGTGAAGTCTGGCGTAGCTAAGACCGGTGTTAGGCACATTTCCTCTTTAAGATGTTCAAAGGCCTTAGTTGCTTCAGGAGTCCATGAAAATGCATCTTTCTTCAATAATGTTGTTAGAGGTGTTGCTATTCTTCCATAATTCTTAACAAACTTGCGATAATAGCCTGTTAACCCGAGAAATCCTCGCAACTGCTTTATCGTCTTAGGGACTTTCCATTCCTTAATGGCTTTAATTTTGTTAGGGTCTACTTTAACACCCTCATGAGATATAATATGACCCAGATATTCCACCTCTTGTACTCCAAAGAAACATTTAGATGCTTTTGCATATAATTGTTTCTCCTGCAATAGTTTGAGCACCCTATCAACATGTTCAAGATGATCCTTCCAAGACCTGCTATAGATTAGTATATCATCAAAAAATACTAGCACAAATTTTCTAAGGAAGGGTTTGAAAATGGAATTCATCAACCCTTGAAATGTAGAAGGTGCATTGGTAAGGCCAAAAGGCATGACCAAAAATTCATAATGACCCTCATGAGTTCGGAAATCTTGTTTTTGGAAAATCTTAGGTCTTCCATTCTAATGTGATGATATCTCGAACGAAGATCCAACTTGGTAAAATAAATTGCTCCATGTAATTTATCCAATAATTCATCGATCACGGGAATGGGAAATTTATCTTTAATGGTGAAACGACGTGGAAACCCTGCACGTCAGGGACACATTCACCATGATCCATCCTTCTTGTGTACCAATACTACAGGAGAAGAGAAAGAACTTTGACTAGGTTGAATTATATCCGCCTCTAACATTTCTGCGATCATACGTTCAATTTCACTCTTTTGGATGTAAGGATACCTATAAGGCCTAATGTTTGGAGGAACACTTCCTGGAATCAAATGAATAGCATGATCATGATCACGAATAGGTGGGGGTCCTTTGGGAGTTTCAAACACCTTGGAATGATTGTCCAAGACTTGTTAGAGATATGCAGAAATAGATGATTTTGATGTTGGAACTTCTAGTGAGCATAATTGTGCAATTACACCTCGTTGTTATTTCTTCAGAAGATTTTTCATGACATTAGAGCTTATTATATTTCCCGGCTTCCCTTCAATACCCCGTAGAATGACTTCCTTTCCTTAGAAAAAATTTCAGAAAAGTTCTTGAAAATTAAAAGCTACCGTCCCCAAAGATTGTAACCATTGACTCCTAGTACAACATCATCACCTTCCATAGGAATGGAAAGCATTGGAATATTCAATGCATACTCCCCCATGGTTAGATTGATATTATGGCATTTTCCAGAGAAATTTATAGTTCCTCCATTTGCAACCATCACTTGACATTCTGGTGTTGGGTATAGGTAACAATTTAATTCCTTGGCTACCTTACAATGAATAAAATTATGGGTGCTACCTGAATCAATCAACACTATTACCTTTCTCTTCTTGTTTTGTCCTTTTATCTTGAGAGTTTGAGGGTGGTAATTCACCTTGATGCATTAAGCAATCATGGTTGGATTCATTTCTTCCTCTTCGAGGGTGGTTCACGGTGCATATCCTCTTCTTGTTCATTTTCTTCTTATCTTCACAATCTATGTAGAATAATTTCTTCTCAACACACTTATGACCTTTAGTGTATTTACTATCACAACTGTAGCAAAGCCCTTTTTCTCTTTTTTCTTCCAATTACTGTGGTTTCAACCTTGTAGGTTGTGGAAGTCTAGGAGTAGCAACACTTCCATCTTTATATATGTGAGTGGTAGGCTTCTTTGTTTCCATAATTTTACATTCAATTTTTCTTGTCAACCTGAATGCCTTCTCCAATGAATCAGGTTCCCAAAGGCGAACTTCATGCTGGATGTTATCCTTTAAAGTCCCTATGAAGACATCAATCCTGTGTTCCTCTGGAATATCAGTTACTCCTATATTCAATTTTTGGAAGTCCTCAATGTGCTCCACCACTGAACCCTTTTGTTTGAGATTTATCAATTGGGTAAAGAAGGTGTTGCTCTTTGTATCCTCATAATGTGCTATCATTTCCTCCATAAAAATTGACCAAGTGACAATTTTTTTACGAGAGCAAAGCCATCGATACCATACAAATGCATTTTGTTCTAAATGTAAAGTTGCATTGTGTACCTTTTGTGTGTTTTGCACATTATGGAGATCAAAATATTGCTCCATTTGTAGTATCCATGTTACAAGATCCTTTCCATCAAACTTTCTCATATCCATTTTTGGAATACGGTGGTTCTTCCCGCCAACATTAGAGTTTATGAAATCACGATTAACATTTATTTTGTTCTCATCATGAGTTTTCTCTACTATCTTTTCACCATTAGGAAACATTTCTTGTATCAACTTTGTCAAACCTTCCATGTCTGGTTTTAGATCATTCTTCATGTTTTCCATGTTATCTTTCATTTTTTCATCAATCTCAGCTTCCGTGTCATCCATCTTAGATTACATGCCATCTATCTTAGATTCCATGCCATTCTTCAAACCATCCATCTTAGATTCCACCCCTTTCTTCAAAACTTCCATTTCATTTTTTGTTGTTCTTTGCGAGAGCGAAATTTGTTGCACTTGCTCTTGTAATTTTGATATGTCATGTTGCCATTCTTCGTCCTCATGAGTCATAGTAGAGCCTTCTAAAGGCTTAATGGGTGTTGAATTCTTTTTAGGGGCCATTTTAGACTCCAATATTGATATCTATTCTACAATAGGCCCTTTCAATCAATTCAAATTGATTCTTCAAACAAGACTTATGCAATTCGGAAAACAAAATACACACCTTTTACTTGCTTTGAGGAGCTAGATATTGAAATTGTATTATCTCTGTTATTTCGCATCTTCAATATCTTAAATTCAGCACTGAAGTATCCCTCTGAATTCTCTTTTGAATGCCATAGGTCTGACCTAATTTGGATTCTCCAAGAAAACATTATGTCCAATCTCCCACAATGACCCAATTTTGGATTGGTTCAATAGAGAGAAATTGTACGACTTGCCACGTGTTGTCCTTTGTTTCATCCTTCGTATCTGAAATTGATAGCCACGAAACTGAGTTTTGTGTACTTGCAACCAATTTTTACGGCACTCCAATCCGATGCCCAAAGAGAGAGTTATTGAAATTTTCCCACGATCACCTCTTTGAGAAGAAATTCAGGAGCCTGAAAAAGCACTACCTTCCACAGATCATATCTCCAAAAATATTATGAACCAAGCTCTGAAAGTTTTTGACAAATTTCTTCAGGATTTCAGCTTCGCACCATATGAATTTAATATTCTTAACCTTCGTAGAATTTGTTTTACAGCGCAAATGCCACGATGACTTGTTTAGGAACCTGAAAAAATACCTAACTTCCATAGATCATATCTCCGAAAATATTGCGAACTAAGCTGCGAAATTTTTAGACACTCTTCCCCCGAGTTTCGGCTTCGCACTAAAAATTTAAGATTACGAGCAAGTAGAAAAAGGTTATAAGCAAATTCCACGATGACTGTTTGGAGCGACGAACCCTAGAATCCAAACCTGCGATACCAAATGTTGTGTAACCAACTCCAAAAATAGAATGAGATATCAACGCCTTAGAAATAAGCCACTTCGAGGGGGCAACCTCCAATACATTACATGAATGAACAATTCTTGGATGATACAATTTACAAAACCTCCTTTCTATATATAGAGGTCATGGGCCATAATGTAATCCTAGTGGGCCACGAATGTAATCCTAGCCGACCTAACAATAATAATTTAAGGGCACAATAATAACAAAATGGGGGTTAAAAGGGTACAATAATAACAATAAAGGGGTTACACTAACAAAAATAAGGGACTATACTAGTAATATAGGGACCTAACAATGAATCAGCAGCTTGTATTTGATGTTCAAACCATTTACAATTAGCAAGCCCAGTGGGTCTCTACAACTTCAAACTTCTCATATTAGCTTATGTATCTTCAAATTGCACATAGGGCATCAGTAACTTTAGACAACTATTGCATGCATTCATATGTCCAGAGACCAACATTGGCTCATCTTCTACAGAATTATTTATAGAAGAATGAGGGGGTGGGAGGATTTCGCAGGGGTCAAGTATCATTAATTATATAACCAGTGCAATTCCTGGCCTTTGGGAACCAGGCAAGGCATAATGCGGGAATGTAATCATTTCTAATTCTCCTTCATAACTTTGTTTCTTCCTTTCAAGGCCTAATGATAGAAAAGGATCTACTTCCGAGCTGTTCTTAATCTGTAAAATTAGTTTTGCCGACAATTAGAGACAAGATATTTGATTTGCATTAATTGTTCAGTTGTCTTTAGGAAAACACCTCTTGTTCTGGTAGTGACTAAAACTTCTTTGATTCCTGTGAGGCTGCAGGTGTCTTTAGGAGCTAGAGAGGGTTCAATTGGCCTCTGCTTATGATAAAGAGGTGTGATGAATCCCGCTTGGTTTTTCTTTTTAATAAAACGACAAAACACTTTAAAAACCCGAAAAATCATTGATAACAAAGTTTTAAACTTTGGGGCGGAAATTTTTTTGCAATACAGTTCGGTGCCCATCTGCGGGGCCATGGGTTTATGGAAGATAATATGGCCAAGGGCTTATGCACAGGGCTAATCGGCGTTGAGCAATGCGATAAGTGCTTGGATGGCTAGAGCTTGGTTCCAGCACCAAGGCATATGTAGTGGAAATGGTTAAGGACCTAGCCCAAGGGGGCTTGAATCCATAATATAAAAAATGTGATTTTTATGAAGTTTTCAATGCTTTTCAAAGGTTTTGAGAGTTTTGATATAGTTAAAAAAAGGAGTTTTAAACTATGCAAGGTGGTTTTTTATGAAGGAGGAAATGAAACAAAGGAAAGATAGAGGAATTTTATGAAGAAAGAGGAAGCAAAATGAAGGTTAGTTCTGAGATGGAGGAAAAAAGGAAAAAGGATTTTTTGCAGCAGTATTTCTCTTTGAAATCAGTAGAATTTTCTGAGCTTTGAAATGGGAACAATAATGAACAATTTGAAACAGAGGAGATGATGTCTTCAAGAGGCTTCAAGAGATAACATTGTGCATAAAAACTGTTTCTTGAAGGCTCCAACAATGTTTTGGCCACCTTTTGATAGAAAAATTTTTATAGGTGGCCAACATATCCCAGGGAGAGAGTATGACCCAAATAAAGTAACTTTTGATTTCACAACTTTGGTTCAAATTGCTAGGTTTGAGCATGAACCCGATGAATTTGATGATTTATTTGTCTCTATTCAGAAATTTTCCCAAGTTTATGACTTGGCCAAATCCAAGTTTCAAGTAGAATATATGAACAAATGTTTGCAGTTCAGAAGTCAGAGATTGTTGAAAGCTCCCCTTGACCAGCTAAGGATTCCTTTGCAAGAAGCTGAAAATATAGAAACTAAACAAAAGAAAAAGGAAGACACAACTAGCAAGACAAATAAAGAAGTGTCTATCAGTAAAGCTAATATCCATACTAAGAAGGAAAATGCAGCTGTCAAACTTGATATTCAGACAGAAAAGGAGAATATAGTTAACAAAAATGATATGCAGTCTGAAGAAAGAAATACAAATGATCAATCCAATGATCAACTTGAAAGAGAAACAAACACGAAAAGAGTGGTAAATTATGTTGAAATTATTGTTACTCCCAAATTGCTAAGGCAATATGAGCAATTTGAACAGCAAATTGGAGGACAAAATAATCCTCAAGTTGATAGTTTTAATAATCAAGATATGGAGATTATCCCTAAACATCCATAAGAAGAAATTGTGTTGAAAGTTGAAGAAATCCCTCCTTTGGATATCTTTTATAGTCCTGTTACTCACCGATAAAATTTTGTCATACCAAATGGTGGCTAAATGATTTTGAGCCTTCAAGAAAAATATTTTATTGCAAAAAGTGTTACCTCTTGAAGTCTCATGAAGACATCTGGTCATTAATCTTAAAACTTTACTATTGTTTCCATTTCGTACTCTGAAAATTTTGTTATTTTCATAAGTCAAAACACTGTTGCAAAGACCCTTTTCCTCCTTCCACCACAAAACTAACCTTCACTTTTTTACCTCTTTCTTCCATAAAATTCCTCTATTTTTTCATGAGTTTCCTTCTTCCATTCATGAAAATCCACTTTGTAAGGTTTAAAACCCACTTTTTAGCCTTACCGAAACCCTCGAATCCCTTTAAAAACATTGAAAAATCATAAAAATTTCATGTTCTTTATTACAGGCTTTAGCCCCTTTGGCTAAGCCCCCTAAACCACTTCCCCACATGTGCCCTTGCCATAAAAACCAAGCGCTAACCCCTTTCAACGCTAATCGCATCGCAAAATCCCAGCGCACAAGTTTGTTTGACATCTTTCAAATGTTCCGATGCGATTAGCCCTCTGTTTCATGACCCCGATCGTATTATTATATTATTTTTTCATATAAAATATGGGCCGACCTTCCTTGCTTAAAACCTTGTAAATAAATCCTTTCCCGATCACCTTTTTCTTTGTAAAACCCAAAAACCCATTTTTCCAAAGTTTTGATCTAAAAATCCAAATCACGTGTTAAATAAAAAATGGTTAGATTAAAAAGACTGATTGCGCAATCGCATCGAAAAAATTCAAATGGGTTTATTGAAAAGGCCACATCAAAACTTCCGATGCGATTAAAGTCCCATATCCATAGTCCTCGGTCCTTTGCTTTCTTTGAAAAAGCAAGTGCAAAAGCCGAAACTCTTATCGCATGGGAAAAGTTTTAATGGGTTGATTGAAAAGCCCAGGCTCGAAGGCACGACCCTGATTAGCCCCTATATACATGAGCCCAGGGCCTATCGGAGGTATATATAAAACCAGGCCCACAACCGATCGCAAAATCGCATCAGAACGTTTCCTTGGTGCAGTTTAAGTGTTTACCACCGCCGATTGCGATGGCCCGATGGCCCAATCACATCGGAAATTTCTCCGATCACACAATCGCATCACCTCACTCCCGACTGCCGATTGCGATTTACCCCGATGTTTCACTCATCGTCGATCTGATCTGCAAATCGACGGTCTGCAATTAATCGCATCGCAACTTTTGATCGGTGCAATCGCTTGCCACCCCCGATTGCGATCCACCGATTGCGATTCCCCAATTAGATCTAGGCCATCTATCTGCATTCATTCGACGGTCCAGATTATTTCGGAAACCCATTCACCTTTTTTTCATTTTTCTTCGCCTAATTTTTTTTAACCTGTTTTCTTTGTATTTCCGTCATTTTTTCATTATACGACCAGGATCACTCCCAATTGTCAATCTCTGCAGATCGACGGGTCCGACTTATATATCCCTCCATTCTCCTTTTTTGCCTCTTCTACGCAGATCTCCACCGTTGGATGAAGCCATCCAACGGCCATGCTCTCTCCCGACGCCCTCTGAAGCAGTTTACGAAATAAACGCAAGATTTTGTAATTTTTGTGTGTTTTTTGCAGGATATAATGGATTTCGAATGTTTTAAAGGGAAAATCAAAGCCAAAGGATGACGATCTTTCAGGATTTGTTTATTAAAGGGATCCATTTAAAGGTTTCAACACCACGCTCAGGCGGCGCATCATGAAGCGCTGATACCATAAAGAGACCTTCGCGGATCTGCACATCAACAAGACACCGTGAAGAGTAATATGATTAAAGAGTATCAGACCGACAACACATAATCAAAGTGGAAAATTATTTAAAGACTATTAACACAGTTTGGAAGGATTAAGACATAAATTTGACTGAATCAAGCATCTGATTCACGTTTAAAAGAAATTTTGAAGACCAGAAGACAGATATTAGGCTTAATTAAAGACTAAAACACAGAATTCAAATATACTACAGGTGTTTTAGGTCAAACAGCCTACGCCGCCACATCAGGGGAAAATTTAATCCCCTAGCTACCACAAAGCCACCTCCAGCCTCAAAGCAATCAAAAGGAGGCCGAGTTATTGCCTGACCAAGAGAATTTGCATCAATGCGGCCGAACAGTTATTTCCACCAAAGGAATTTATTATAAACTGTCAATAGAAGTTATGTTAAGGATAACACAGAGCCTTAAATTCAAAAATTTCTTTCCAAGCAAGCTCAAATAGTTAATGTAACCAATTAATACAGGAGAAATATCAGAATGTTCTCCATCGAGCCCCTCAAAGGCCGAGAGACAGCAACTGTATTAATTCAACTTAGAAGATATTTATCCCATTCCACCTCCTCATTCTTCTATAAATACTTCTATAGAAGTTGAGAAGTTGTTGGTTGGTTGGTTTTTGGTTGATCACTAGTTGTAATATTGAAACTCTCTGAAATAAATACATAGTTTGTTGAAGTTGAAGAAGAAATTGAAGTCTTGGAAGCCCTGATGATGTTGTTGCATGCTTGTGACTGAGAAGGCTCTATCATTGGATCCATGAGCTTGGCTGTTGGTGAAGTATTCTGAACTGTTTAATGTTTTTCCCCTGTTTTCATTATGTTCCATAACTTCTTACTACAGTAGGTTGAAATTTTTAGGCTAAGAAATGACTCTTGGAAGCACCCTAGACCTGTTCATCCTTCACTGTTTTATGTTTTCTTCTGTTGAAGTATTTTAGAGTCTTTAATCTCTCTCTTTAGTCTTCATGCTCGTTTATTTCCTTAATAGTTCGAATAGTTGGTTTCAGCATGATTTATGGTTTTCCCTGCTTGTGTGCTGCCACTTAAAAACTGTTATTGAAGTCTCCCTTTGAAGTTTCTTGTTTACAGTGAATCAAGGAGGTCTGTTCCGATCTTGCCCTTTGTCCTTGCTTAAACAGTTGCCTTGAAGGTCTTTATAGTTGTAAGCATAGATGTGTTAGGTGTTCCCTCTTCTGTGACTGCAATTATCAGTGAATCTTTTATGTTTTCTAAGTCATTTGAAATAAAATATTTGAGGAAATAGGGTGTTCCCCGAATCTTAGATTTCATTTTAAAAGTTGTTTTGAAATCCTTATTTGCTTCAAGGTGTGATTTGTAGAATTTATGGTTATACCTGTCTATCAAAGAACTCTTTATTGTTCAAATTATGCTTTCGAATTCCCTTTGTTGAGAATTAAACCTCTCTTTCCAAATCATTAATGTTCATCTCATTCCAAAAAAAAAAGGATCCTGTGGCCAAGTTAGATTTGCCCTTTGATATCCCATATCCATTGATGAGTATGTTATGACCTCTTTTTTACTCCATTTCCCAATGAACTAGATGTTTCTCCATTCTGTGTATCTTTCCTAGACCTTTCATGTTCTGTTGTATCAATTCCATCCAACCAAACAAACAAACAAACACCTGCACTTAATAACTAGTCTGAAATCCATATTCTAAGCACACAAGATAAACCTTTGCAAATAAACATTCGAGAGATCCCTCTTTGAGAACAGGAGGACTAGATCCTAGGACTCTAAAGATTGGTTCTGATGTTGCCTTGTCTTTTGATTTGCCAAACTATCAAAACACGGGACACCAACAAGTCCTAAGCATAGGGTTGTTGTCAGGAAACAAAGGAAAAGAAGGAGGACAAATCAAGAATCACTCTCGTCCCCATAGGTTGAATTCATGAATATTGTCTGGAAGAATACCGAGGTAGATCCTTTAGAGGATATTACTAAATTATCACAATATGCAGGTGCCTACAGTGCAACCACTATACATAAAGCTGTTGAAGTCAATCAAATGATCAAACAAAAGGACTCACAGATAGAAATGCTAGAAGAAAAGACAACTAATGATCAGCAAAAGATAATGCAATTGGAGCAGCAGTTACCAGAAGAAAAACTCAGAACCAAGCAGTTGGAAGAACAACTAAGCGTGGAAAAGAAAAATCTTGATCAACAAGATTTGAATAAGAAACAACAGTTTTCCCAAGAGGTGTCCAAGTTACAAACCCTGCTGCAAAATGAGAAAACTACCAAATGAGAGCAAGGAAAGTTATTTCAAGCAAGATTGGATAAATTTAAGGATTATCCTAAAATTGACCAATTTAAAACTGAAGCTCTGGAAACAAATAAGCTATTGTCTTAGCAGTTAGATGATCTTTGTCAAAATATTGCACAAGCAGAGCCTTTATGTGAAATAACATCTTCCCTTATTGATGGATTAGTCAGCTTCAGACTTGAATTTGAGAATGCAGATGACAAGATATCAGATTTTATTTCATGGAAAAACTCAGAAGAAGGAAAGAATGCAAATCTTCCTAGGATCGAAGAAAGACATAAAGAAATTTTATTTTCTGAATGGGAAAAACATTTGATTAAAGAAGAACAAGCTACATCAAGGGCCAGAGCTATGATGAACAATCTAACACAATTATTTAATGATAGCTTATATTCTATTAATTTAATTTCAGATTGTATTCTAGGTAAATTACCAAAGGTGAAAGAAGTTGATACCAGGTGGAAGCAGGAATTAATCAACAAGAATCAGAAAATCATCAAAATTTAGGATATTACATGGGATTTCATGTGGACATACTTAATTAAACCACACAGTCAACAAATGACAATCAAATTCCTTTCAAACGCCATCAATTGCATCATTCCAGAGTTATCCGATGCCACGTACACTGGTCAGTTGCATTCGAGGCTGAGTCATCCAACCGAGGTCAAGGACATGCTCAAAATCTGCCATCTGAGCACATTGAATACAAGATAAAATCAATGAATCTGTTTTATTTTGATATCGCAAGTCTTTTTCAGGACCTCCGATGATAGTTTATAGGATAAGTTATAGATAATTTGTTTTGGTAATTTCCTATTTAGACCCCTTTGATGCATTTAGAAAGGGGTCCTAAATTTGTAATAATTTTGACTTGGATGATACATTTCTGTACTCCATTGATTATTTTATTTTTATAAAGGATCACATCCCGTGATTTATGGTGAATTATCTTTAATAATTGCATTTCTGTATCTTGGAAGTTGTTTTAAGTTAAAGCACAGGATCTTGATACTGAGTTGCATCAAGAAAATATCTCAATAAATCTGGTATTTCTATCAATTTACTGTTATTTTCTTTATGTTATGAAGTATTCTCTTTTAAATTTCTATCATTTATATATGCTTGTCTTTACAAATATTTCTTTATCATATCATTTCTGAAGATATAGAAATATTCATTTATCATAGTGTATGCAAATGATATATATAAATATGAATGCGATGTGTTATTCTAACTTTGTTTAATTTCTTAAACAAAGTTATCATTATATAATACTACATCTTTCTATTGAATAATAATACATTTTCATGGTTATTTATTTAACTGAAACCATATTTAAGTTGTATTCATACTTAATGCCCGGGTTAGTTTTAGAATTATTTGCAAGTTATAGTTTAATTTAGATAAATTATATCAGTCAGTTAGTTCCATTATTCACCTACACAAACACTTCATTACCAATCCATTCACTATTAGGAAACTGGTCCTATAAATCCAGTCGGAGCCACCACACCAAACGGAAAAGGAGCTGTCCTAAGGTCCTAACCGAGTGGTTTTCCCCCAATGCTTGAAGCAGCAATTTTTGAGGGCTCAACATTTTTGGCACTAGAAGGAGGGCCTGAAGCTATGAATGGCAAGTAAATCCAAATCTACAGGCCATTCCAAGAGCAATTCACCCTCATCACCTTCTTCAATTTCTTCTACATCTCAAATCTCTAGGGAAGAAATTGATATAAATATTCAAACACCCACTACCAAAGTCTCAAATCAATCGGAAAATCAACCTCCTGAGTCCCCTGAAATACAAGCTTTAGTTCATAAACTCCAAGGATTCTCATTATCATTAGAAGAGTCTGAAATATCTGAAGGTAGTGTTACTTCACAATTTGTTTCTTTCATACCTCTCGCTAGGTCACAAAGTGAAAAAAATGGTATTCCTCCAAAGGAATTTCCTTTACCTAGTAGATTTAAGACCAGAAAAACATCTTCGGAATCAGGTAGTGATATCATTTCTTCATCACAAACCCACTCATCTACTTCCCAGAATCAAACCCAGAAGAGTATAATTATTCTAACAACATCTACTCAAACACCAGTTGTCTCTTCTAGTCCTTCAATCGTCATCACAACAATGGCACAAAGACCATGGAATAATCTAGGAGCTGTTGAAATGCCTGCACCTTTACATGATTTACCATATCATCCTGAAAAATGGCTGCCAAAATTTAGTCCTGACCTTGGTATACAAGCAGAAGAACACATTAATAATTTTATATTATCTGTAAATTTGAATGGAGTTGAGCATGAGGATGTTGTGGCTAGATTATTCCCTTATACTTTGCAACAGGCAGCAGGATCCTGGTATTTTTCATTACTGTCAGGTTCTATTACAAGTTGGGATATTTTCAAAGAAATTTTCTTAACCAAATTTGGAGATGATAGATCAATAGCAACCCTAATCAATGATCTCTCCAATTTGAGGGCAGAACCCAAAGAACCCATCAAAGATTTTAATTCCTGATTCAATAAAATTTTGAATAAAATCCCTACAACATCGAAGCCCAGTGAGAAAGTTAGAAGTGAATGATATATAACAACTTTACCCTCAAATATAACAATTTTTGTTGATAGAGTTGCTAAACCTAATTTGGCTGAAAACATGAAAGAAGAAATTGCAGTTGAGAGACAGATTATTGCTTTGGATAAGAAGAATACTATTGAAGACAGGAAATCCAAAAAATTCAGCTTTAAGGATGATTCTAAGAAGAAAAAACCAAGAGATCCATATGATATGGAAGGCTTACATAAAGTTTTGAAGACTTTGTCTAATGAAATGGTTGAGATTAAAAAGCAAGTGGCAGAGGCTTCAAACGAAATCAAACTAATGAATCAAAACCACCCAATTAAATCTCTAACGTAGAGTCAGATCTAGAAGAAAACGAGGAAGATGATACATCTCCATTATCGGAAGAAGGTGAAGAAGAAGAAATAACCGAATTACATGGGATGTGGGATTTCATTCTTCCTAATTCGGACAGTGAAAAGGAACAAGAAGCCATGCTAGTAAGTATAGGAAGTAAATCTACAGTAGAGCCTGTCCAAATAGTCCCAAAGAAGAAAAGTTTAACTTTGACTACTAAAGAAAAATCCCCTGTAAAGAAAACTTCTTCTTTACCAACTCAAAATCGACCATCATCTTCCAATCCTCCTCCTACAAAAACATCCAAAACTCTGGTGGTATCTGATCCTAAGGATTATAACATTGTTGAAGACATGAAGAAAACCAGAGCAAATATATCTCTACATGAACTCAACAAACTCAAATATCAACAGAAGTTGTTATTGAAAGAATTAAATGAAACACCTATTACTCCTCTACCAAGTGGTGTAGTTGCCAAAGCAGCCAAAGGATCAGGTAAGCCACCAGATAAAGTAGATGCTACTGATACTATTCTAATTAGTGAAATATCAAATTCTCAGACACCTCCTTTTCTTTCGACTTATGAAATCTATAACAAGAATTCACATAACTGTTTGATAGATTCAAGAGAATCATCTAATATAATGCCTACTTCAGTCTGTGCAAAATTGAATATTGAACCACAATAGTCTGCAGTTCATATTGTTCAATTAGACCGGACTAAAGTGCAAGTCATGGGAGAAATTAATTCAGTCACCATTAGGTTAGCCTCTGATCCCAGGATAGTCCAGAGAATTGATATACTGATTGCAGATATTCCTGAATTTTATGGATTAATATTGAGCAGGGATTGGTGCACAAAAATTAATGGTTACATTGCCACTGATTATTCTCACATATGGCTTCCTTACAAAGGAAAACCAAATCCAATAAAGGTTGAGCAAGAAAAACACATGATTCATACTATAACTGAATTTGAACAACCAAATGAACTTGTAGCTTTTAATAACAACATTCTTGGAGGATATTTTGCTGAATCATTCCTTGGGAATTTCATAGCACCACAGTCACCTTTTTCTGTAAATACTTTTATTTCGCAACTTGAAATTTTTTCAAAAACTGATTCTTCAAGATTTGTTAATGTTTCTGATCAATCTGTACATAAACCTGTAAATAAATATTTATTTTGTTCTTTGTATTTCAATGGATCAAAATCTAGTGATGGCACAGGAGCAGGATGCAATTTAATTTATCGAGAAGGAGAGAAAACTATGCTTTCATGTAGGTTAGAATTTGAGTGTACAAGTAACACTGCAGAGTATGAAGCCTTGATCCAAGGACTTTATAAAGTAATAGGGTTGAATTTTAAGTACCTGAAAGTGTATGGTGATTCTGAAATTGTTATCAGACAAGTAAGGAATACTATCCATTGTCTTTCAGGACATCTCAAGCATTATCAAACCCTTGTGCAAGACCTTACCACTCAATTTTTAGCATTTAATATCTCTTCCATTCCTATAAATCAAAACACATCAGCTGATTTGTTAGCTAATGTTGCTTCCAAACTCCTCCCTGCTGAAGATTACAGTCCAGATAGGTTTTCAGTCGAATTAATCTTTCGACCATCTATTCCCGATAATACCACAAACTGGAGAGTATTCTATCATGATGAATATATCTTGAATTTCTTGACCTCATAGAAATCTTATGATGAACAAATAATTGATGAAAATGATCATGATCTTCAAAATACCTCAAAAAGTAATGAAAGTCCTATTCCCAAATCTGTAGTTAAACTTGAGGATCTATATGATATAAAAGATATATTCAAGAAAGTTACTAATGCTAAACTTCAAAGTTCTACTTTGAAGTTTGAATTAGTAAATCTTGGTACTGAGTCTAAACCACAGATTGTTAATTTAGGACTCGAGTTAACATTAGAGGAAAGGTCAGCTTTCATTAGACTTCTGAATAAGTACAAAAATGTCTTTTCTTGGAATTATGAGGATTTGAAAACTTATGATACTTCTGTTATCCAACATACTATTCTAATGCTTTCCAATGTAAAGCCAGTACAACAGAAGTTAAGAAAAAATCATCCCAATATGGAAGGACAAATCAAGTCAGAATTGAACAAAATTTTGAAGGAAAAAATCATTTTTCCTTAAGACATTCTAATTGGGTCTCCAACATGGTACCTGTCGGAAAGAAGAATGGAGATATTAAAATCTGCATTGATTTTAGAAATTTAAACAAGGCATGTCAAAAAGATAAGTTCCAATTGCCAACGATGGAACAAATACTTCAAAAGGTAGTTGGTTCTGAACTCATGTCTTTTCTTGATGGTTTTTCAGGCTATAACCAAATATTGGTACATCCAGATGATAGGCTGAAAACTACTTTCAGAACCAAATGGGGAACTTATGCTTACCAAAAGATGCCTTTTGGTTTAATAAATGCAAGAGCTACTTTCCAGAGAGCCATGGATATAGAATTTAAGGGTCTGATTAATAGATAAGTTTTTATCTATCTTGATGACATAACAATATTTTCAAAGAAAATAAATAATCATCTGCATGATTTGAAACAGACATTTGAAAGATGCAGAAGATTTTGTATTTCCTTAAATCCAAAGAAATCCTTCTTTGCTCTCAATGAAGGAAAACTCTTAGGATTTGTTGTGTCAAAAGATGGTATATATATTGACCCTGACAGAGTAAAAGAAATTTCTGATATTTCTTTACCACATAACAAGAAATCCATTCAATCATTTCTAGGGCAGATCAATTTTGTCAAAATATTCATTCCTGATTTCTCTCAAATAGTTTTACCTTTGCAGAATATGATTAAGAAAAATTCAGTTTTCAAATGGTTACATAAAGAAAAAGAAGCCTTTGATGTAATAAAAAAGGCAATCATTAATGCACCTGCATTGAATACTCCTTATTTTTCTAAACATTTTATTCTGTATACCTTGGCTACTGAAACATCCTATGTTGTTGTTTTAACACAGCTCAAATATGCATGGAGTTGAGCTTAATTATTCCGATGTAGAAAAAAAAGCCTTCACTTTGTTTAAATCAATAAAAAATTTTAGAACTTTTCTCCTAATGACACATACAAAAATTATTGTCCCATTCTCTGTAGTGAGACAATTGTTAATCCAAAAAGAAGTAGGAGAAAAGAGAGCTAATTGGTTAACAACTTTACAAGAGTATGATATTGATATTAAGCCAGCCAAGATTGTTAGAGGACAAGGTTTTTGCAGATTATTAGTAGGATCTCACAACATACCAGAACATCAAGATCAAGATAATGTTGTTCAAGTAAATCAGATAAGTGTTATAGATTCTGAATCTCAGTATGCTGCTCTGATCTTTTACTTGAAAAATGGGTATGCTCCTTTTAATCTTAGTTATAAGAACAAGCGTGCTTTAAGATTAAAGGCTAAACATTATGAAATCATTGATAATGTGTTATTAAGAAGAAATTATGATTCAATTCTATTAAGATGCCTTGAAAAGACTGAAGCAAAAAAGGTATTGCAGGAATTACATGATGGACTAGCAGGAGGACATTTTGGAGGTGATACCACATCTCACAAAATCGTCCATGCTGGATATTATTAGCCTACCCTTTTCAAAGATACACATGACTATGTAAGGAAGTGCGAGATTTGTCAAAATGCTAGTGGAAGACAAAGGAAGCCAGCTTTCCCTCTACAACCAGTAAAAATTGAGTAACCATTTGAAAAATGGGGGCTTGATATTATTGGAGAAATAGTACCTCACTCTTCCAAACAACACAGATACATCCTTACAACAACAGATTATTTCAAAAAGTGGGTAGAAGCAGTTCCTTTAAAGGTAGCCAATTCTGATGCAATCAATGATTTCATTGATCAATTCATCATAACTAGGTTTGGTGTAACCAACGCTCTTGTTTTTTACAATGCATCTTATTTTTCTGGAAATAGTATAATGGAATTTGCAATCAAAAGAGGTTTCAAATTGAAATATTCAACAAATTTTTATCCACAAGGTAATGGTTTAGCTGAATCTACTAATAAAAATCTCATCAAAATCATAAAAAATACCATTGATCAGAATCAAAAGAATTGGCATAAGTCTTTAATTTTTGCACTATGGGTTGATCGTATTACTCATCAAGCTTCAATAGGTACTTCACCTTTTAATCTAATTTATGGAAAAGAAGTTGGGATACCATCAAATATAGTTCTTCCATCATTAGCCCTAGTTCAATTTATTGAAGAAAATCCTTACTCATCTATTCAATTGAGATTTGATCAAATTATTAAGTTAGAAGAAGATAGAGAGAAAGAAAAAAGTATTCATGCTAAACACGAATAGCTGGTAAAATCTTATTTTGATTCAAGTTCCACCGGATCCAAAACTTTGCAAATTGGTGATCTTGTTCTGAAATGGGACAAAGCACATGAAGATAAGGGTAAGCATACCAAATTTCAAAAAATGTGGCTTGGACCATTTCAGGTTGCTGAAAAGATAGGCTCATATACGTTCATATTGCAAGACTTATCAGGAAAGAGAGAATCTCTTCCTGTGAATGGGCTTGTCTTAAAGACATTCTTTTCATAAGGAGGTAACCCCTTCTTACCTGTACATATTCCTTACTACAATTTTGTTTATTCTGTAAATAAGGTTGTGATTAGTTTTTAATTGGCTTTTTACTATTTGAAAATATCTTCAAGAAAATATTATAAGTACTTATTTTATGTAAACAAGAATTTTTATAGAGATGATTACAGTTTTGGGTAGTTAAAATAAAATATTAAACTTTGGAAGTTTGTAAAAACATTTGCAAAATCTTTTGAAACCTTGAGGAAATTGTAAATCATTATAAGTTTATTGAGTATAGAAAGGTTATCCATAAAAAGGAAAGACTTTTTCAAGCTTTGGCATTCAAAACTATAAAAAATTGTCATCCATTCATTCTTAAGGAGAACAATCAGTTCACCCCATCCTTTAAGGTTGTGATTTTTTAGAATGTAATTCTAAGAAATTATATTAAAAAATTAAAAGATCAGAGGTCTCATCACGAGCCTGCTTACCATGATCATAAGAAGTAATAAAACTGACATTACCAACACTACATACCAAAATAGGGTAATGGCTTATAATTATAAGACAAGGGGTCTCATCACGAGCCAGCTTGTTCAATTTAATTACAAATAGTGAATGGCATTGCTATTTACTGGCTACAAAACCAGAACAATGGCTTTTAAATTAAAAAGTAAATAAAAGAGAAAAACATGAGATAATATGTCTTACGAATTTATCTTTTAAAAAGGCATGATCTTAGTTGGATGGGACAATGAATGATTGATGGTTAAAAGGTAACCTTGTCGAGACTATAAATGTTTGTAGGCAGTAGAGGAAATACCTATGACAACAGAGTATACTATAAAAGCTAAACTTGGAAAGGCCCCTTACTTTATTATTATCAACCAATCAAAGCTTAAGAAAACCCAAAAATGTTTTTATTCCTTGAGACATTAGAAAGAAATTGTAAGTAATTTTTATTCTTTTTTAGAGTTAGATTTTATTTAAATTTCTCTAAGGTAGTTTTCATTATCTTTAAAAAATTTTACTTACTAAAAGTATAGTGTTCATTTTATTTTTTCAGAGATAACTATTTATTCGAGTGAATCGCCAATTTTTGTACAGTACAACAACCCTCCCCATTTCAAAATTTTAGAATAAAGTTTGTTTAGAAATATGTCCCTTTTCTTTTGAGATAAAATAAAATACTTTGAGAAAATCCGATTATTTTATATAAAACAATAAAAATATTCATTGTTTAAAAGTCATATATCGCATATCGCATATATCAAATACAAGTGAACAAATGTGACATTGAAACTTTTCCGATTCGATGAACTATCAAATCTTATATCGCATCGGCACAAAGCATAGAAGTATTCATGTTAAAAAGTTCGATGTAATAAATTAAATCACAATTGCAAATCAATAGGGTCTTAAAGGTTTTACTTTTGTTTTTCAAAATCCCAATGCGATGTAACTAATCGCAAATCACATTTCGAAAAGGATACCCTTCATTCGGTCTATTTCATCAACGCCGATGCGATGCGATTCATCGCAATCTCATTTCGGAGGAACATCATTATATCTACTTATTCTACAAAAATCCAATGCTATGGACCCCACCATCATCACAATCGCAAATCGGTGGAAATCATATACAACTTAATTCCTTTGAGAATGCCCGATGCAATATACTATCATCGTAATCGCAAAATCGACGGAATATATGAAATGATATTTGATTCCCTTTCAAAACCTCCAATGCGATGGATATTTAAGTCTTTGTTTATTGCTATTTGTGGCGCGCATATGTTATTTATCAATCGCAATCAGAAAATCTAAAACGAAAGTTTTACATTAACATTTCAAATCGTCGATATCCAATTGTAGGATCATTATTAATTAGAAAATCAAACGATTTATGGTGATCGATCCTATATGAATGCGTGAATGTGACTCTTATGGAGGGAATTTAATTTTAAGACGAGTTAATCAATTGGGATCATAATAAAATATTTTCACACAGTTGTTCTTCTAACTTCATTCCTTCCCGTTCTAAATTTTTTTTCTCATTTGTAGAGCCATAGACCATCCAACCCTCTTGTTTGTCAAGCTAGTGAAACGATACCAGACGGGAAAATGTCTAAGAAATTTAAGAAAGAAAGAATTGCTACTACCACAAAGATCCTTCCTACTCCCACAATACCGAAAGAAAAACCAGCTAGAATCAAGTTGGTTACAGATATGACATGCCAGGGTCTCGGGAAGAATTCCTGGGAAGAAGTGTATAATTTGATTGAAGCAGAAAAACCCACTGTGACGGAGGTAAAAGTGATAGTACTAGATGAAGACGACTAAGATTCTGATTCTGAGACTCCTCCCAAAGCACTTGAAAATTATTTTCTTCACAGAATTGTAGCTCGGGCGAATATGTTCCCCTATTATGATGTAGTACGATGGGTGATAGACAGTATCACCATCACAAACAGAACCTTTGTCTCAACTGCGGGAACAAGTTTTGGGTCTTTTAGAGTAGAAGATATCAAAGCGATGTACCATCTCCAAAATCCTTAAAAAGTCTACAACAAAGCTTTCATAGCAAATTTCGCCATAAACAATGAAGTTCAATTAGACCCTATTAAGGAGTGGAGACGAGCTATGGAGAAACATAAAAATGAAGCATCAGGTATGTACTCCGTGGAGTCTCTTGCACCCCCATATTGCTATGTTGCTGCAATGATGTGTAGACTCTTTGGGAATGAAAATTCTGTGAGGTTTTCAATTCAGATGGTACCCCTTATTCATGCTACTATAAATTCTAAAATTATGGATTGGTCAGTTATCCTTTCTGAAAAAATAGCTAATAGAATTCTGGAATATAGAAAGGATAAAGACACTGGAAATACAACTCCTTCTCATTTATGTGCCTATATCTTAGATGCCCTGTTTTTCAATTCAGAATTTTCTATTCTAGGTTGGAGATAGAATCCACAGGAACTTGTTCCAATCCACATTTACCATAAACTCTTGTGGAAGGTCCATTTTAAAAATCATGTATACAGGATTTGTCACGGTTTTTTGTTGCCTGTCTATGAATTCATTTTTAACCAGTTTCCTCCCCGGCTCTCTAAAAAAGAAAAGAATGATATATCCCTTATTGGAAATTGGTTTGGAGAAGAGAGATTTACTTACATCAGAGTTTTTGGAAGCATTTTGGAACCCCACATCTTACCTTTGTATGTCCCTGACAAACTGTTAGCCCAAGAAATTTCTCGCTAGTTGACAGAAAGAGGGATGTCAAGATGTTTAAAGAATGCCAAGAAATTAATGTGGCCTACCTACCCCTTTCATTGTGGAAATTATACTCTGAACGATTTCAAACATGCTAAGAAGGAAGTCATTAAAATAAGAGATCTTAAACTTACAATTGTCCCAGGGAGACAGTATGATCCAGATAAAGTAGCTTTCGATTTCACAACTTTGGTTCAAATTGCTAGGTTTGAGCATGAACCTGATGAATTTGATGATTTATTTGTCTCTATTGAGAAATTTTCCTAAGTTTATGACTTGGCCAAATCCAAGTTTCAAGTAGAAGATATGAAAAAAAAATTGCAGTTCAGAAGTCAGAGATTGTTGAAAGCTCCCCTTGACCAGCTAAGGATTCCTTTGCAAGAAGATGAAAATATAGAAACTGAACAAAATAAAAAGGAAGACATAGCTAGCAAGACAGATAAAGAAGTGTCTATCAGTAAAGCTGATATGCATACTCAGAAGGAAAATACAGCTGTCAAACTTGATATTCAGATAGAAAAGGAGAATATAGTTAAAAAAATGATATGCAGTCTGAAGAAATAAATACAGATGATAAATCCAATGATCAAATTAAAAGAGAAACAACCACAGAAAGAGTGGTAAATTCTGCTGAAAATATTGTTACTCCCCAATTGCTAAGGCAATATGAGCAATTTGAACAGCAAATTGGAGGAAAAAATAATCCTAAAGTTGAGAGTTTGAATAATCAAGATATGGAGATTATCCCTGAACATCCATCAGAAGAAATTGTGTTGAAAGTTGAAGAATTCCCTCCTTTGGATATTTTTTATAGTCCTAGGCATAGGGCTGTTTTCAGGAAACAAAGGAAAAGAAGGAGGACAGATCAAGAATCGCTCTCATCCCCACAGGTTGAATTCATGAATATTGTCTGGAAGAATACTGAGGTAGATCCTTCAGAGGTTCTTACTAAATTATCACAATATGTAGGTGCCTACAGTGCATCCACTATAGATAAAGTTGTTGAAGTCAATCAAATGATCAAACAAAAGGACTCACAGATAGAAATGCTAGAATAAAAGACAACTAATGATCAACAAAAGATAATGCAATTGGAGCAGCAGTTATCAGAAGAAAAACTCAGAACCAAGCAGTTGGAAGAACAACTGAGTGTGGAAAAGAAAAATCTTGATCAACAAGCTTTGAATAAGAAACAACAGTTGTCCCAAGAGGTGTCCAAGTTACAAACCCTGCTACAAAATGAGAAAACTGCCAAATTAGAGCAAGGAAAGTTATTTCAAGCAAGATTGGATAAATTTAAGGATTATCCTAAAATTGACCAATTTAAAACTAAGGCTCTGGAAAAAAATAAGCTATTGTCTCAACACTTGGATGATCTCTGTCAAAAGATTGCACAAGCAGAGCCTTTATGTGAAATAACATCTTCCCTTATTGATGGATCAATCAGCCTCAGACTTGAATTTGAGAATGCAGATGACAAGATATCAGAGTTTCTTTCATGGCAAAACTCAGAAGAAAGAAAGAATGCAAATCTTCCTAGGATCGAAGAAAGACATAAAGAAATTTTATTTGCTGAATGGGAAAAACAGTTGATTAAAGAAGAACAAGCTACATCAAGGGCTAGAGCTATGATGAAAAATCTAACACAATTAGGTAATGATACCTTATATGCTATTAATTTAATTTCAGATTGTATTCCAAGTAAATTACCAAAGGTAAAAGAAGCTGATACAAGGTGGAAGCAGGAATTAATCAACAATAATCAGAAAATCAACAAAATTCAGGATATTACATGGGATGTCATGTGGACATACTTAATTAAACCCCACAGTCAACAAATGACAATCAAATGCCTTTCAAACGCCATCAATTGCATCATTCCAGAGTTATCTGATGCCACGTACACTGGTCAGTTGAATTCAAGGCTGAGTCATCCAACCGCGGTCAAGGATATGCTCAAAATCTGCTATCTCAACACATTGAATACAGGAGAAAATCAATGAAGATGTTTTATTTTGATATCGCAAGTCTTTTTCAGGACCTCTGATGATAGTTTATAGGATAAGTTATAGATAATTTGTTTTGTTAATTTCCTATTTAAACCCCTTTCATGCATTTAGAAAGGGGTCCTGAATTTGTAATAATTTCGACTTGGATGATACATTTATGTACTCCATTGATTATTTTATTTTTATAAAGGATCACATCCTGTAATTTATGGCGAATTATATTTAAGAATTGCATTTCTATATCTTGGAAGTTGTTTTAAGTTAAAGCACATGATCTGGATACTGAGTTGCATCAAGAAAATATCTCAATAAATCTGATATTTCTATCAAGTTAATGTTATTTTCTTTATGTTATGAAGTATTCTCTTTGAAATTGCTATCATTTATATATGCTTGTTTTCACAAATATTTCTTTATCATATCATTTCTGAAGATATAGAAATATTCATTTATCATAGTATATGCAAATGATATATATAAATATGAATGCGATGTGTTATTCTAACTCTATTTAATTTCTTAAACATAGTTATCATTATATAATAGTGCATCTTTCTGTTGAATAATAATACATTTTCATGGTTATTTATTTAACTGAAACCATCTTTAAGTCGTATTCATACTTAATGCCCGGGTTAGTTTTAGAATTATTTGCAAGTTATAGTTTAAGTTAGATAAATTATATCAGTCAGTTAGTTCCATTATTCACCTACACAAACACTTCATTACCAATCCATTCACTATTAGGAAACTGGTCCTATAAATCCAGTCGAAGCCACCACACCAAATGGAAAAGGAGCTGTCCTAAGGTCCCGACCAGGTGGTTTTCCCCCAATGCTTGAAGCAGTGATTTTCGAGGCTTCAACAGGTGGATTGAATGGATGTCCCTTTGTTAGAAAATTAAATATTATAGAGCAATGAAACACATAAAATGTGCGGAAAACACAAGCACACAAAACACATAAAACCAGAGAGACACAGATATACGTGGTTGACCCAATTTGGGCTACGTCCACCCCGAACAGCCAGTCCTTCTTTTCTATTATCTAGAAAAATGAAGAGACACGACCTACAGCTGATCCAATGTAATATCCTCTATTCTCTCTCACAGTCTCCCTATCTGTTTCTCGCTCCGAGAATACAAATACAATACACAACCAAAATACAATACCCTCATACAAGTGAGGGGTTGCCTTTTAGGGAAAAAAACCATAAACTAAACATAAATTCTACCATCAGATCATCCGCCTAATGAATGGCCCAGATTGACTAGAAATTACTATACTTTTATAAGGAAATTTTACGTTTGTTTTTAGCTTCAAGGGTGCTACCCCCGAAACCACCTGCCAGGGGGGGGGGGGGGAAGCTCCATAATGTCGCAACCGCCCCCCCTGGACCCCCAAGGTAGCTTTTAATTACGAGCGGTGTTGCCACCCCCATTAAGGTACAGGGGTCCAATGATTTGATACAAAATAAACAAGATAATCAAGCTCCACACCCAATAATCTCCCACTTGGAGACTATTTGTAGCAACTCCACCGCTGCTTCATTTGCTAGACAGTGACACCTCTTTAGACCTGGTTGTTTCTCATATTCATCGTCATCCTTGAAGACCAATTGAAACTGAGCATATTCTCAATTTCTCCCTGGTTACAACTTTTGTTAACATATCTGCAGGATTATGGCTAGTGTGTATCTTTTCCAGCTTCAACTGTCCATCTTCCAATACTGACCGTATGAAATGGTACTTGAGCTGTATTTGTTTGCTACTGGAATGAAATTCTGAGTTCTTTGCAAGATGAATGGCGCTTTGGCTATCACTATGTAACGTGCCCATATCATGCTTCTTTCCCAATTCATCCATAAACCTTTGTAACCAAATCATTTCTTTACTAGCCTCTATAGCAACAACATATTCTGCTTCTGTTATTGAAAGTTCAACAACACTTTGGATTTCTGAAACCAAACTAACAACTATTCCACCTATAGTAAATACATATCCTGTAGTGCTCCTCCTATTATCTCTGTCACCTGCCGTATCTGCATCAACATATCCCTATAGAGAAATGTTTGAACCACCAAAGCATAATGCTCGATTTGTGGTACCTCTCAAATATCTGAGAATCCATTTTACTGCCATCGAATGTTCTTTTCCTATATTGTTCATGTACCTACTTACAACTCCCACTACATGTGCAATATCAGGCCTTATGCACACCATTTCATACATTAAGCTTCCAATTGCTAATGCATATGGAACTTTAGACATATATTCCATTTCTTCTTGGGTCTTGGGGCGCATCTCCTTACGAAGTTTGAAATGGCTAGAAAAAGGTGTACTAACTAGTTTTTCATTCTACATATTAAATCTTTTCGACACCTTTTGTGTGTACTCATTCTGAGACAGTGTTAATTTGCAATTTTTCCTATCTCTAGTTATTCTCATACCAAGGATTTGTTTTGCAGCTCCCAAATCCTTCATTGCAAATGAATTTGCCAATTTTCTTTTCATCACATTTATGTCCTACATGTTAGACCCTGCAACAAGCATGTCATCTACATACAATAACAATATAATATAGTTGCCATCATTTTTCCTTTTTAGATAAACACAATGATCAGAGTGACATCTAGTATAACCTTGTTCAGAAATAAACTTGTCAAATTTTAGATACCACTACCTTGGAGCCTGTTTTAAGCCATACAAGCTCTTCTTTAACCTACACACTAATTTTTCTTTCCCTTTGACCTCATATCCTTCTGGTTGTTGCATATAGATATCTTCCTCCAAATCTCCATAGAGAAATGTTGTTTTCACATCTAATTGTTCAAGATGTAAATCTTTTGCTGCTACAAGACTTAAAATAGTTCTGATTGAAGTCATCTTAACAATAGGAGAAAATATTTCATGAAAATCAATACCTTTCTTCTATGCAAACCCCTTCACCACAAGTCTAACTTTGTACCTCTTTTTTCCTCCATCTTCTTCCCTCGGCCTATAAACCCATTTATTTTGTAATGTAGTTTTACCTGCAGGCAACCTGACTAAGTCTCAAGTCTGGTTATGCATTAAGGAGTCCATCTCTTCTTCCATGGCTAGCTCCCACTTCTTCTTGCTTTCAACCTGCATTGCTTCTTCATAACATTCAGGCTCACCATAATCAGTCAACAATAAATAATATAATGAATGAGAATATCGTTCAGGGGGTCTACTTATCCTAGTAGATCTTCTAACACCACTTTCAGGTGTTTGAGGTGCATTTTGCTATTGTAATGGTTGTTGTTGTTGTGGCTCTTGACTATTATTATTTTCAGGCACCTTTACCTTTTCTGTGATCTCATCAAGAACTGTGTATTCTTTGTTTTATTTTTCCTATTTCTTTTCCTACAACTAATTCTTATACAATACATTTTCATTGAATATTACATCTCCGCTCCTAATGATTTTTTGATTTCCATAATCATATAAGCGATAACCAAAATCATTAGCACCATATCCAATAAAGGTACATTTATTTGATTTTGCCTCAAGCTTTGTTCTATTTTCTTTATTAATATGGACAAAGGCCTTACAACTAAACAACTTTAAAAAAGAGTAGTTTACCATTTTACCTGTCCATGCTTCCTCTGGAATAACACCATCCAAGGAACTTGAAGGCCCTCTGTTTATTAGATAAACAACAGTATCTACAACATATGCCCAAAATTGTAAAGGCAATCCTACATGCAATCTCATGCACCTTGCATGCTCCATGTTTGTTCTGTTCATCCTTTTTGACACACCATTTAATTACAGTGTTCTTGGAACTATCTTCTCTCTACGAATTACATGCTCTGAACAGTACCTATCAAACTCTTTGCTGCAATATTCACCTCCATTGTCTGATATGAGACATTTCAACTTCTTTCCTGTCTCAATCTCAACCAAATATTTCCATTTCTTGAAAGTATCAAATACATCAGATTTATTCTGAATACAATAAATACAAGTTTTTCTAGTTGCATCATCAATAAAAGTAACATAATAATGAGAGCCACCAAGAGATGATACCTGAGAAGATCCCCATACATCTGTATGCAAAAGCTCTAATTTTTCACTCTTCTTTTCTTTCCCAACTCTGAGAAATTTGACTCTCTTCTATTTTCCATAAATGCAATTCTCACAAAAATCCAAATCAACATTCTTCAAACCGAGCAACAAATTTCTTGAGTGAAGAATCTTCATCCCCTTCTCACTCATGTGTCCGAGCCTATGATGTCATAATGCTGCATCTGATCCTTTGGAAGTTAAAGCATTAACAGAGTTAGAAATACCATTGCATAAATACAATGTACCAACCTTTTCGCCTTTTTCACTACCTAACTGCCCTGTTGAAATCAGATTTTTCTTCAGATCTGGAACATGCCTTACCTCCTTTAAAATCCATTGGTTTCCATTCTGTTGTTTTACAAGAACCTTACCCATTCCAAAAATTGTACAGGGTTTATCATCACCCAAACGGAATTGTCCAAAATCTCCTTGAACATAGTCATGAAATTTTTTTATCAGGTGTGGCATGCAATGAGGCCCCTGAATCTACAACCTAAGAATTAGTAACATTTTCTAAAGAAAGAACCAAAGAATCTTGTAAAATATCACCTATCACATTTGCTTCATGATTTTTTTCTTGTTGTGTGTCTCCTTCTTTTCCTACAGTCTTTCTTTAGGTGTCCTTTCTTTCCGCATTTCTAGCACATTATCCCTGATATAGACTTGGATCTGCCTTTCCTTGATTTACTGCGATATACCAAGCTCTTTCCTCTTTCCATTCTTCTTCCCCTAGACTCTGCACTCAAAGCATTACCCGATGTCTCACCAGAGCTTTTCCGTCGCATTTCCTCGCTAAGGATAGCACCGACAACATCATCAAACTTTAAAGTACTAGATCCAGAGACAAAGTTACTAATGGCCATAATTAAACCATTCCAACTTTCTAGCAATGAGCACAAAAATAACAAAGCTCTAACTTCATCATCAAAGTTTACCCCTACAGAACTTAACTGACTAGTAACTGTATTAAAATAATTTAAATGGTCTGCAACAGATCCACCTTCGAACATCTTCAAATTAAATAAACATTTCATAAGAAATACCTTGTTTGAGGTCGAGGGTTGTTCATATGGTTTCTCTAACTCCTTAATCAAACCCTCTATTGTTGTTTCCTTAGAAATATTGAAGTCTACTGACACCACGAGGCAGAATCGTACATTTTTTAGTACCTTTCTATTGAGAATCTCCCATTCTACGTCTCTCATAGCCGTTAGCTTCTTTATTTTTCCGCTCAATGGTAGGTACAGAAATTTTTGATACAGATAGTCTTCCATCTACATCTTCCACAGCGGGAAGTTTTGGCCCTTAAATTTCTCGACCCTAAATTTACCATCTTCCACCATTTCTCCCACTCGAACCCAGAACCCTTCTTTCCTGCGGGTTTATCAGCCAAATAGACCTTTGGCTCTAATACCAGTTGTTAGAAAATTAAATATTATAGAGAAATGAAACACATAAAATATGCGGAAAACACAAGCACACAAAATACATAAAACTAGAGAGACACAGATATACGTGGTTTGCCCAATTTGGGATATTTCTACCCTAAACAGCCAATCCTTCCTTTCTATTATCTAGCAAAATGAAGAGACACAACTGACAACAGATCCGCTGTAATATCCTCTATTCTCTCTCATAGTCTCCCTTTCTGTTTCTCGCTCCGAAAATACACATACAATACATAGCCACAATAAAATACCCTCATACAAGCAAGGGGTTTCCTTCGAGGGAAAAAAACCCTAAACTAAATATAACTTCTACCGTCAGATCCTCCTCCTAATGAACGGCCTAGATTGACTAGAAATTACTATACTTTTACAAGGCAATTTTACATATGTTCTTATGGAGCTAGGGGGGTGCTCCATAAAGTCGCAACCGCCCCCCTTGGACCCCCCAGGCAGCGTTTAATTACGAGCGGTGTTGCCTCCCCCATTAAGGTACAGGGGTCCAACGCTGTGATACAAAATAAACAAGATAATCAGGCTCCACACCCAACACCCTGGTTAACAGTAGGTTGAGGAGGTGTTTGATTTGCAATGTCTTGGTTGTGTTTATCCCCAACTGTTTTTGGTTCTGGTTCTATAACCTCACTTTCAAATTTTTCAATGATAATAGGTTAAATTTATTCCATTAAATTTATTCCAGGTCGTAAATTTATTCCATTAAATTATGAGGTAGAGATGTTGTATGAAGGAAGGTTGAGAGTGTTAGCTTGCTGAACTCCCTTATTATTAAGATTTGGATTGGAGATGGGAAGCTAAGGTCAAAGGGGTGGATTACCAAGAGGAATATATGAAGGAAATTGGAGTTGTTTTTGTGGCATAGATTGGGGGAATTTTCCAAGAGGAGAAGGTCCACGACAGTTTTGGGTCCATGAAGGATTCGAACTAGTCTGAGGGAACCATGGTTGCCAAGGTGAGTATTGACAATATTGGGGCCATGTTGGTGAAAAAGGTACATACTGGGGACCCATATTCAAATTACTAAAATATTGAGACGAGTCTTGAGGCATACCTTGATTCGTACTCAGTGGCCATGGCTGCCATGGCTTCTTCAATCCCATGAAATATAGTTGATCCACCGCGCTCACTTCATTTTCTCCTTGAAATAAATTTTCCTCCAATCCTAGAAAGAAAGGGCATGAGTTGGTTGCATGAATCTATTCGTAAATTGCAAAATCTTCCACTATGTTCAATGGAAATTCCTTCAGCGGATGTTTCTTCCTGCACTGAGGGCAGAATATGGCCATAGTCTTCTCCAACTCCATTTGCTTCTTCTTTTCTTGCAATGTGTCCATCTGGGTAAATAATTTACTTAGAATATCAGTTCTCTATTTATCCAGCAGATTCCCAATTTCTGATTTTGTGACCCCTCCACCAAACATTTTTGATGACTGAATTCCTTGCCTATTTCTTTCAGCCCCTCGTAAACACTCGATTCATAGCCCATAGATAGTATCAAAATATTCCTTCGATATATCCCCTTCTCCTACTATGTTTAAAAGCTCAAGAGGGTCTTCCCTTAGTGGCTGGAGAAGAATGATCTTCAAATTATCTTTCTCCAGGTTACTATGACCTGACCTCTATAGTGTATATTTAAATTGCTCCACACAATCTTCCATATTCTCATCTTCTTTCTGCATAAACTTGAAATTTTTTTCCTTGATATCAAGGTACTTACAGTTTTCCTAGTACTTCTTCAGAAAAATGGTTTTCATGTAATCCCATGAGGAGATAGTTTTACCCCCCAAAACCATGAACCATCGCAGGGTCGTTCCATTCAATGTAGCAGGGAATATCTTCAATTTCTTAACATCATAAATATAGTTGTACCCCCCAAAAAAAATATAAAATTCAAAGAGAAATGTATCTGGGTCTTCAAAGCCCATGAAAATTAGGTAGAGCTGTTAAAGGGATAGGTTTCATTGGTGCATCACTTCTGATATCCCCAATTGGGAAATCAATAGAGAAAGTTGCAGGTGCCATAAATATCCTCCAATACTCACCCGGGATTTAGACTCATTCTGCAACCATTATTTGAGGTGATTAAATCACATGAGGTTTCACAACACTTCCTCAGTCTCGCGGTGACGCGAACTCCTTCAGAAGTTCTTCTTCCCACCTAGAATTTCTCAATTCCTCAGATCCCCTACTTGAAATTTCCTCTCCTTCTATCAAAAACATGGGTGTTTCTTCTATTGATACTCTTTTTACCTCTTCTTTTGCCATGGATGGAACTGACTGCACAACCGACCGCCCCTCATATTTCGTTTGAGTCCTTACCCTGACAGTGGCCCATGAAGATGCTTCTGATTCAGCCTTGCGATAAGTTCCTGGATTGTGATATACTTAAAAAATCACAAAATTAATAGGAAGATAAATTGCATTAACTTGATAAATAATGTTCTGTTATAAAATTAAATTCCCTACATTTCCAACTCCCATTGATAAATAATGTTCTGTTATAAAATTCAATTCCTTACATTGCCAACTCCTGACTCACAACTTCAGAGCCTTTCTTATACAAATATTTACAATGACTGTTCTTGAAATCCCAATAACTAGTGCCTACAAATATAAAACATTATAATAGAAAAACAAAATTATAAATAAGGCAGAGAGAGGATCTGGAGTCGTTTTTTTGTTGCAGCGCTGCCAACTCGGAGTTGTCCCAGGAATTGGGATATGGTCATTCGACCACCAAATCTGCGAAAATAGTGAAATTAGTAAATCACATAAGGTAACAATCCTCGTGAATTTACTTCATCAGATAAATATTCCAAGAAGACATATAGAGGGGTTTAGTTGTGCACTTTAGAATATGACTTGAATGGTAATGATACAAATGGGAAAATAAAGTGGATAGAAATGGAAGGAAACAATATACATATTTGTCTCCCAACAGAGGGATTGTTTCAAAGCATCGAAAGATATTTTGGAAATTTCTTCCCATATGAATGGGATTCCATTTTTCAATAAACGAGTAAAGCCTTTTGAAAGCTCAACATAATTCAATACAAAGTGACAGAGGAAATTAGCTTTCCCCTACAAGCTTTGCATTTGATGAACAAAAGAACGAGGAGGAAAATTGATGATTGCCTTAACTTTAAGAGGAATGACGTAGATGCCTTTTTTGGACACCATGAAACCCAAGAGTCGATTGGATTCAATGATGAAGACACACTTATGAAGGTTCAACTTGATATTATAGTGTTGACAAAGAAGAACGATGGCTCTAAGGTGCTCCAGGTGATCTCAATGTTTCACGGAATAAGCAGGAAGGTCGTCGAGATATGGGTGAACTATGTGTTTGATGTCATGAAAATCATAAGACATAGCTCGTTGGAAGGTGGCCCCGAAATTCTTCAAGCCAAAAGGGAGATTTTGGTAGGAAAATGTCCCCAGTGGATAGATAAACGTGGTTTTGTGTTGATTAACTAGAGCAATGTTAATATGGTTATAGCCATAAAAATTGTCCATAAAGGATAAAATCTCACTCCCTGTGCACTCATCAATGATTTGGTCGATAAAAGGAGTGGAGTAATTATCCTTAGGACATGCTCAATTTATATCATAGTAATAAATGCAAACCCGGATGGTCCCTTGTTTCTTAGTAATGGGAACCATATTGGATACCCAATATGTCAATGATATAGGATAAATAAATTTGGCTTTAAGAAGTTTTTCAACTTCACCCTTTATGAAAACAACCTTTCTTGGGTGCACCGGATGAAGCCCTTGGAGAACAAGCTTCGAGTCCAGATAGGTAGGGATTTCGTGCACAAAAATACTTAGATCAATTCCAGACATCTCTTCATATGACCACACAAAGACATCATATAATTCCTTGAAAATCTTACTGTAGATCTTGATCTCGTCCGGAGAAGAAGATGCATCAATATGAAGATTCTCGACAATCCCTGGTTTAAGAGATTTCGATTGGAATGGTTGGAGTAATATTTCCCATGTTCTCTTCAGACAACACTTCATGAATCAAGATATGGTTCTGAAATGGGCTAGTTGGTATAGACGAAGCATGGGGTTCCAAAGAGACAGAAATGTCACCTAGGTTTGGGAGAAATAAGGAATGATAATGTCCATCATCCCATGGGGTTTCATCTAGATACATTACCTCCATGATATTTTCGTCAGTAGGGTAAGTTTCATTCAAGGGATCATCTGATTCCCAAGAACCAAACCATGGAGACTTTGCATAAGTGTCCAGCAAAGAAACTAGTCTGTCATTGGTTTCAGATGCAGCCTAAAAAGCCATAGAAATACTCCGATACATTTTTTTAGAAGGGCTTAAAGTCATAATGTCACCAAATCTTTCAAGCTAGTCAGGACTGGGAACAATCCATGGATCGTGATCAGATGATATCATACTGATAGTGGCAAAAGTTGGAGATAGGAGTGGAAAAATTACCATAAGGGACGTGTCTTTGAATATACCCAACCCGATGTTCTCATAGGGGGTAGTCGTATTCCCAACATACGTAATATTTCATGTTGAAGAATCAGAGGAAAATAATGCTAAGTGATTGACTGTGACGAGTTTTCCATGATGAGGAAAATGGAGGACACGAAAAATGGTGGAGACCATGCAAACCATAGCTTGAGTCCAACTGCGTCCAAGAAGGAGATTATATTTCAAGTTGGCATATACCACCACAACTTCTAAATTTACCGTTATTCCATCCAATAGGATCAACTCAATGGAGGAGAGCCGATGACTATCCAACAAGTGATAGACATGATGCAGGTCGAAGTAGCTTCATCAAAAACAGTCCTATGAATGGTTTTCCCCATCATAGTAACTTGAATTATAAAAAGCACCTAATATGGGAGGCAATGAATGAGTTCTCAAGATCGAAAGTAATAATATTGAAAACTACAGGATCAATCCCTCCAATAGCAGAAAGTAGTGCCCGTTGTTATGATGGACACGATTGAAGGATCTCCAAAGCTGACATCTTTGAAGGCGCTTGAGCTAGATCCTCTACAATATAGTAGTGTTGTGCAGCTCTCACATTCAGATTATAAGAAAATTTTCAAAGAACACCATTTGTTGGTGGTTGTACGATGGATTCACTACTACGTCTCTCAATCTCGAGAGAACTAGAAGTAGGAGGCATAGTGAAGGGTGGTCTGTGACTTTTGGTTCCATAGGAGCCTTGGATGGATTAGGGTAGTCTTTCGATCTCATGGTAATAAAGATAAGTTCTGTTCCAACCATGAAAACTTGAGAATTTCCAAATGATTGGGTTTATCTACCATTTGGGCTGATGAGAAGGGAAAGGCTCTTTCAAGACATCCGGGGTCCTGGGGGTGACTTTCAGAAGATGGGAAAATTTGGCACATTAAGGAAAATCCTTGGTGTAATGATAATCATCACATATTAGACAAGGATATTTAGGCTTTCATGTAGAATAATTGTCAGCAAATGACTTTTTCGAATCTTGTTTAGGGTTATTGGATTTGGATTTTCCCTTACCCTTTTTCTTACCTTTCAAGGACTTGTCTGTTGTGGAAGATTGGAAAACATTTACCTCATAGGTTTTACCAGGATTATTGTGGTTACTAGAAGGAGTTGAAGGTACACTATTATTGGCATGGGATACTAACCCAATAACACCATCAAACGGAGGCATAACAAGAGACTGAGATGATGCCAGATCAATTGAAGGTCGTAGCACCTCACGCAAGAGCTCATATAGAGTTCCAGATTGTGTAGAAATTATATAACTTATGTGTTATATGTCCAAGATTCTCCTGATCTCACACTATTTTAACTTCATGCAAAATACATAATCTATTCCACCATTGATCATTTGCGGAAATTAAATCAAGATTGCATGTATTAAGAAACAATAAAATCTCCACATTAGCACACCGTTTAATGGGAATTGAAAGTCAAAACCCACCATCTAGATATAATATATGCTGACATCATGTAACAATCCTCATACAAAGTTGATCATATCAAGCTCTCAGTACAATACAATCGCTACACACTAATCAAGCCCGATCTTGCAAATCCATGCACCGATCTTTGCCACCTGCTAGCTTGCCTCTACTGTGCAATCCTTGCTGAAGAATGGCTCTAAATGAACTAGAATTCACCAATATTGCACTGCGCAATCCTCATTGGAATCTCCACTGAGTGTTGGATGTAATCAATGCATCACTATAGTCACAACTGATAGTCACACTTGCTCTTTCACCTACCTCTCCACTGGTCTCCACTGAAACTGCCATGCACTGTAGTTAACTGATGTATTCTTCAGTTGATTAATGAGTTATTATTTAGTGAATTAATTAATAATTAATTCACACCACTCTCACTAGTGTATCAATCAGTTAGACTAGATACAACTATCTCAACTGAGTCTAACTGAGTTAAACTAAATACAACTCCACCAACTACTTCTCCGACTCCACCAAACTCTACCACTTGAGTTCTAACTGAAGTCCTCCATGCAATAGCTCCAGTAAACGCTCAGGAATAGCGTAATTCCTTCTGTCAGCTGTTGTGCCACATTTGTGTACTGAACTGAAGTGCTCCAAGAGAATAATATAATGTTTAGAGTCCAAATATTATTAAGAGCTAATAATATTCGACATATCTATTTTTAGACCGGCAGTCTAAAAATAGACTCTGCCCAATATGTCTAAAAATAGAAGTTCATATATTTTTCCAACTTGACCAACCATCCACAAATAACATCCTGCAACTCATAGAATATGATCTTAGTCTAAAAATATACTTTGCGCCAAAAATAGCCTGCAGGCCCACTTAGTGAAGGTGACTCTTTTCACTAAGCTCATCATCTTGTTGAATCTCAACAGATTGGGAATAAACCAGATCAAGGTATTGAGTTCTAGCAATGAATTCCTCTTTTGTGATAAAACCACCCATGGAAAGATATTTATCAATCCTTGGAACGAATGATTTCGTAAACCATTCAGTCAATAGTTGATCGGTGATCTCAAATTTTATGAGGCGATGACAACACTACCATTCGTGAATGTGGTTTGAAATTTGAGTATCATTTGACTGCTTAAACGAGTTGAGGAGGTGGGTTTTAGTTTCGTACCAGACAGGTAACTTGAAGTGAGCGAGGAAATCCATAGCCAAGGAGTTTAAATTAGCGAAAATAGCTCGAGGGAGCTCAATATACCACTTGGATGTAGTACCAGTCAGATTACATTGGAAAAGATGAAGACAAATTTAATCATAAACCAAAGAGTTAGAAGAGCACCACAAGTGGTACGTCATGAAATGGGTTTGGGGGTCTTCCACGGACTTACCTTCAAATTTAGGACAATCTCCTGAGATTTTTGTCGAAACTGGTGGCCAATTCAACTAATGTTGGATGGGGTCATTTGTAAGATTTGACATATCTGACAGTTCCAACGTAGAAAAAAATGGGAAGGGAGGATGATGAGGAGAAAAAGGTTAGGGCTTCTAGCTTGGTCGATATGTATTATGTCCCAGACAGGGTGAATTTTGTCATGGATACACATACTACCCCCATTTCTGGTACGGATCTTATTGCAACAGCTGCTGAACATAGGGACATTGTTGTGGTTGTTTATAAGTCCCCTGCTGGATTTCAGGTTGTGGACCTTGCTATATATAGGATCTAGGGCGAGGTACTTGCGGAACATGAGGTCCATCCTGTGGTCCCTACTAGACATGGGGTCAAGCCTATGGTCCTTACTAAATGTAGGGTCCAACTTGAGGTCCCAATTTGGGCCTGTTGGTACTAAATAATTTTTTGATATTAAGCACCAGGTTGAGGTCCAGGCTAGGGTTTTTGGTACTGACTATGAGGAAGTGTTTGGTACTAAGTACTGGGTTGATTGGGGTGACAACCAGGTTGACCCAGGGGGAGATTCAGATTAGTTTGGGTGTAAGGACCAAACTGAGGGTTAGTCACATTAACACCTGTGGGAAGCTGGGGCTATTAGACATACTGCTGAGAGGCGTTTGGTCAAGGAACATAGTGATACTGTACATTCAGCTGTTGAAGATACTGATGAAGGATGTTAGGTTGCTGAACATACGAATATGGAACATTCGATTTCTGTTGTTGAACCTGAGAATAATGAACGTGGGGATGTTGATAGAATAATTTGGCTGAAGTAGGTTGACCACTCGAAGGAATGGTTCCTATGATAGTGTTCATCGGTTGTGAAAATCATGTCCCACTTAAACTAGCATTAGGTTGTCCCACCCGAGGAATGGGTCCAGAGTTCAGAGGCCCCCCACCCAAGAGTGAAGGTATGTAAAGATGATTAGATTTCCCCCCAGGCACAGAAGAACTTGTATATTTTCCACTCAATGGTGGAACCGCAGTAATCATAGATGGCGAGAAGGGGGCAGAGGATCCTATCGAAAAAATCATTTGACCAATAGTTACTATAGGTCGAACAAAAGGCTGAGACGTGGTAGCCACACTCGAAATGAATGGGCTGGAAGAAAGGGGAATACTCGTTAACCAAACAGGATCTGAAAAAAAATATGTGGTATCTAAATCTCCTAAAATAAGGTTTCCAAAAGAGGTATACCCTTGTGGAAGTGGAGATGAAACTTGATTAAAGAATATTTCGGTTCCATTTCCTGAAGCGTGAGGTGTGAAGCCGAAAATTTTGCCTTCATAGGGAAATAAAAATGAGACAGTTTCTGGGATATAGGGGCCAGTTTTTTCCTGTATAGTACTCTAAGGAGCACTCACGAATGGGACATCATCAGTAGTGGATGCCCTTTCATCAGGAAATAGCTCACAAACAATAGAACGAGATGCTACTAGAGAAGCAGGAATCAGAACATGAAGTTGATCAAAAGGACTATAAGGCTGTTGAGGCAAGACCATAATCATATCAAAGAGTGGATTCACAGGAAATAACGTAAATTGTAAAAACTTTTCAGGGATTTCTTGCTTATAATATTCTGATGTCATCCACGGAGAATCGTCAAGCGGTGGTCGAGATGAAATGGGTTGTACACTTATGACAATCCCGAGTTCGACACCTTGAGCTTCAAGGTGTCCAACTAGAAACTAGGGTACCTGAGGAGGAGGTCCTTGAGATCCTTTAGAAAAGAGACAAGGTGAATCCAATGATTCAACCATGATTACCTTTTAGGACAAGATCAAGGAATCAAGAGGTGAAAATATCAAAAATCCACAATTTACCAAGAAATTATGAGGTTGGAGAACTGCACAGGTAAGATGCTTTCGTGGGCAGTTAATTTTATAATAAACAAAAAATAAATCAAAAATGGTGTACTAGGCATGAAGGTTTACCAAGTATTCATGAACTGTAATACACACCTTGGTGATAAATGATATAAAAAATGACCAAGGGCTTAACGTACTACAACCGATCTCCCCGATTGTTGTGTTTAGTGTATCACGTTTACAAGGTGGCCGACTCAGTTACCTATGGTAGGCTTGCAACCGAATGTTGTATCCCTAAATATTCGTGATGATACGTGGGATTCTATTCCATAGTAGTGATGTATAACGTGTAACTATTCAGTGAGAGCACCCAAAATATACTTATCATACACCAATATAATTCAATACGTGGGACAAGATATCATCCCCGGGTTGTAACACAGACCGCTAGTGACAAATCCTACATTTTATGATGCCAAAATATGTCTCTAGCCAAGACCTATAAATGTTATCATTAATTACAAATGCTCCTTAAGGTAAATTGGGTAAATTTTAATGCTCATATTGAGCTAAATTTGATTTTTTGCCTCAAAATCGATGTCACCTGAATCCTATGATGTAGGGTAAATGCAAAAACAAAATATTTCCATTTCAATGAAGTCTAAACTATTTAGGGAAGAGATGCAAACAAAAGTGAAATGAATATAGAAATGACCCATGTTTCAAAACTATGAAATGCAATTCTTTCAAATCAAATTCACTTTTCCCAAAAATGCAACTTATTGAAAAAATAAAAACATTTCTCTTTTCACTAAGATGCATAAAATGAAACTGTTTTTTTTTTTTTGACTTTTTACTTTGTAATACAATAAAAAGTGAAATGAATGAATAAATGAAAAAACCACACTTTTTATGTTTCTTTCGATTGAACGGAAATCAAAATTTCTTTAAAAATACATGAATGAAATGTTTTTCACACACTTTTTCAAAACAATACACACAAGCCAAATCAAAAAATGAAAATGAAATAACTTTTAGATTTCTTTTGAATTTGGAAAAAGACACACTCTTCTAGACTCATAAATAAAACAATTTGTGATCTCATGTTTGACACTAAATTGAAGGTAAGATTAGAAATGCAGAGATGACAAGTGTATACGGCGAACTACTTCTAACCATGTCAGAAGAAATGCAACAAAAGGTATTTGAAATGGTCATAAATCTTCCAACTCACCAACAAGTCAAAGAAACAAAAACACTCGTTCAAAGAAGACAAGCATGTCAAACACACAGGCAGGAGGTCACTGAGACTCAACATACATTCTTCAAGGGCTAGTGCATACTATAAAAACGAGGGGAAACTTGTTATGAAACCTATTCCCAAAATAGATTAAAAGAGAGATCAACGCCTTAGAAAACAACCACTTCGAGGGGGAAACCTCCTTTACATTACATAAATTAGAAATTATTGGATGACACAAATGAAAAAACCTCCTTTATATATATATCGGAGTCCATGGGGTCACAATATAATTCTAGCCAACCTAACAATAATAATGTAAGGGCACAATAATAAAAATATGGGGACTACGGGGTTACAACAATAACAATAAGGGGGCTACACTAACAACAATAAGGGACTACACTAGTAATATAGGGCCTTAACACACCCCTCTCCCTCAAAAAAGTTTTGTCCTCAACGCTTGAGTAGTTTTTCATGCTTCTGTATAAAATTCCCATCCTCCCATGTGGAATCTTGAGTGAGTAAGTTCTTCCACTTGATGAGATATTCTAAAATTGATCGATTTTGTAGCTGTCGAGTTCTTGTTTCCGTGGTTGCTTCAAGTTTCAATATGATTTTTCCTTCCTCATCAAGTTCTAGCAATATTGTTTGAACAGGAATTTTGTCACCTATAACCTTCTTTAAGCATGAAACATGGAAAACTGCACACACTCAGGAAGATGCAGGAAGCTCCAATTTGTATGCCATAGTACAAATATTTTGCAACACCTTTTAAGGACCATAGTACTTTGACGATAATTTATTAACCTTATTAGCTTGCTTGAGGGAAATTTTTTATATGTTTTTAGCCGAAAAAATACCAAGTCACCTACGTCAAAACTTCTCTTGCTGCGATTTTGATCTACCTATTTTTTCATTCAATTCTGTGCCAAATTTAGGTTATCCCTTAAGAGTTGGAGAAATTTTCGTTGATGCTCGATGTGATCTTCCCTGCCTGAATCTTAGAATTTTCTCTTAAATATGATGTCATGGATGATGGATGATATCCATAAAGTGCCACAAATGGCATCATTTTTGTTGCAGTGTGGAAGGAAGTGTTATACCGCCATTCATCTAGGGGTAACCAATTGACCCATTGTGTTTTTTTGTCAAATACAAAGAAATGAAGATATCCTTCCAAACATTTGTTCACTATCTCAGTTTTCCCATCAGATTGAGGATGATAAGATGAGGTATGAGCTAGTTGAGTACCCAAACAAGAAAATAATTTTGTCCAAAAATTTCCAGTGAAAATGAGATCTCTATCACTTACAATAATATTTGGGTTTCCATGTAGCTTTTGAATTTTTTCCATAAATTTAGTAGCAAATGTACTCGCTTTAAATGGACGAGATAATGCACAAAAGTGTGCATACTTGGTAAGCCCATCAACTACCACCATGATGACAGTATTTCCTTCGTACTTAGCTAAATCTATGATAAAATCCATTTAAACCTCCTCCCAAAGTTGATTTGGAATGGATAAAGGTTGTAGAAGACCCAAGGTCTTAATTGTCTCAACTTTATTTTGTTGGAAAACCAAACATTCTGCCACAAACTTTTGAATATCAGATTTAAGGCCATCCCAAAATATAATTTTCTTCACCTTGTGGTAAGTTTTTAAAAATCCTAAGTGTCCTCCTAAGGGAGAGGTGTGCAATTCCAAAATAATCTTTTATTTTAGTTGGGAATTCTTGCGAAGATATAAGTGATATTTGTACCATAAGGAATCATTTTTCCAATTGAATGTATCATATGTATTGTGATCTTACTGCAACTTTTGAATGAGTGTCCATAATTATTCTTCATTCTTCCATTCCTCCCTTGCTTTGGTTATCCAATCTGGTTGGATAATAGAAATGGCACAAAGCAATGCTTCCACATCTTCATCCTTTCTTGAGAGTGCATCTGTGACAACATTTAGCTTCTATTTTTTTTAAATGATTTCAAAGTCATAACCAAACATCTTTGTGACCCATTTTTTCTTCTCTTTTGAATATAGTCTTTGTTCTAAGAAGTATTTAGGACTATCATGATTATTTTTTACCTTGAAGTGTCTTCCCATTAGGTAAGGTCGCCATTTATTTAGTGCATGTAGTATTTCCAACATTTCCTTCTCATAAATAGATTTTTGTAAATACTTTCCTTTGATTGGACGACTTTAAAAAGAAATAGGTCTTCCTTCTTGCCTTAAATAAACACCAATTCCATTTCCTAAGGCATCCAATTCCTCAGTAAAGTTTTTTGTGAAGTCTGGCATAGCTAAGACTGGTGCTTGTCACATTGCATCTTTAAGATGTTCAAAGTGTTAGAAAATTAAATATTACAGAGTAATGAAACACATAAAACATGTGGAAAACACAAGAACACAAAACACATAAATCTAGAGAGACAAAAATATACGTGGTTCACCCATTTTGGGCTACGTCCACCCCGAACAGGCAGTCCTTCCTTTCTATTATCCAGCAAAATGAAGAGACACAACCTACAACAGATTCGTTGTAATATCCTCTGTTCTCTCTCACAGTATCCCTATTTGTTTCTCGCTCCGAGAATACACATAAAATACATATTCGCAATACAATACCCTCATACAAAGAGAGGGGTTTCATTCTAGGGCAAAAAACCCTAAACTAAACATAACTTATACCGTCAGATCATCCTCCTAATGAACGACCCAAATTGACTAGAAATTACTATACTTTTACAAGGCAATTTTACATCTGTTTTTAGCTTCGGGGGGGTGGGGGGCTCCATAAAGTCACAGCCACCCCCCTTGGACCCCCCAGGCAGCGTTTAATTACGGGCAGCATTGCCGCCCCCATTAAGGTACAGGGGTCCAACACTGTGATACAAAATAAACAAGATAATCAGGCTCCACACCCAACACAAAGGCCTTAGTTGCATCAGGAGTCCATGAAAATTAATCTTTTTCAATAATGTTTTTAGAGGTATTGCTATTATCCCATAATTCTTAACAAACTTGCGATAATACCCTATTAACCCAAGAAATCCTCACAACTGCTTTATGGTTGTGAGGAATTTCCACACCCTTAACACCCTCCTAAGATACAATATGACCAAAATATTCCACCTCTTGTACTCAAAAAAAACATTTGGAGGCTTTTGCATATAATTTTTTCTCCTCCAATAGTTTGAGCACCCTGTCAACATGTTGAACACGAGCCTTCCAAGACCTGCTGTAGATTAGTATATCATCAAAAAATACTAAGACAAATTTTCTAAGGAAGGGTTTGAAAATGGAATTCATCAACCCTTGAAATATAGAAAGTGCATTCGTAAGGCCAAAAGGCATGACAAAAATTCATAATGACCCTCATGAGTTCGAATTGTTGTTTTTGGAATGTCTTCACTATTCATTCTAATTTTATAATATCTTGAATGGAGATCCAACTTCGTGAAATAAATTGATCCATGTAATTCCTCCAATAATTCATCAGTCATAGCAATGAAAAATTTATATTTAATAGTGATCTTATTGAGCTCCCTATAATCCGAAAACATGAACCCTGATCCATCCTTCTTATGCACCAATACTACTGGAGCATAGAAATAACTTTGACTAGATTGAATGATACTAGCCTCTAGCATTTCTGCGATCATACATTCGATTTAGATCTTTTGGACATAAGGATATTTCTTAGGCCTGATGTTTGGAGGAACAATTCCTGGAATCAATTGAATAGCATGATTATGATGATGAATAGGTGGGAGTCCTTTGGCAGTTTCAAACACCCTGGAATGATTGTCCTAGAATTTTTGGAGATCTCTAGAAATAGATGATTTTGATGTTGGAACTTCTAGTGAGAATAATTGTTAAATGATACCTCGTTGTTATTTCTTCATAATATTTGTCATGAGATTAGAGCTTATTATCTTTCCCTTCTTCCTCGCGATACACCGTAATTCAACTTCCTTTTCTTTTGAAAAAATTCAAGAAACGTTCTTGAAAATTAAAAGCTACAATCCCCAAAGATTGTAACCATTGTACTCCTAGTAAAACATCAACACCACCCTTTGGAATGGAAAGCATTGGACTATTCAACACATACTCCCCCATGGTTAGCTTTATATTATGGAAATTTCTAGAGCAATTTAGAGTTCCACCATTTTCCACCATCACTTGACACTTTGGCATTGGGTATTGGAAGAAATTCAATTCCTTGGCTACCTTGTAATGAATAAAATTATGGGTACTACCTGAATCAAAAAGCACTATTACATTTTTCTTCTTGATATTTCCTTCTATCTTGAGAGTTTGAGGAGTGGTAATACCTACCGATGCATTACAGGATATGGTCAGATTCATTTATTTTTCCTCTAGGGTTGGTTCTTGGTGTATATCATCTTCTTTTGTATTTTCTTGTTCATTTTCTTCCTCCTCTTCATAGTATATTTAAAACAATTTCTTCTCAGCACACTTATGACCTTTAGTGTATTTTCTATCAAAACTATAGGAAATCCATTTTTCTCTTTTTTCTTCCAATTTTTTTGGTGTCAACATTGTAGATTGTGAAAGTCTAGGAGTAGAAATACTTCCATATTTATAGTTGTGAGTGGTAGGCTTATGTGTTGCCATAATTTTTCTTTCAGGTTTTCTTGCCAATCTGAATGCCTTATCCAATATATCAAGTTCCCAAAGGTGAAATTCATTTTGGATGTTATCCTTTAGAGTCCCTATGAAGAAATCAATCCTATGTTACTCTGGAATATTATTTACCCTTATATTTAGTTTTTGGAATTCCTCAATGTGATCCAGCATTGAACCCTTTTGTTTGAGATTTATCAATTGGCTAAAGAAGGTGTTGCTCTTTGTATCCTCATAATGTGCTATCATTTCCTTCGTAAAATTTTACCAAGTGACCAGTGGTTTACGAGACCAAAGTCATCAATACTATACAAACTGATTTTGTTCTAAATATAAAGTTGCAATGTGTACCTTTTATGTGTTTTGCGTATTATGGAGCTCAAAGTATTGTTCCTTTTGTAGTATCAAAGTTATCAGATCCTTGCCATAAAAATTCCTCATATCTATATTTGGAATATGGTGAGTTTTAAAGTCTATGAAATCATGATTAACATTTCTTTTGTTCTCATCATGAGTTTCCTCTACTACCTTTTACCCATTAGGAAGCTTTTCTTGTAGCAAATTTTCCAACCCTTCATTCAAACCTTCCATGTATTTCTTAAAATCTTCCATGTTTCCTTCTATCTTAGCTTCCACGCCATACATCTTAGATTCCATGCCATTCTTCAAACCATCCATCTTAGCTAGCACACCTTTCTTCAAACCATCCATCTTAGCTTCCACGCCTTTCTTAAAATCATCCATGTTTCCTTCTATACCATCCATCTTAGCTTCCACACCATCCATATTAGCATCCATGCCATTCTTCAAACCATCTGTTAGCACAATTCTATCCTTATTCATGAGTGTGTTTTAAATTTTTTTACTTTTAGGATAAAAAATTGTAAATTTCAAACATTTTTAGAACACTGCTAGAAGTTCTGGTAGTGTCTGTTTTAGCCATGTCAGACAATATGTTTTAACTTTATTTTATGCTTGTTTTTCCTTTACCCGATGCTTGTAACTTTCCATGTTTAAAAATAAAAATAAAAGCGCACCCGCTTTTGGGTTAGCCACATGTTCCTGATATCAACTAAGGTTTAAATCTTTTAATCATGAGCCATGTCACCTTATAGGAAATTTTATACATTTGAATGATGTTGAGTTTGTAGTGGTAATACGTGGAAGAGTTAGGTGTCAATGTGCATTCATGAATACTGTTGTTTGTTCTGTCTGTCAGTCCAAGTCGTTGTGTCCAAATTTCAAGGCTACACATTTATTATCAAAATTAATTATGGATATACGATTTAATGTGGTGACCGATTGGTTAATCTTGCATGAGTGTTGCCGAAAATTTAGGCCTACCATAAAATATGTGATGGAGGTGACTGCCAACTCAAACACCGTTCAACTCTAGCCACCTGTTGCAAAGAATATGAAACAAAGCAAGCAAATAAAATATAATTATGAATATCACGAGGCGTGGTTACGGTTCTGATACTTACCATTATGAAAATATCTTGTACATGGAAAAATGAACCAAAATATCACTTGAAATCACTGAAAGAAAAGGAAAAAAAATCAATTTTCAAATTCAATTGTTGTTGAATAAGCAGTTCTAGTGAGAAGCTTGAAGAGGAGACTGAGTTTTCAGACAATTTACATTGAGGATTCCACAACACCTATTAAGTAAGTTTTTCTAACCTTGACACCTATCTGATCTAGCAAACAACCTTCATTATTTCTCAGATGACTAAAGGAAGAAAACTTAAGCATATTGAAACTCAAGGGGATGATTTAATAGATTCCAAACCGAATGTGAAGAGGTTTTTTGTACAGGCTAGGTGGTACACATTTTTCTCAAGGTTAGGTAGAGCTCATCTAGGAGTAGCCAAATAATTTTCCCTCTCATTCGATGGAAAATAACAAAATGCTTATTGCCTCGAACTGTAGGTATCAACAAAATCCACTGTTGAATTTTTCCACCTCCCACGAGAAGGAGAGAAATGGTTTAAAAACCAAGTTATTACTAGAGGAGACCTAAAAAACTTCATCAAGGATTAATATGTAGACCCTAAATGTGCTAAAGGGATTCCCAGTAGTTCCCTCAAGGATGAATGGGCTAAAACTATCAAGCTCATGAAGATCTATCTTACTTGTGAGAGGAGGTATACTATTGTATTTCTGTATCACATGAGAATTTTGTTTCACCTTCCAGGTATGAAGACTCTCAACCTACCTTTCTTCTTACTAAAAATATTGACTAATATTTCAGCTAGAATACAAACCCATGCAAACTTCAGATTATAGCATCTACCATCAAGCACTTATCAAGGTGTTGATTGTTGAAGAAATCTAATGAAGAAACTAGTCTTGGGAGAATTTCCTATTTTATAGGGTAGGCAATCTATACCTACACAAAAAATTCCTTCTCAGCAACATCCAACCTCATAGAAACATTCTCAACCTACTGAGTATAAGGAATAAAGTCAGAAACCAACTACTTCATGAGTTGGTAAAAGGACTAAAATAAAAGCAAAGAAGGTAAATATCTACAAGAAGGCTAAGGACAAAAAGGAAAAGGAAACGACTCCCACAAGAAAAGTTGAAGAGAAGTTGGAGAAAGGAGAAGTTTCATCTATTATTAAGCCCAAATAAATGAATATTGTGCCTCATGTTTCTCCTTTTCCCAAGGTATATGTCAGAGGGCAGAAAGGAAAGACTGTAGTTGCAGAAAAATCAAAAGAAAAGGTGTTGCTAGAAGTTCTAGAAGCAAAAATTCAGCCTATGGTTCAGAAGGATTATCAGCCCACCAAATCAAATGAGGAGCTCCTGAAGGATTCAAGATATGTTGTTAGCAGTAGGAAAAGACAACAGGATGCAAGATATGTTGTTAGTAGCAGGGAAAATACACACAAGAGCTAGCAACAAGTTCAGGTTGAGATCTAAAGCCCTACATAACCCAAGCTTGATGATAGAGGTTATGGATTTGGAGAGGTAATCTGATAGGTTTTAGACTCTAACTCCTTCAATTGCATAATCTAATGGGTTTAAGAAGAAAGAAAAGGGTAAAGCTCCTTCAGACCAGAAAACAAGAACCTCCAAGAGAAGAAAACTCCAGAAGAGCTTAGAAGAGAAAAATGAAATTGTAAAAGAGACAACCACTAGGACTACAAGGTCACAATAAACAATTGATAGTAAAACATATTTAGATAAGCTTGCAGAAGTTGCAGCTCATATGGAGGAGGGGTAAAAGGATGTCCCAATGAAGTATCATTTTGCATATTTTTTCTATTTTGGAACAACTCAATTTTCAGAATGTTTTAATCTGCACATAATTTTTCAAATGTCTTGTTGTGCATTTTAGAAAATTAAACAAAGCACTATCAGAACTTTCGGTAGCATTACATTTTTTGCGTAGTTGTAAGTTTTTACCGAAATTCTGGTGGTGTCTATTTTTAATGATTTTTTACAGCTATCAGCAGAATTTTCGAGTTATTCCAGAGATGATAAGGAATATTAATGATACAAACATGTAAAGTAATGGTTGATAAGTGGCTTTGAGGTTCTTAAATGAAACATTTATTGAAGCTATATGTGTTTTAAAGAATCAAGATCATGGAGAGACAAATCAATAGAAAAGTAGGCAGGTTGCCAGCACACTCTGCAAAACAATTCGAATAGTCTTACTTCCTATCTACATCTGTCATGTTAGTTATAGTTCGATAGGATATGTCTTTAATATGCTATAACTCTAAGTAATGAGAGGAAGATTGGATCCTTCTTTTTAGGTGAGATGGCATTGCACCTCTCTCTATAAATATCATTTGTAAATACCATTTCAAGGTTGGATTTTCGTCGACCTGAAGGCTTTTTTTCATAATAAAGAAAGCTCATTTTTGTACTTCATGCTGGAGGAATTTTTGTTTCAATTACTATATGATGTATTGTGTGTTTCTCTTGTTGTTTTATTCATCTAATTTATGAGTTGCAACAACTATCAAGTAGGAGTAAGAGAATTTTTAAAGGATCTAATAGTTAATTATCTATTGTTCAGTCTTCTAGAAATCATCTATATGTTGTGTAGATCATGCTAGTGAAGGTTTCATGAAGGATTTATGAGATTCTTTATGCATGTAGTATGATTTATAAATGTTTTTTCCATTACATAAAACAAATTTTATTTAAAAGGCCACTCTTATAGCTATGTGATTGATTTAGGATATGTTTATTTCTTAGACCGAGTACCAAATATATGTCACCTTTCATCTGTCACAATATTCTCCCCTATACTACAAACGTTTCCATAAAATTTATACTTGCCACAGGTTTCCAAATGCAGGAAGGTTAAAAGAGTTGAAATCATTTCAAACTCTTTAAGAAGACATCCCACCATCCAAAATATTTTTCTTTGAAATGAACTATGATGTGTAAGGCTTACTCCTTTGTAGTCACAGAGTGACTCCTTGAGATAACACCATCCATATTAGCTTCCATGCCTTTCTTGAAACCATCCATCTTGGCTTCCATGCCTTTATTCAAACCATCCATTTAATTTTTTGTTACTTTTTGCGAGAGTGAAATTTTTTGCACTTGGTCCTGTAATTTTGATATATTATGTTACACTTCTTCCTCTTCATGAGTCATAGTATAGCCTTCGAGGGCTTAAGGGGTGTTGAATTATTTATAGGAGGCATTTTAGAACAAAATATTGATATCTATGCTTCAATATGCCCTTGGAATCACTTGAAACTGATTTTTCAAACAAGACTTATGCAATTAAAAAAAAAAATACACACCTTTTTCTTGCTTTTTAGGAGCTTGAAATTGAAACTAGTGTATCTCTGCAATTTCGGATCCCCAAGTTTTTATATTCATTCCTTTAATATCCCTCTGAATCTTCTTTCCAATGCCAAAGGTCAAACCTTATTTGGATTCTTCAAGGCAAAATTTATGCCCAATCTCCCACAATGACCTAATTATGGACTGGTTCAGTAGAGTGAAATTGTATGGCATGCCACATGTGATTGTTTCCTCCTTAGGCTCTAACACTGATACACAGGAAACTACAGTCTGTGTACTTGCAGCCACTTTTTACAAAACTCCAATTTGATACTCATAGAGAGAGTTCTAAAGATTTTCCCAAGGTCACCTCTTTGAGATGAAATTCAGGAGCCTGCACAAACCCTAACTTCCACATATCATATCTCTGAAAATATTGTGAACCAATATCTGAAATTTTTTTATGAAGTTCTTCCAGATTTCGACGCAAATGGGTTTTGTTTTAGCTTCCGAACCTTCGTATAAAAATAGTTATAGTGAAAATTCCACAATGGATTGTTTGAAGCAATGAAACCCTATAATCCAAAGCTCTAATACCAAATGTTATGAAACCAGCTCCCAAAATAGAAGAAAAGAGAGATCAACACCTTAGAAATCAGCCACTTAAAGGCTGAAACCTCCTTTACATTACATATATGAAACATTCTTGAATGAAACATATGGAAAATCCTCCTTTCTATATATAGGAGTCCATGGGGTCACAATATAATCCTAGCTGACCTAACAATAATAATGTAAGGGCACAATAATAAAAATATGGGGACTAGAGTGGTACAACAATAAAAATAAGGGGGCTACACTAACAACAATAAGGGATTACACTAGTAATATAGGGCCCTAATGAAACTCAAAATTTTCCTAGGTCTGAGATCATCACTTTTCTGATGAGAAAAAGGGTGTTGAAAGGAAAATCAATGTGGCTGTGCTATATAGAACATCACTGGAAATACTGCTATGAAAATAGAAAATGAGTTGGGTTCTAAAAACAAGGAAAAATAAAGAAAAGATCACATCCAAACTAGAGCTCACACAGTGAAATGACTATCAAAATCTATGCAAACTGACAGAGACCTAAGAAAGCTTAGATTTTAGTGATCGGTTAAACTGATCCAAGATCGGTCTGGGAAAGGAAGGCTAAGAGGCTAAGCTCCCCAGTTGAGTCACTAATTTTGTTGTCAAGATAAATCCCCTCTACGGAAAATGTCGGTCTCTCTAGCCCTAGAGTGGGTCTAGCAACTTGAGATACTTTACAATGCAAATATTTCTTAGCTAATATTCAAGTTGAGACAAGAAAAGAGATAGAAGTACCTTTTTTCCTGATGCTATGTTCGAACCCATTGGTGATGACCTTGTTCCACAATTCTTTTAGGTTTTCTCCTTGCTACTAGTGGCACACGAATACCTGCAGATGATCAAGAGAAACATCAAACATAATCCAATAAATAATAATAATTATACATTAGCTATCTAGCAGATCAAAGAGTACCAGATAATTTGCATAAAATATTAGACAAATATAGAAGAAAATACCAGATTTTTTATTGATAAATATGAAATAAAGAGCTCACAACCCAGGCCTTGATGTTGGAGGCCTCCCTTTCGTGAAAATATGAGTCGTTAACCAAAGCTCTAAAGCATTGCTTCTCTTGAACAACTTAGGCATTATCACAGTGCAAGAATGTAAAGGGAACGAGAGTTCAAACTAGCCCAATAAATGACCAACTAGTAGTGGAAGGATGGGGACTAATTTATAGGAAGGGAGAAGAGGTTGGGAGTCCATGAAAGGAGGAGGAAGGTCCACTTTCTAAGGGATAAACCCCCATGGATGAGATCAATCCTCTAAATCAGAGAGCTCGACTCTATCACCACTGTTTAACAACCAACGCGTCGCCATGGAACTTCTAGAGGTCGAAGCTTCTCCTCCATTTGAGGAAACACTATCACAAAGGGATCAACGTGATTTTCCAAGAAATTAGGGAACTGGAAGCGATAAGATAGAGCTGTCAATCTGACATCATCATGAGCATGAAACTAGGAAATGGGTTGACCCAGAAAACTAGGGCTTTCAACCAGTTCCTTTAGTAATCTTCCAAGGAAGTTTTCCTTAAGTCTTTAGGGGATGTATTTACATATTTCTTCATGGTGGAAACATTGCGCAGGGTCTGTCATAGGGAACTTCAGGATCAGGTACGAGAAGTGAGCATGGTAAAAAATTACTATGTAGCAATATTTCAAATGACAAATAATCCCCTCTTACTCAATAGATTCTTAAAAGGCCATAAGTCGCAACATAACTTTCTAACCTTCCCACGTGTTAAACAATTGGAGAACCATAACCTATATCGCATTCAATCTCTCACGATTGTCCTACAACTATCATTCCTAACAACTTTTCATAGTGGAAGGGACTTTAATGTGAATTCACTTTAATCACATGTAAATTGCACCGGTGAGACCCTTCATAACATTAAATTATCTGTTTTACCATGGGAAAACATGATATATATATATATATATATATATATATATATATAAAAGTGTAATACATACCTTTTCTACTTAGTACCTTCCTTTTATGTAAAAAAGTAAAAAGTTATTACAGGTAAGATAAAATGAATACTACGGTATTTCAAAAAAAAATATGCTATAAAGTATTATTATTTTTTAAACTGATTAGTCTCATAAAGATATTGGATGCCTTCATGAAACATTAAAATTGTTTGTATTTTGTTTATTACTTGTAATTTAAGGGTTGTTCTAGTTGCCAATTTCCCTAGTTTACACATACAATAATGTTTAATAAGATTAAATTTGGTTTATCAAAATTTTAAAAAGATAAAATAATTCTTTGATTTACTTTGAATTTTTATTTTTATATTTGGATATTTTTTAATAAACTCAATCATAAATCATTCTGATTTTTTATGAGCTTAAAAGTTTAGAAGTTGGTATTGTAAAAAATATTTTTAAATTATGATTTAATATGGGTGTATATGTGATGTCTATAATAATAAATAACTAGACAAAGTTTAGTTGAATTATTGGATGTTTTGGACCTTTAAGATGTACAATTCTGGATGAGTTTTGTCTTATATCTAGTAGGCAATTGTAATCAAAATAAGATAAAAGATATTTTCTTATTCCATTTGAAATATCAATAAGTGAATTTGATCAACCAACTTAATATGTGATTGAAAGATATTTTCTTATTCCATTTGAAATATCAACAAGTGAATTTGATCAACCAACTTAATATGTGATTGAGTACTTAATAATTCGATTGATCTTTTTTATATTAAAAATACTTTTTGAAAAATATCACAAAAGAAATCATGTTCATTTGTAATAACAACTTTCTAGATGCTTACTAATTATATAATTCATATAATTCCATTTATTTTGATGATAAAAATATTTTAGAAATATTACTTTTTTAAATTAGATTTCGATATTTAATAATAATTAATTATGAAAATGGTAACTTCTAATATTATTTTAAATAATTATTTTTTATGAAAGCAATTTTTGATATTAATATAAAAAATAATTAATTATAAAATTAAAACATAATGGTATATAAAATTTAAAATGAAAAAATATTAACCTTTAATTACTTAATTAATAAGAAAAAAGAAAAAATTATTTACATACTTATATATATTTTTAATTCAATACATATAAGTTTAATCAAATACATGAGTTTAAGGAAAAAAGTAAAATGAAAATGTTAACATTGAATACCTTTGAAATTAAAATAAGATAAATTTGAAAATTGAAATGGTAGCTTTTACATATACTTAATAATCTAAGTGTATCTTAGAAATTAAAATCCTTTGACAACCTTATAAAGGTATTTAGCATAAATAATATAAATAAATTATACATAGTACCTAGAAATCAAAATCCTTTAACAACTTTATAAATATATTTCACTTGAAAAGTGTGTGTTAGTCTATTATACAAATAAAATAAAATAAATTACACCACCATGCATAATATTAATAAGATATATATACTAAATAAATATATGCATGCATGATATGGTCTTTTATGTTTTTTTTTTTTCTAAATCAGACTAATCTATTAATTTATAAAAGTACTGTTACAAAACTACCCTTGCTGCTGCTGTGTGAGCCAGCTAGCTGGGACTGATTATCATCACTGTTCTTGATTGTTTTGGGTTGCCCAGAGTGGGAAACCAACCCATTAAGCAGAATGTACTGAGCCGCCCTTAGAAGGGAAACCGGCCAGAGGATTATACATAAAATGTAAACAGCAATGTAAAAGCTAGAAACATCATACTGCTCATCAGTGGAGCAATTGAAACAGCAAAACTCAAAAAGACCAGAAGTGAATGAGCCAGGGAATTTAGCCCTCGTGCTCAGAAGACATTGGTTCCTCTTCAATCCTGCATGCATATTCATTCTCCTCGCTACTGTCCTCCTTTCCTGCATGGCTATCAGTCTGCAAATCTTTGTTGTCAGCTCCAGAACGCAGCTCCGTGGGAGGAGGGGGAGAGGGGCGATGGTCAATGGGGGGGGAAGGGGTGGCGCAAGGCGGAATTTCCTCACGGAGCGAAACAGAGATGAAGGCGGTGATGATGGAGTCGAAGGAGGTGCAGTGGAATCGGAGCTCGGCATTCTGAGTAGTTTGTCTGATAGTGGCGCCTCGAATGCGACTTTCCCGGGGAATGGGCTGACTGGGAGGGGCAGGGAAGTCAGAAGGTGGCTGACTGGAATGTGCCAGAGCTTCAGGAGGGCCAGGAGGCTCAGAGGCGGGAGGTAGCTGACATGGGAAGTCACCAGAGCTCCTAGCACGAACACGACCTCGCCCTCTGCCTGCATGAACATAATTCATAGCACGTCGTCCTCTGCCTCTTCCTCTGCCTCCACCACCGCGAGAGGCAGGCGGGGGCGATATGGTCTTTTATGTTGAGTGATAAGGTGTTTCTATTTTATCTTGCTTCCACGTGATGCTTGGGATAAAACATGTATAAAATTAAAATATTATTTGAGAATTCAACCATTTTAATGGGTGTCTAAGTCAAGTAATTTTGTGTAAGATTCTTGGGATAAAACATGTGTAAAATTAAAATAATATTTGAGAATTCAACCATTTTAATGGGCGTCTAAGTCAAGAAATTTTGTATAAACTTAATATACTTTCAAATTTCTCCTTGACAAAGATCAAAAGTTAACTCCAAAAATGTGTTAGTGAAACTAGTAACCTAGTCTCTTGTTTACAAGTCAATGCATGATGGAAAAAAGCTAAAATGGATTTACACTAATTCTTAGTATGTAAGCCTATACATGGGCAAGTGCATGTGCACACATGCAACTCCTTATTAAATATAATAAAAATTACACCTCACTCATTTTAAACAACACACCTATATATATATATATATATATATATATATATATATATATATAGGTGTGTTGTTTAATATGAGTGAGGTGTAATTTTTATTATATTTAACAAGGAGTATATATATATATATATATATATATATATATATATATATATATATATATATGACATTGAAACAATTTTTTAAATGTCATGTTCCAATTATTGTTAATGGCATTTTAATTAATAATATTCACAACTCATAAAATTTATTCAAATTTGATCATAGATATTGACATTGATATGTGACTAATTTTTTTATATTCAAATTTAGTCATAAAAAATGATATTTATATGTGACTATCTTTTTTCCTTAACAAATACTATTTTAACCCCATAAAATTAGTTTTTTCATCTATATGAACCAATGAAAAAATGGAAATTTAAATTTAACAAATTTCAAAATCTATTTTTAATTTTCAAAATATTAAGTTTAATTTTTATTTTCTTCAAAATTTTAATATATTTTATTAAATCTATTTAATTTTTTAAAAACCAATTGATATTTAATTTTTTTAACCAATTGAAAGTGAATTGTTTTTGAAAAAAACAAAAACAATATAACTTCCATCAATAAGTATAATAAATATATTTAAACTTAAAAAACAAATAATAACAATAATAATATAAATATAAATCTAAATCTAAATTTAAATCTCTAAAAATGATAAATATAAAGTAATTCTAAACCTCTAAAAATAATAAATATAAACAGAATGATTTCATGGTTTTCCATAGTTTTCTAAAATTGATAAATTTAAATTTAAATCTCTAAAAATGATAAATATAAAAAAAATTTAAATCTCTAAAAATAATAAATATAAAAAGAATGATTCCATGGCTTTTCATAGTTCTCTACTTTCGAGTGAGAAAGTATGTTAATATAAAATTTGTTAAATAATATTTACATTTATTATTATATATTTAATATATTTTATTAACTATTTATGAATGTAATATAATAAAATTATTATTATTATTATATATTCATAATATTTTAATATTTAAAAACAATATGGGTAGAGTATACATTAAAGTTTTATAATTTTCTTTTTCATTAGAAACTATTATTGTTTTGGTGAGAAACTAAGAATCTTCTACCTTTTGCTTCCATATGAGTATGTTTATTAATATTCTAGAGTCATGATAATTATATCTAAAAATATTATATAGATATTTGCATTAATGATAACAATTATTTATGGAAATCTTTTTATGCAGATATATTGAAATCCATATATATGATAAGCTCAATTGGAATTATAGAATTGAGAAACAAGATAAATGGAGGATGGAAATTTTAGTATGGGCTTTAAAACAATCATAAGTTCGTAAAATTTTGGAAAAAAAAAAATCTCATTGAGACTCTTGTCACTCTTGTTATTTTATATGGATATCAAGTTTGGGGTTGTATATTCTATTGAGCCTCATGGAGAAATATATAATAGATCTAGAAGTAGTTTATAATATATAATATGAACCTTGAAGGAATACTTCCTATCATATCTTCCGTATTGAAGCGATGCATTCCCCTATTGAAAGCATTGGTATGACTAGCTATCAAATCTACACTATATTATTTTTTATTTTTCATCCATATGTATGGTTTCAAAGAGAAAAATGTGGAGGAATCAACTTGTGAGGTGATTTTTACCAATGGTTTGAGTTTGAAAATTTGGAGGAGAAAAAATAAGGAGCCATTTTGAGGCCTTAAATGACTACTTTATTTGCTTCCAAACTTACTATGGTCATCGATTCCATAATTTATACATCGATACGTTTACAAAAATGTAATGATAATCTCAATTTGAGTTCATATAATAAATTGATGCCTCTCAGAGGTTGACTTAGCATAATTTACCATCATAATTTGAGAGGATGCCACATCATCCCTCATTACTCATGTAAATGGGGCTAGCCATGTGGAGACTATGAAGAAGTCCTTAGAAGGGTCAAAATTAAAACTGTAGTTGAGAGTTAAATTCAATCTTAACCCCTAGTTGGCTATTAGGTTGTATTATAATTAGGCCACTAGGTGGAAAAGGTAAGTTCCATCATATTCAAGTAAATTATATTCCATATTAAAGAAAAGTATTTGAGAGAGAGAGAGAGAGAGAGAAACATAGGGGTTTTATTTTAAGTAGTATCCCATATGCCATAGATCTTAAGTAGCTCAATAGGGAGTGGTTTCTCCTTTTTATTTTTGTATTATTTTCATTCTAGAAAAAAGAGATTAAATCTACTCATCTTCCAATTGGATTTTCTCTTGAATAGGTATCCTAGAGCATATATTTGTGCTCATTGTGGCTTGTATGTGTTTATATATCATTATTATCCATTTTTTTCATTTTATGTTGCATGTATTAAAAAAATATATAGTAATAGATCTACAATATAAAGAAACTAGTCATTCATAATATATACTTCAATTTATTCAAATATATCTATCATGATGAATTGTCCAATGTGTTATCACTCAGGTTTTCCTAGAAGTTGCGTAAGAGGAAAGTATACCCGAGGTAACCACAAACCAACCTTTTAGATGCAGAATCTAGCCAATCTGCATCCAGAGAGGGCTCTCTCTTTATGATTTATCTTTGTTTTTGAATGATTTTAGGCTAGTTATAGATGCAAAGTTTGTTTTGGGAAAATGGTGGAATCCACAAACTAAGGTCAAGGTTGAGGGCTTTCAGTCCATTGGGCTATGGAGTCTAAGGATGGCTTTACTGGATTTCTTTTCTGAACACAAGATGGTATTACAGGGCAAGATAGCTAGACAGAGAACAATCCTTAAAATTTAAAGTGGATGGGATGGTCTTGAAGGAATGAAAGGCAGCTAAGAATCTTTCACCATATTCAAGAGAAAGAGGAGAAATGACTACAAACAAAGAGCAATGAAGGATTCTTTGTTACAGTAATCAACAATGTTTAAATCAGCAAAACATGAGCAATTAAGAATTCATGCTTATAAACATCAAGAATAATCACATTTGAAAACAGAGTACAATTAAGCAAATTCTGTTTCAATCTTTTATGTAAACTATTCAGAAACGGATATGATGACAGCATAAACTAATATAAAATTTAAACACAAGGGTTGGAAAACTTATTGAACTGAAGTCCAACACATGAATCCTGCAACAAGTCCAGTGCTTCAAAACGTCATCCAGTAAGCCACAAGTAAATTTGTCCAAAAGCTTTTTATTCCAAAAACCTCAATGTTACAGCAGATTAATAGAATCCACCCCAAATGCTTCCAAGAGTGGAGTATTTATACAAATTCTAAACTAAAATATCTTGAAACAAATATCAAAATTGGTTCACAAATCTCTCCAACTATTTACATAAATAGAACTAAAGTAAAGGACACTCAAACTATTTGGCACTATTTTTGAGGGATAGGTGATGACAAAGAGGAGAATTCGAATTTGATCCAAATCTTAGTTGATGATGAGGCATCCAAGTCACTAACTGCTTCCTTTCTTTGTGCAATCTGCTCCAACAATTCTGCAAACTTAGGGTCCAATGATATCTTCGTATTTCTCAATCCGTAATAGATATGTAAAACGTGAAAGAGGTTATTTTGGATTAATATGTTGGTGAGATAAACCTCTTTCAGTTTCCCAAAATTCCTCTCCAGCTGTGCATAATATTCTCTGTAAAAAATATGCGTAAAACAGAGTTTTACAGAGTCTGAAAAATGGCCTGTAAAGATGCGCATGTATCTCTCATTATAAAATCACTGTGAAAAAACTGAGATAGGTTGTTGTAGATGGGTCTCTTAGGAACAAAAACCTCCTTCAGTGTTGTGAAATGTATTTCTAATTGGCCACAATATTCTCTACAAAATGATGACTTGACTGTAATTTTATGCAAAAAGTGCTTTTCAACTTTGTTTAATATTTCCAAAACCATAATAGCTGTTAGAAAAGTGAGAGAGGTTTTTGTAGATGGTCCTCTTAAGAACATAAACCTCATTCAGTTTTGTAAAATTCATCTTTTATTGATCACAATAGTTTCTGCAAAATAATGACTAAAACATGTAATTTCTGCAAAAATGTTCCTTCTTGTTGTATTTTTCATCTTTTCACTTTTTTGTTCCTTTGACTGTTTTACTTTCACTTTAGATAAAATTCAATGTTGGTGAAAGTATTTTCATCTCTTTTTACCATTTTACTGCCTCTGTAATTACTTTTACCGTTTTACCTTTGACCGCTCTGTAACTTCATTTTTACTTTCACTCTGACTTTTACCTGATACACTTTAACCACTGATACTCTTTAATCCTGATACTCTTTGATTGTTCTTTACTGTGTTAGAATGAGCAGTAATTGGGAAAAGGACATTCTAGTTAGGGTACATTAATGCTCTTTGAGTTGGATCATAGTTAGAATGGCAATAGTGGACAATTTCTGGGAAAATAATGACTGAGGGGATGAGATACCTTGGGAGATTGGATTCCCACAACCCTATAAGATCTTGCCCCTTTGAGTATTCGTCTCTGCAGTGACAATAGCTCAATAGGGGACTTTCATCAAAACGCAGGTCTTTAATTTGGAAATCTTCATCTATCAAAGGTAAATAGTCCAATTCACGGTGAGGAGCATTCAATGGAGTGATATTAAGAGCTGCCGGGACCTCCATTTTGGTTCTTGTGGATTCAAAATGGAGGTTTTCGTTTTTTTCTTACAGACCGGACGGGATATCTGACAAAGGAGGAAATTGGAACAATTCGCAGGTTTGGGAAGCAAATTCACAGGTTTTAAATCTTCAATGAGGACTCAGAGAGGATTTTTAACCATTTTTTCAGAGAAAAAACAAAGGAAACTAAGCTTGACTTGCAGTCGGGGCGCGATATGATAAATACCTGTTTTTAGATGGAACTGGTTCTTTAACAGGTAATGAACAATGGCGGGGACGTTCTTCAACACGGGCGCAGCTGAATTTCGGAGTAAATTGGTGTATTTGCAGTGGAATTTGAAATTGCAGCGGGAGCTCTGTCTCTTTCAGAAACTAGAAATAACTGAAAAAACACGAAAATGGCTTATTTACAAGTCAAAAAGGGTTTTTGTCTTTTTCGAGGTGATGACGTCATTGACGTACGGGGTGACGTAGGAAAGTGGGGCCGACGGTATGCGGTAAGCGGTAAGCGGTGAGCCCGCACCGCTTATGGACGAAGGCGGTAAAAGACGCGAGGGGAGCGATTCCATAGCTCTAACGCCACGTGGATGGTCTGACTAGTCAAAACCACCCATTCCCCGCTGGCTAAATAACTCACACGGGATGGGCAGCGGGATTGATAATGACCGTTGATCAATGGAGGGATGATCCGACGGCTGAAGGAAAGGGAAACATGCGGGGGATTGAAAAGTGGGCCCGGCGGGATTTACATTCGTTTAACTGTTATTTAATCGCCCCGGGAGGATTTCGATTGGTCAGTGAAAGGTTATTAATTAGTTCAAATAACTAATTAATCCCATATGCAAAGGTAAAGGGTCGAGGCGGAGTTGGCTTGAGAGGAATGCCACGTGGACGGACCACGGTGGCGCAGGACTCTGTCGCATTTTATTCTTGTTTTTGGTGTTAAACACATATATTATATGTCTAACGCTTTTTATATATATTTTATTATACGATGAATTAATTAATACACAACTAATTCACCATAGGGCGGGGATTAATGTATAAGGCTATAGTTTTAACCAAAGGGCTTTATACAGCGGGGTGTTTATTTTCAACGTGTGGGAATATATACTTTGGTAAAACATTATAATAAAGGGTTTTGGGGATATTTATTAGAAAAGGGAGTTATATACTTAGGAAAGGGGATTTTACTAGGGATTTAATATAGTAAAATCAAATGTTAATATGAAAAAGGACAAGGAAAATCAAAACATCTTTGTACATCTAAGAAAGTGATAACTTATGAAGTAAATTGCAACAATTTATCTTCAACACTTAAACTTAGAATAACAAGTTGTTTTGAGGAATTTTATGGAATATTGCATCAGTTTCCTAAGTAAAATAGGATTTTACTTAGGAAAAAGTTAAAGATGGAAGATGATCAATGATGGATTATTTCAAGTGCTTAGGTCTTTTTGATCATTAGGCCGAGGGTCCGGTCCCTCCAGAAGTCAAGGAAATGCCTTGAGCCCCTTTGATCTCCAATTACCTTAGTACTTTTGGGGAAATTAGTAAAACTTTTGAGGGGGAAAATGATGGGGGAGGTTAATGAATTTGACTTTGCTTGCTGTGATTTTCCAGTGTATTTTCTGCTTCAGTACTTTTGATGAAAGTAAATGATTAACTAACATGTAGCAGCATCATTCATCAGATAACACTTTGCAGCACCATCTACCTACCCTATCTACTTAACACTACCATTTTGTCTTCTTTATTAGGGTGCATTTAGACTTGCAAACCTTGATCAATCTTTTCTTTTTACATGATGAATCTATCTATTTCTACCCTTATTACATCCAAGGGCTCAGATTAAACTGTTGAGCACCTTTTATTCACTCTACCTAGCTACTTATCTGCCAAGATTAAACTGTTTGACTAGATATTTATTCTCTAATCTATAACATGAAATTGAAATATGACTAAGCCAAGTTTAAACAGTTTGACTTATTCATGAATTGTGGCAAAAGTTTCACAAGCTGCACACAATTGATTTATTACAACAGAGTAAAAATTAGTGGCATTTGGATTTGCACACTTTCCTTGGTCTATTTTTTGCTTGGGGTTCATTTCTTCTCTTTTTGACCATTTTTATTCTTTTTACCCTTTGATCTTTCTTTTAGGGTATACCCTCTTTACATTTTTTAAATTTTTTGATTTTTTTGGTTTTTTAAGAATATGGAACACCTTTGCTCAAGTAAGAAGGTTTGAACATATTCTACACTTCCATCAAGACAATCATGAAAGATGAAACCTATTGATATAGGAGGCTAACACTGGCTCCACTTGGGGATGGCTTTTCCTTGTGGAAAGTCAAGAACATCAGGTCAGATGCCTCAAAAATGTCTTCAAACTGAAAGTATGAAATCTTCCTCCTTCTGGTAGCTTTATTTTACATATGATAGTGAAACTTTTGGAACTTAGGGCCTTCACTTCGGGCTTCAATTCCAAGAAGTCACCATCCAATCCAAACTGTGTTTCCCAGTTGGAAATCTTGAATTGAATATAGTCCTTTTTCTGAAACCTGAAATCTGATCTGAAACTAAAACAACACACAAAAATTTCAAACCAACTTAATGAAAAACTAACTGAAAATTGAAAACAAAAAAATGCTCAAAATTCTAAGCTTATTAGCACTCATTTACATATTCTAATCTACTAAAATCTTATTGAATCAGGTAATACAAAAATGCCAATGAAGCCAATCAAGTAGCTGTAAAAATAAATGGACAACTTGATTGCTTGTGATCAAAATTGGAAGTAGGTTATGATCATGTGCCTTTATAATAAATGATATGATGTGTAAAGGCCACTTTTGATGTATTTGATCCTTATAGAGAAAACATGTTTGCAGATTTGAGGTAAAAATATTCTCCATATAATTTGCTATAGGATCATTAAAAGCATAATGTATGATTTGTGTTTCTAGGCCTTCAATGACTAGTTGCTCAGTTGAATTATGAATATTAGACCATAAACTTATTTCTTCAGTCTTGTGTTTGGAAGAATAATCATCTTCAATATGCAATTCAAAAGATAGTACAATTTCATCTTGCTTTGGAGAAGGAAGATTTTCAAAGAACTCTTTAGGATTTCGGAAATTGTATGACTGAATTTGAGAATGCAAAAGTTTGATTTCATTTTCATAATTTTCAGAAATTATATCAAGAAGCCATTTTTTAACTCGAGGAGAACATTTTATTGATTTAAAAAGAAGAAAGAAATCTCTTAGAAAATCCTCATCAAACTGAAGTTCTAATATCTCATCCCTCAAAATAGCTAGTGATTGTTTTGTGAAATTATCATAATTATCATCATACTGATCATATTTAGGCAAATATTCAGAATAAGGAATGTCATTAATTATAAACATTGGATCAGCATATTTCTCTTCCAACAATCCCAATATATCTTGATTAGATTGGTTGCATTCTGTTTGAAAATCATTGCTTTGTTCAATAGGCGTGATATCAAGCAATGGGCCTTTTTGGGAAGGTAGAATAACATGAGCATCAACTTGTTCTTCTGTCCCTTCATGGATAAAAACTTTTGTACATTCATGAACATTAGAAGAAGTAGAAACAATTTCTTCATTATGTAAATATTTTGAGGATTGTTGCATGTTTAGAAGCAAATTGATTTCTTCTTCGGTGAGGGGGGGTGGGAATCTCTGAATTCTTAGATTGGAATGACAGTTGTTTTTTCTCTTATCTAAAAATTGATCATGAGGTTGATTATTTTCTTTAACTTCATTCAAAACATTAAATGAAACATCATTTGTTAATATAGAGGGGTTTTGTGGATCTTTGATTTATCTCCTGACTTATTTCATCTTTGTTTAACTCCTCTTGATTATTATGATATTTAACTTGAGAATGAAAGTTTTGGAATTCTTCTAATAAATCTTCAGGAGACCAATTTGCAAAATCTTCATCAATATTTTTAAGGTAATGTATAAGATCTTCAGCTTGATCACAACAATTTTCAGCTAATGATAAAGATGGAAAATGTTCTTTGTAATGCTCATAAAATACCTTATGAAAATCTTTTAGAGAAAACAAACTTGCAGGTTTGAGAGCTTCATACCATTCCCTTGCTTTTCCTTCTAAGGTTCCCATGAATATCTTCATGAGGCAATCCTCATGCCAATCACCCTTCAATCTTGAGGAGTGTATATGAAATTTAATGAGATGTAGTAAAGGATCATCAATATTCTCATCTTGAAACATGGGCAGATTTTCACCCCAATTTACCTTCGGTAGTTTGTGTGGAAATCCAAGTATGTGATCTCTGCTCATGGGAGCATATCTTCGTTTTATTCTTGGATCATCTTGAAAATCAGCCATAATGAAAAGCCACTTTATCTGCACAACCAAGTTAGATCTTTATATAAAATACAATACATATTGAATCTTAACGAGAAAGAACATAATGTCTTGGATTAAGATCCAAGTTGAAAGCCTGATCTTTCCATATTGTTCTTCCAGGTTCATTCCTCCAGTGGAGTCTTGATTGTGAAATGGATTTGGAGTCGCCAAGTGGATGATTTTAACATTTGTGTGTCTGATCCCTGTCCACCATCATAGATCAGATCTAAACCTGTAAAACAATTCTGAAGAGAAAGTTATTTCTTCAGGAAACTAAATTTTGTGAATTTTCAAAACAACTTCTACAAACTCTTCAAGAAATTTAAGATTTTTAATTAAAATTTTCTCAAAGATTTATTAAACTAGAGAGTCTGATTAAACATTTGAAATTAAGGTTCAATGTATAAGCTAAATCAGAGATAGACTGAAGCAGCTTTTATTTACTTTTGCAATTGCAGAGCAAAAACAATTTCAAAGGCTACCTGGCTGATCTTCAGACTCTGTCCATAGCTTATAAATCAAACAATAGTATCAATAAAATGATTCAGATCCCCAGTGGAGTCGCCACTATGTTATCACTCAGGTTTTCCTAGAAGTTGTGTAAGAGGAAAGTATACCCGAGGTAACCACAAACCAACCTTTAGATGCAGAATCTAGCCAATCTGCATCCAGAGAGGGCTCTCTCTTTATGATTTATCTTTGTTTTTGAATGATTTTAGGCTAGTTATAGATTCAAAGTTTGTTTTGGGAAAATGGTGGAATCCACAAACTAAGGGCAAGGTTGAGGGCTTTCAGTCCATTGGGCTATGGAGTCTAAGGATGGCTTTACCGGATTTCTTTTCTAAACACAAGATGGTATTACAGGGCAAGATAGCTAGACAGAGAACAATCCTTAAAATTTAAAGTGGATGGATGGTCTTGAAGGGATGAAAGGCAGCTAAGAATCTTTCACCATATTCAAGAGAAAGAAGAGAATTGACTACAAGCAAAGAGCAATGAAGGATTCTTTGTTACAGTAATCAACAATGTTTAAATCAGCAAAACATGAGCAATTAAGAATTCGTGCTTATGACTAATCCAGAAGAAAACATCAAGAATAATCACATTTGAAAACAGAGTACAATTAAGCAAATTCTGTTTCAATCTTTTATGTAAACTATTCAGAAACGGATATGATGGTAGCATAAACTAATATAAAATTTAAACACAAGGGTTGGAAAACTTATTGAATTGAAGTCCAACACATGAATCCTGCAACAAGTCCAGTGCTTCAAAACGTCATCCAGTAAGCCACAAGTAAATTTGTCCAAAAGCTTTTTATTCCGAAAACCTCAATGTTACAGCAGAGTAATAGAATCCACCCCAAATGCTTCCAAGAGTGGAGTATTTATATAAATTCTAAACTAAAATATCTTGAAACAAATATCAAAATTGGTTCACAAATCTCTCCAACTATTTACATAAATAGAACTAAAGTAAAGGACACTCAAACTATTTGGCACTATTTTTGATGGATAGGCGATGACAAAGAGGAGAATTCGAATTTGATCCAAATCTTAGTTGATGATGAGGCATCCAAGTCACTAACTGCTTCCTTTCTTTGTGCAATCTGCTCCAACAATTCTGCAAACTTAGGGTCCAATGATATCTTCGTATTTCTCAATCCGTAATAGATATGTAAAAAGTGAAAGAGGTTATTGTGGATTAATATGCTGGTGAGATAAACCTCTTTCAGTTTCCCAAAATTCCTCTCCAGCTGTGCATAATATTCTCTGTAAAAAATATGCGTAAAACAGAGTTTTACAGAGTCTGAAAAATGGCCTGTAAAGATGCGCATGTATCTCTCATTATAAAACCACTGTGCAAAAACTGAGATAGGTTTTTGTAGATGGGTCTCTTAGGAACAAAAACCTCCTTCATTTTTGTGAAATGTATTTCTAATTGGCCAAAATATTCTCTACAAAATGATGACTTGACTGTAATTTTCTGCAAAAAGTGTTTTTCAACTTTGTTTAATATTTTCAAAACCATAATAGCTGTTAGAAACGTGAGAGAGGTTTTTGTAGATGGTCCTATTAAGAACATAAACCTCCTTCAGTTTTGTAAAATTCATCTTTGATTGATCACAATAGTTTCTGAAAAATAATGACTAAAACATGTAATTTCTGCAAAAATGTCCTTCTTGTTGTATTTTTCATCTTTTCACTTTTTTGTTCCTTTGACTGTTTTACTTTCACTTTAGATAAAATTCAATGTTGGTGAAAGTATTTTCATCTCTTTTTACCATTTTATTGCCTCTGTAATTACTTTTACTGTTTTACCTTTGACCGCTCTGTAACTTCATTTTTACTTTCACTCTGACTTTTACCTGATACACTTTAACCACTGATACTCTTTAATCCTGATACTCTTTGATTGTTCTTTACTGTGTTAGACTGAGCAGTAATTGGGAAAAGGACATTCTGGTTAGGGGACATTACTGCTCTTTGAGTTGGATCATAGTTAGAATGGCAATAGTGGACAATTTCTGGAAAAATAATGACTGAGGGGATGAGATACCTTGGGAGATTGGATTCCCACAACCCTATAAGATCTTGCCCCTTTGAGTATTCGTCTCTGCAGCGACAATAGCTCAATAGGGGACTTTCATCGAAATGCAGGTCTTTAATTTGGAAATCTTCATCTATCAGAGGTAAATAGTCCAATTCACGGTGAGGAGCATTCAATGGGGCGATATTCAGAGCCGCTGGGACCTCCATTTTGGTTCTTGTGGATTCAAAATGGAGGTTTTAGTTTTTTCTTGCAGACCGGACGGGATATCTGACAACAAAGGAAATGGGAACAATTTGCAGTTTTAGGGGGTAATTTCACAGGTTTTAAATCTTTAATGAGGACTCAGAGAGGATTTTTAACCATTTTTTCAGAGAAAAACAAAGGTAACTAAGCTTGACTTGCAGTCGGGGCGCGAAAAAATAAATACCTATTTTTAGATGTGGACTGGTTCCTTAACAGGTAATGAACAATGGCGGGGACGTTCTTCAACACGGGCGCAGCTGAATTTCGGAGTAAATTGGTGTATTTGCAGTGGAATTTGAAATTGCAGTGGGAGCTTTGTCTCTTTCAGAAACTAAAAATAACTGAAAAAACACGAAAATGGCTTATTTACAAGTCAAAAAGGGTTTTTGTCTTTTTCGAGGTGATGACGTCATTGACGTACGGGGTGACGTAAGAAAGTGGGGCCGGCGGTATGCGGTAAGCGGTAAGCGGTGAGCCCGCACCGCTTATGGACGAAGGCGGTAAAAGACGCGAGGGGAGCGATTCCATAGCTCTAACGCCACGTGGATGGTCTGACTAGTCAAAACCACCCATTCCCCGCTGGGTAAATAACTCACACGGGATGGGCAGCGGGATTGATCATGACCGTCGATCAATGGAGGGATGATCCAACGGCTGAAGGAAAGGGAAACATGCGGGGGATTGAAAAGTGGGCCCGGCGGGATTTACATTCGTTTAACTGTTATTTAATCGCCCCGGGAGGATTTCGATTGGTAAGTGAAAGGTTATTAATTAGTTCAACTAACTAATTAATCCCATATGCAAAGGTAAAGGGTCGAGGCGGAGTTTGGCCAAGTGGAATGCTACGTGGACGGAATACAATGGCGCAAGACTCCGTCGCATTTTATTCTTGTTTTTGGTGTTAAACACATATATTACATGTCTAACGCTTTTTAGATATATTTTATTATACGATGAATTAATTAATACACAACTAATTCACCATAGGGCGGGGATTAATGTATAAGGCTATAGTTTTAACCAAAGGGCTTTATAAAGCGGGGTGTTTATTTTCAACGTGTGGGAATATATACTTTGGTAAAACCTTATAATAAAGGGTTTTGGGGATATTTATTAGAAAAGGGAGTTATATACTTAGGAAAGGGGATTTTACTAGGGATTTAATATAGTAAAATCAAATGTTAATATGAAAAAGTACAAGGAAAATCAAAACATCTTTGTACATCTAAGAAAGTGATAACTTATGAAGTAAATTGCAACATTTTATCTTCAACACTTAAACTTAGAATAACATGTTGTTTTGAGGAATTTTATGGAATATTGCATCAGTTTCCTAAGTAAAATAGGATTTTACTTAGGAAAAAGTTAAAGATGGAAGATAATCAATGATGGATTATTTCAAGCGCTTAGGTCTTTTGATCATTAGGCCGAGGGTCCGGTCCCTCCAGAAGTCAAGGAAATGCCTTGAGCCCCTTTGATCTCCAATTACCTTAGTACTTTTGGGGAAATTAGTAAAACTCTTGAGGGGAAAAAATGATGGGGGAGGTTAATGAATTTGACTTTGCTTGCTGTGATTTTCCAGTGTATTTCCTGCTTCAGTACTTTTGATGAAAGTAAATGATTAACTAACATGTAGCAGCACCATTCATCAGATAACACTTTGCAGCACCATCTACCTACCCTATCTACTTAACACTACCATTTCGTCTTCTTTATTAGGGTGCATTTAGACTTGCAAACCCTGATCAATCTTTTCTTTTACATGATGAATCTATCTATTTCTACCCTTATTACATCCAAGGGCTCAGATTAAACTGTTGAGCACCTTTTATTCACTCTACCTAGCTACTTATCTGCCAAGATTAAACTGTTTGGCTAGATATTTATTCTCTAATCTATAACATGAAATTGAAATATGACTAAGCCAAGTTTAAACAGTTTGACTTATTCATGAATTGTGTCAAAAGTTTCACAAGCTGCACACAATTGATTTATTACAACAGAGTAAAAAGTAGTGGCATTTGGATTTGCACACTTTCCTTGGTCTATTTTTTTGCTTGGGGTTCATTTCTTTCTCTTTTTTGACCATTTTATTCTTTTTACCCTTTGATCATTCTTTTAGGGTTTACCCTCTTTACATTTTTTAAATTTTTTGATTTTTTGGTTTTTTAAGAATATGGAACACCTTTGCTCAAGTAAGAAGGTTTGAACATATTCCACACTTCCATCAAGACAATCATGAAAGATGAAACCTATTGATATAGGAGGCTAACACAATGGAATATACATGGTAGTTTACAAATCATACTAGCATCACAGTAGGTTTCTTTGGGATTTTGTGGGATGTTGTAGGCGAACTGAGAAGTAGTTTATGAAAAAATTTAGAAAACCCCAATCATGGTCAATAATTCTTCTTATGGTAACCCTCAAGATTTAGCAAAGGAGAGGTTTGTGTAAATGGAAGCACAAGTCATAGATGTAAACCATAATATGAATCTTGTTATGGCATATTGAATCAGTAAGTTTGAGGCTAATTGGAGAAGATTATGGCTTCCACTCTAAGGAAATATCAAAGAGAAATTTAAGGTATCCTGAAAAATCAAAGGAGGAGTCCACAAAAGAACCTTAAAAGGGGAATCCGAGTTCTAGTGCCATGAACCATTCACAATACATCTTCAACATGGAAGAAAAGGTGGGCATGAAGTTGTATCATGGTGAGATTGATGCTATGAAATTAAACCACTGGTTCTACTATTTAGAGGTTTATTTAATTGTTCACCACATACATGGGGAATCAAAAAATTAATTTTCTCATTTGAAATTAGAGTGTCATGTCGTGACCTAGTATAATCCATACAAAAATCCTTAGGATGGAGGGGGTCCCTCTAGTAACTAAGTGGGAAGATTTTTAAAATCTCACAAATCCCCAATTTTAATGTATCATGTATGTAGAGAACTACTGGATCCAAAGGAATTACTTCGGGTAGAGGCAGGTACACAATGTATAGTGGTAAACAAAAGAATTCAAGAGAATGGAAATAGGGATGAGAATATCTCTATATAACCTAGATGTAATCTTCAATTATATGGGGGGTCTGCAAAGGCATATGCAAAATAAGGTGATGTTGTTCAAACACGAAATGGTGGATTAGGCTATACATGCACACTACCTAAAAAAATTATGCCAAGAGAAATGGAAATCAAGTGGTTAAATAGGAAGGAATATTAGGAAGCTTCCAAGAATGGGAAGAAGAAGTAGAAATGGAATAGGATAAAGAGACAAAAAACAAAGCACTCTAATCCAAGTATCCTAGAAACCACTACAGCCACTACAATATCGATGGTCACACTAAGTGGAAGTGTTATAAATTACATCAGGAACTCAAATTAAGAATTGTAAGAAGGATTTAAAAAAGAAAAATCTCATAGCTATAGATTTGAACAGTTAGATGGAAAGTAGTTCTAATGTAGATAAGAATATTTTCTACACATCACTATTGAATGGTTTGAATCTAAATATATTTTAGAAACAAGAAAAGAAGGAGAACCAAACTCTTCCATATAAATATACAAATAAAAAGGACAATAAATGATGCTCTTTTCAACTTAAGTTCATAAGAAAATGTCATATTAGAAAATATGGTAAAAAAAATTGGACTGGAGGTTCATGATCATGTTATCCTATATCCATTGGGATCAATTAATAAGGAGGAAAAGGTAACTAAATAGTGCAAAATAAATTTTCTATCAGTGTTAATTTTGTCGATGAAATAGAATTGGAAGAAATTCCACTTGATGTATGTGGATTTTTTTCAAGATTTTCTATATGTACATGTGGGATGAAATATTTATGGGGAGATACAACTATTAGTGGCTTATTAAGGATAAAAATCATTCATCATCAATTCACACAAGAAAAAGTCAAAGATTTCACTTGTTAGTGTTAATCAAGGCAAGAAATTTATTAGTTCTAGTGAAAGGTATGCCTTATTATTCTTAAGAGAAAATCAATCTATAGAAGAGCCAATGGGAATAATAGCATTCTTTGAGGGGTACAATAAGGGATAAATACAACAACCATAATATTTTCTACACGAATATAAGGGAATGCTCCTAGAGCCTAACGGGATAACAGCCTAGAGGGAAGTGGAGAATTACATCCAATTATTTCTAGACTCTCCATTTTCAAACATTTGGATGTACACATAGTCTATTGTAGAATAAATTGAAATGAATAAGTGGTAGTATTTGTTTGAGGAAGGTGTTACATGACCAAGTACCTCACCATGTGGTTAACCCATCATAATTGTGGTAAAAATAAATAAGACTTGGTGAATGTGCATTAAATAAATTTTTTCAAACAAAATTATACACGAGAATAGGTACCCCTTTCCCAAGGTATATGATCTATTGGACTATTTGCAACAGGAAAAACAATTCACCAAGATGGATTTAAAATCAACGTATCACCAGGTTCGAGTCATAAAAGAAGATATATGGTAGACTACCTTCAAAACGAGAAAATGTTTTGTATGTGTGGTTAGTCATGCAATTTGGTCTATGTAATGCACCAATTACATTCTTTTGATTAATGAGTGATGTATTGATTAATTTGATATTGTTTATTTTGATGATATATTTTTTATAGTGCTACTTCGGAGAAGCACATGTCACCCTTGATGTAGTTTATCCAGGTGCTGGATACTTTGAGGAAGCACCAAATGCTAGAAAATATTGAGGAATGAGAGCTTAAAAAATATCCCATATTGCATTTATGTTATGTGATTAGTGGAGGGTAGCTCAAGATATATTCTGCCAATATGGGGGCCATCATGAAGTGGTTGGTGCCTACAAATTATTTTGAACTAAAGGTTTCCTTTGGACTATCATGGTACCCAAGGAAATTCATAAACTCATTTTTAGTGATATTTGTACCACTTCGTTCCCTAATAGTGAATGAAAATAGTTTCTAATGAGGGAAGGGTCATCAGAAATCCTTTGAAGAGTTAAAGAAAAAAACCAATCAAGCATTATTTATTGCATTACAAAACTTATTGTAATGGTTTAAAGTGGAGATGGATGCAAGTTTGTACTCTATGAGAGCAATATCGATGCAGGGAGGAAGTCCTATAGCTACAATTATGAAGTGTTTCATGGGGTATTTATACCCCACCCTACTTACAACAAGGATATGTATTCCATAGTACAACCTATCAAAAAGTAGAAATAAAATTTGATGGGGAAGGAGATAGTCATTCATAAGGATTGCCAATAAATACAAGCCCAAATTAAGTTACAATATATCAAACACTACAAGGGGATGGGGATTTACAATAGTTTCATTTAGTAATCGAGTACAAGGAGTAATTTCTTCACTCCTTCATAAGGAGTTTTTTAGATGCTTTGAAGGCCATCAACATCAAAAATAACATCTTTGGGAACTATGATGTACAAAGATACTTTCACACATGATGAATATAGAGAGGCATATATAGAAGATGAGGAACTTAGGAAAGTGTACCAAAAGTTATAGGGAAAATTTTATATGTATGATGGTGACAATACAATTGAATATGTATTGCAGCTACTACAACACCACCCAAAATTATCAACTTGGATATCTAAATTTTGGGTCCCTTTATGCTTTTCAAGGTCTTAACAAACAACCCTATCATTTGTAATTGTCAAACTCTTGTCATCAAGGCTACAAGTGGTATAATTTCCATAAGGCATACTACCAATACTTTCTTGTCTAGCGTCATCCTTGACATTAGGGTTTGTGGAATTTTTCATTCATTTGTTTTGCTGAGAATGTTTCAGTGTTTCCTCGCCATTAATGTTTATGTTGATTAATGGAATTAGTTTTAAGAAATTTTCAAAGTTATACTTATGTGTGCTTGTGTATGTTCCAGGGTTTGGATAAGGCTACAACTATATCAGACAATTCAATGCCCTGAGGTGAAATTCCTAATTGGAATAATATATCATTGTTTCAAGGTTTATAATATGCATCATAAGTCATCTATGGTTCAATGTCAATATACTATTGCGAGGGTCAACCAAGCTCCATCCACACCTGAGTCCACACACAATAATGAGTTTGAAGTCCCTTCCATTTGGAATATCCATGAGCTCATTTCTCTATGATATATTTATGCTACGTCCAATCATCACAAAAGGGAAGGTATTCAATTAGTCACATTTATTATGCTAACAACTACAGATCAATTTGAATAACAAAAAAACCAACCTCAAGGAATCAACCACAAATTTACATGGTTTCCTACTTACTGGATGGAATATGTGCTCATCATGAACTCCCAGGTCTAGAATGAAAGTGGACCCATAAAGAGCTCCCTATCTATGTGTATTGTATATTTTTGTCAGATTATAGTTACAAAGGAGTCTACGAAAAAAAAATTAAGCACTTATTCATGGTTCTATAAAAAATGATATTTGATGAAGGAGCCCATTGCATTACCTACGAGGCTAGGAAAGTAATAAAAAATATAGAAGATTGGTTTACCTCATCTCAAGGAACATACCTCAAAGTATTCGGTTCTCATAAGCCTCCACATCTTTTGCCAAGGTATGTGATCGATAACGATCATGTAGGAGGTTTCTTATCATCTTAACATAGGTATATCTGAAGTGTTGCAGAGGAAGAAGAAGGCACCTAGGCCCTCCTTTCCTTTGCATGTGGGATCCTATGAGCTCAAGAGCTTAAAGGTTGCAGAAGTGGAAGTAGAGCAACTTATCATCCCTAAGTTTAGTGAGATGAGATTTCACAAGTATGATCCCAAAGGAGTGTGCAAAATACATTGTGCTAAGTTTAATTTTTCCTGGCCTTGTGAGTCTTATAATAAAAAATAGGAAGAGAAGATGAAGAACCAATATAATGCTTCCCAACCACATGCACTAGGAAATGAAGTAGGCCTTTCAAGTGCATTACATGAGTAGAATGTTGTCCAAGAATGGAAGCATCCATAAATTCCCACTCCATTTTGCATTGTGAAGTATAAGAGGAAAGTTTTGCATAACCCAAAAGTGGAGTGGAGTCAAAATTTTAAAGTAGATCTTGCTATTTTGAGAGAAGCCCTTGTAAAAAAATTGAGGAGAAAACAATGAGAATAATTAAAGAAGAAACATGAAGAAGAAAATAGTTAGGAGGAGGAAGGAGAGTAAGAAGAGGAATGGATACATAAACAGGAACGAGAACAAAAAAGGAAAGAAATAGAAGACATACATGAACAAGAAGAATTGAGAAATAAGGAAGAATAAGAAGTGAGGTATAAACAATTTGAGGAAGAACAACATAAAAAATTGGTGAATGAAGAAAGTAGTAAAAGGAAGGATGAGGAACTTGTAAGATAAATTGAGGAGAAAATACAAACCCAAGACATGGAGGTTGAGTGGGAGGAGGATAACCAAGACTCTAACATTGTTCCCATTGCAGAACAAGGCAAAAATAAACCTCCACCTCCTCTTATGGGTGTTCATACCCCATTCAGTGGAATGTGAATATGTTACCCATATGACGATATGGTCTTGAATATTTCCAACCTGACCTTTGATCACCTGAAGAACATTATAGTACAAGAAATGCGGAAATATTTTCCTAATGACCTAGTTCATCTCATTTCCATTCATACAGAGAAGGTGATTTTTCCTAATACCAAAATGAATTTGAAGATAGTCGGAGAAAAAAAATTATCCTTTGTAGGAGCTATAAAAGTAAACACATATTTCGTGATGGAGGAAAATAAGCAATTGGAAAAGGAACTAGTTGTTGAAAGATAACATATTGATCATCTCCTAGTTGAGAACTGAAGGTTGTCTTCCATAAATTCTCATATGAGGGAGATATGGGTAGTGATATTTGATAAAATTCAATCACTAGGAGTCACCATGAGACAATTGTGTGAAGAGGTGATCAACCTACAAGGTTGTGGTGTCCTAGCACAATATTCCCTCAGGTGATAAATTCAATAATACTTGAAAATTTTTAGGCAGGTTACCACTAAACAAGATTTAGATATCACAAGGAAGAACACGCAACGGTATGTAGTCAAACCTAGAAAGGTAAACATTAAGTTATTCTTATTATGGAATAATGTTCCAAAACTATCTAGCGAGATTCTATGCAGGTTATATTCAGCTATAATCCAGATATTCCATCAAAGTTTGAGGATATAGAAACAAAGTACAAATCTTGGTACCAATATGTTACATGAAAGCTACAGGTGGAAGTTGTTGAGCTAGAATTTCCTCAAGATCAAGAATAATGTAAAAAGTTGTATATTGCTAGGCTCTAGCCACATTTTGGTCTTATGTGGTTTTCTATTTATAAGATAATGATAAATGTAAATGTAAGTGGAAGTCCAAGAGTCAAACAGGGAATACAAAGAGTCATTAGATGGAATGAGGACAAAATAAGCTCAGAAGTAATGAGGGAGCTCAAAGGTCAGAAGGGGAGGTGAATTGTCACCTCATTTGTAATAAATAAACCCTAATAACTCAAATAAAGGGCTTGGAACTTGATATTTGTAGCCTTGGATTCTCTATCCTAGCACAGGAGTGAGCATCATTCTTTGGAGAAGCACGTGATAGCTTCATGTTCCACTATTAGGTCTAGTATCATATTATTTTATTGAAACTTTCACTTAATCAAGCTCTTAAAGCCAACACACTCTCATGGATGTATCATGGATGTTGTAAGACTACTCTTTAAATGTTTATCGTATATTTTATTTCATTCATGCTAATGTCAATAAACGATTTCATTAACTTTCATATGTATCATGTTAGATGTGTGTTGTATGTGCTTTCATGATTGTTATTATCTTGTGAACTATTTTTTAGGATAACTAATGATTCTTTCATATGTTTTTGTGCTTCTTTTAGGATAATACTATTACTTTTCTTTTGGAGGCTCACCCTTTTTCCCTTTGTTTGAAAGAACCTCTTATGCATTACAATTGATATTCCACAAATTTTACTTGCTTGTTGTCACCAAAGCTACATGTATATCTTCTTATGTTTTTATTGCAACCAAGACACATATTTAAGATCACCGTTATGGAAACAAATCATATTTTCAGTTAGGGCTCCTACTCCAAAAAATGTGGGGTCTATTTGGTACTTCACATCGGGGAGACCCCCTTCCCTATTTTCAACATCCAACACTATCAACATACCTGAAGAAGATCCAATGAATCCTTTCCCCAACATTTGAGCACTAGTAACAACCTTGTGGTAGGATGGGGTTTCACCCCTTGTTGGCGTGATTCTCACCGGACCAATAAAAATTGATCAACTAAAAGGAACCTCCAACATGATTTTGAAGATGTATGCAATAGATTCCACCCATGTTTTTTAGAAAAAATTGCATAACCCTAACCAAACCCTAGAAAAGTTCACATTTAATTTTCTTTTGTAACATTCAAAACTTTAAAAAAGGGAAAAATCATGTTTCCCACTATATTGTCAAGGGGTAATATTTATATCCCCTTTCCATGTATTCATGTTTTTTTTAGTTATTAACTTATTGATACCTTTTATTTTTATACTTATGCAATATGTTCTAGGGATATAGCATTTCTCATCGCAAATATCTAAAATAAAATATATAAAGTTTTTGAATCGCTCAAACATTATTGTTTCAATTGTTTGTGTGCACAAAATAATCACTTTTACCAAGATTAGTATTTGCCACATTATTGAGCTTCTTTAATTTTTAGTTCCTATAAGTCTTTAGATAAAAATATAGCTTATTTCATGTGGTTGACTTGTAAAGCATGGAAGATGTTGAAAGTATAAACAACTCAATATTTTTAATACTAAGAATATATGTTTTTCCAAGCATGTTTATTAATGGATGTTACCTCGCTATAAATTATTTTGACCATGTCAATTTTGTTTATAGATATTCAATTTAAATTATTTGATGCCAATAACGTGAATTACGCAAAATTAGTGTAAATACATTGGTTATACAACATTTATCATGAAAAAAAAAAAAAAATCTAAGAGCTCACAAAATATCACTATATTTAAATGTTAAAACTATATTTTCTCTTCAAACATAGACTTAGATGATGGATTTCTATAGAAAATGTAATAGTGATACATATGAAGCCTCTTCAATTCACAAAAAAATATCCTAAAATTTTCTCCTCATCATGCTCATAATATTGAGGATGCACAATGTTTCCATTCAAATCTTAAAGCAAATTTTCTTCATATTTCTTTTCACCTCGTAAAATTTCTACATAGAGCTTCTCTTATTGTTCAACTTGATCTTCAATGTTAGACTATAAATCTACAATGGGTACATGTTATACCTCGATTAATAATATAAATTATTTGTATTGATTTTCGCAATATTTTTTCTCCTTGAAAGCCACATTTTGAATATGTGTATGTCATGTATGTAAACATTTAAAGAACTTAAATTCCTTTGAATATATAATAAAAATGCACTTCAATAATATTTCTTGTCAATATTTTTCTCGTTCACTTGAAGTACATGCATATAAGCCTCACACCCAAAAATCATAAGATCTAAAATAAAGGGATTTTCTCCACTCTAAGTCTCCTAGTTTCTAATCAGCCAATGTTGAACTAGGTTATCAATTGGACAAATAATTATATGTAGCAACCATTTAAGTCAATTTTTTTTCAAACCAACCTCAAATTTCATGCCCCATCCTTTCTCATCAAGGTTTGACTCTAAATCCTAATGACAATGTTTTTCATGTTTGTGGAGTGGACTTCTCCCTTACAATATGCCAATAATTTTTTATTTTTTGGGTAAATGATGCTAATCTATATTAATTCAAAAATATAAATAGTACATATGCTGCAGGCTAATTTGGTAAGCTTCACTTAACCAATCCTAGCCTTTGTTGCACGGATAAGGGGTTGCCTCTGTGGAGGAAACCAGCCTGGAAAATAGATGTAACAGAAAATTACAAAATGTGTTGTAGCACTAGTGAAAATAGAAATCCTGTGGTAATAGAAAGCATAACAGAAAACAAGGAAGAGATGAGTTGCTACACATTTAATATTCTTCGGCTTCATCATTTCTATCAAGATATTTCTCCACAATGGGACAGGAGTACACCTGCGTGGCAGCTTCATCTTCAACGGTGAGTAGACATTGTGACTTGGAGACCGGTGCTCAGAGGATGGGAGCCACTGGGTATTTTGCATCTGGGATGCGTGTCTAGGTACCTTTTGAATCCATTACCCAAAATTTTTTCTTTGCCCTCATCTTCCTGAGCCAGAAGAGGCTCTGTCTTGTGAGGCAAGGGGTGCTCCTAGTGAGTAATGGTGGACTTCCTTGGTCCACTTTTACTTCTCTATGAAACCTGCGAGGGGACCTCCTCCTGATCAAGTTCAAGGCTCTGGGGAGCCTCTCTAGCGTGAATTCTCGTGGATGAGCCTTCAACAGATTCTAGGCGATTATCCAGCCCTCGGTGGTAGCGACCAGGGCGTGACCCTCTCTCGCCTCCATGTATGGTTCTTTGTCGCAACCTGGGTGCAATTGGTCAGAGGAGGTGTGAAGCAAGGGGAATGCTCAACAAGGAGGGAGGTGCGAAGCAAGGTGAAAGCGGTTGGGGAGGTGCGTTGAAGGGGAATGCATTGTAAGGAGCACGGGATTATGGGTACACCCAGGCTTATGAAACTGGCAGGGGAGATAGAGATGGGGTGAGGTGCTCAGTCAGGGAGGAGCATAGCCCAGGGAATTCTATGCAGCGCAGCACTAGGAAGGAGGTTGCACTACAGACTAGGCACACAGGAGGGAAAGAACTGTAACAGCAAATAAACCGGAAGGAGTAGGCTGTGAGTCTATTTTTGTTGAGGGGAATTCCCTTTAATATGCCTGTGACACATGCGAAGAGGCTAAGCATTATTTTTCCTCACACGCGACTACATGCTATAACAGTTTTCATGTGTAGGTACATGCGAGGATTTATGGCCAATCGGCTTGTCAATCTAGGTGATCATTAAGAATGATTGTGGTAGAGAGGTACCTTGGAGGGGGTAATGTTGTCTAATCATGCCTTCATTATGCCTTATCTCTATCATCTCATGTGGATGATTGCTAGAGTGAGGGTCCACATCGAGTGAGGACCTACGCTACATATCTTCGTCCTCTTGGGCATGGGAGAGGCAATTGTCATGTGTCCTTCTACTGTCACTCGGATCTGGGGAGAGAAGATATTTTTGAATGAGAATTTTGCATTCTCTTTGGAAAAAATCATCCTCAACCTAGATGAGGTTAGAATGATACAGTTGTCTGTGACTTCTACCCCTTATTCACAAGGAGATCAACAATTGAGTTTTCTTTCCTGCGCACATGGTGAAAAGTTATAGCTCTGTGATTGTGTATCAGTTGTTCTAGAAGTTTGAGCCTATGGGCAAGCCTCCAGCTAGTGGATACTTTAGTGGAAGAAGCACCATGGAGAATTCTTGTGGCCGCCAGTGTGATAATTTTCTAATCTCCCTCCATTTCCAGGGGAAAATAGTTAAACTCAACTGCCCTGTAGATGCCCTGGATGAGTCCCTCAAGATTTGTGGAGTTGTTTCTATCCCATCCCATATTGCCATAGTAGATCAGAAGTGGCTTGCCCTGGGAGTTCTTGAATATGCCACCAAATTCTGCATTCCTGGGGTTGCCTTTGGAAACGCCATCGAAGTTAGAGTTGACGAAGCCATTTGGAGGAGGCTTCCATTTCTCAGGGGCAACGATTCTTCCTGCGCTCCTTGGGATGATGTCCAAGGGGGTATTTATGCTCATATGCTAGTTGCTCCATATGTTATGCTCCGCAGTGGAGGTGGGTAGATCCTCCTGGCTCCGGGAAGTAATGGCCAGAGTTTAAGTTAGGTTTTTGTGTATTCTTGCCCATATTTACTCTTGGGTGGATACTTTGTCTTTGAATATTCAACTGTTCCTTTCTTTCCATATGTTCCAGATCAAGGGGCTCGAAATTATCTGCCAGAGTTTGTTCAAAATGTTGTTGGAGTAAGGATTGTCCATCCACCTGATGATGGTGTTGATGATGTTGCCCCTTTCTCTGTTGGTGCATCTACACAAGATTGCTATTATGTCCCAGAGGGCATTGGAAGTAGGGTAAAGGTCCAACAAATGGTCGATGGTTTCAAAGTTCTCCTTACATAGAGGGAATCTTGAGGGTCCTAAAAACCCTCTTTTCAAAATATTCTCTCATGTGAGGATGCGTCGTTTACTGAGTAGCCAAAAAAAGGTGGCTACTTTGGGCTAGAGCTTAGCCGACCATATCTTCTTCCAGATGAGGCTGGCAGGATCTGGGCTCTGTTGATGCAAGAGGTTGTAGGTTTCCTTGGTATAGTAGTTTCCACTTGACGTGTGCCCCCATCTAAGGATATCAAGTCCTGGCTGGGCTCTGATTTTTCTTTTAGTGCTTAGTTCCTCCCAAATGTCTATGTGATTTTCATTATGCTAGTCTTCTTGCCATATGTCTGTATGTATCCAGTTCCTGTAACCCTGAGTTGTGTCATCGGTCTAGAAGTCTTGTACACAGTTCCTCTGCCTTGCCTGTAATGTTGTGCTCCACAGTGGTCTGGGGAAGATGGAAGAGAGTCTTGGCAGTTGCTGCCAAGATTCCTCCCAAAATCTAGGTTGAGAGCCACCGCGCAGCTCCCAGAAGCTGTGGGTCTATTTCAACTATTTTTGGTTACTTGCTGCTTTCCATATTGAAATCCTCCTAGCTCTATGTTGAATATGATAAGATCCTCCTTAGACCAAGTGATAGCATATTTGGCTGCCCACAGATTAGCCCACGGAGTATGGGGGTTGGAAACCCATTTCCACCAGATACTAGCTCCCATGATACTATTGTTGTGCTCAAGATCATGTAACCCTAGCCCCGAATGACTTTTAGGTGTGCATATTTCTTTCCAGTTGACTAAAGCCCATTTATTTTTCTCTTTGGTACCCCCCCACAGGAAATTCCTTTGTATTTTGCACATGGATTTGAGGACCCATTTGGGGGTTGTGAGTAACGAGAAGAGGTAAATGGGGAGAGACTGCAAAATAGCTTTAATGAGTACCAAACGACCTGCTATATTGAGAGTACGATGGGTCCAGTTGGATAACCTAGTTTCCATTTTGTCTAGCATCACTCGCCATGAGGAATGATTATGGCATTGGCAGTGAGAGGGGCACCAAGATATTTGGAGGGTAAGGAGGCTATGTTATAGGGTGTGTGTGGAGGAATAATATTTGTGATTTGTCAGGGTTGACCTCTATGCCAAGATTCAGAGAAGGAATCTAGCAGAGATTTGAAGGAACGGGCTTCCTCAACGAGGGGTAACCCATGATAATTTTTTCATCCACAAATTGTTGATGGGAAGAGGGGGAATATTGTGGAGGGCTATACCTTGCAGAGTACCTAAATGGACAGAGCTTTTGAGGAGGCGGCCTAGCCCTTCAGCCATAATGATGAAAATGAAGGGCAAGAGGGGATCCCCTTGTCTAATACCTCTTGAGGAGTTGAAGGTTGTTGAAGGTATACCATTGACCAAGATGGAAAGAAACGGGGAGGTTATGAGGCTCATGATCCATCTTACCCAGGTGTGGCTGAAGCCAAAGGCAAGAAGGACATGTTTGATGTAGTCCCAACTGAGTTTGTCAAAAGCCTTGGATAGATTTATTTTGAGGAGCATGTCACGTTTATTGGAATTTTTGAGAGAATGAATGACATCATGGGTTAAAATTATGCCATCAAGGATTTTCCATCCTTCTACATAACCTGTTCACTCTGGGGATATAATACGGGGAGGAGCTGCTTCACCCTATTAGCAATAACTTTGGAAACTATCTTATAAATGACATTGGAGAGTGCTATGGGCCTGTACTTACTTGGTGTGGCAGCATTTTCTTCTTTCGATACAAGAGTGGTGAAGGTGGCATTTAGAGCTGGAAGAAGGAAGTGAGTGGTGCGTGATTTTTCAACAAGAGCCCAAACCTTGTCTTTGATGGTTTCCTAGAAGAAGTGAAAGAAGTCGGTGGTGAATCTGTCAGGGCCTGGAACTTTCCCTTCTTCATTTGGAAGACTAGTTGCTCCACCTCAGGAAGAGTAGTGGCTTTGAGCAGCGTCTGATTGTGATCTGTTGTAACCAACTTGGGTATGTGATGGGTAATTTTTCCAATTGCCTCATGCTTTTGATGATTACGTTCTTGAAGAATGTCCTTGAACTAGTTGAGAAACTCCTCTGTGATGTCCTCTTGCTTTTCCAGATGATATCCATTTTTATTTTTGAGAACTATGATTATATTATGCATCATGTGTTGAATGGTGAAGCGGTGGAAAATCTTTGTGTTTCGTTCTCCCTCTTTGAGCCAACAAATCCTAGATTTTTGTCTCCATAGGATTTCATCCTGGCTCCTTATTTCTTCCATCTGACATGATAATATCTTCTATTGATTCTCTGAATCGGCTGAGCGGCCTTCCATGATGATAGTTTGTTGAAGCTTCTTCATTTTCTCGTCTATCTCTCTTTGATCTTTGAAGATATTGCCGAAGGTCAATTTTCTCCACACCTTCAATTTCTCTTTTAGCATTTTCAACTTTATCTGGAACTGGTGCATTTTTGTTCCATGTGGAGGTGAGAGGGAGGACCACCAATCGGAGACCATTTCCTTGAACCCTGGATGTCTGAGGTAGCACTGTTCAAAGCGGAATGCTTTGGGTGCAGGAGTACCTGGTCTTATCCATTGAAGTTGTATTGGCTAGTGGTTAGAGCCAGCGACTGGGATAATGGTGGTTACTAGATCACGCCCCAGACATGTGAAGTCTTCCGTGATGAGAAACATGTCCAATATTGAAGCAATTTTTTGGGTACCTCCTCTTCTATTGTTCCAGGTGAAGATGTCATTGGAATTTTTCAGGTCTATAAGGTAGTTTTATTCGATGAAGTTCTTGAATCCATTGTTGTCCATGTCCAGATGTAGCATTCCTCCCTTTTTTTCCTATAGATTTTTATCATATTTAAATCTCCTCCTAGTAGCCAGAGTGGTAGATATCTCTGTTTATTAAGCTCATCCATGTTGTCCAGAAGCTCTGTATTCTGGTGAAGATTCTGGGGAAAGTAGACAATCGTTAACATGCCATGGATGTATCTTCCAATCAGATGACGTTTGCCTTGAATTAAATGCCTATTGGCATGGAGTTTCTCTAGGGAGATGATTTGTGGGTTCGATATGTTGCCAATCCTCCAGAAGCTCCATTGGCATCTACCGCTATTTTTTTGCATCCTTTCCATATCTTTTTGAAGATTGTTTCTAGGGTGGAGCTGGAGCATTTGGTTTCTTTCATGTATAAAATTGTAGGGTGTTCCTCTATGATTATTTTCTTGATTATCCTGTGCTTGGTGGGGCTGTTGAGCCCTCTTATATTCCATGAGATGATCTTCATTAAGGGAGGTTGGTCGTGTAGGCATAGAATCTGGTTAACTTGAGGAATCTCCCATAATCCACCATATTTTTGCGCATTTATATTGTTCTTTGAAGCGATGTTTTCCTTCCTCTTTTGTGAGATTTTTTCATGAAGTATTTTTTATTTATGAGCGTACCTCCCTAGGTTCCCAGAGAGGGGATATTTTGTGCTCGGGTTATGATTTATTCCAGCTTTTGGATCTGCTACTCATATATTAAGTGAAAGTACTTCTTATTGCATGCATCCTCTAACCCTACGAGGTCCAGGCCCTCAATATCGATGCTCTCTGAATCTTCCTCCATAGCTTCTGGGATCATATCCAACACATGTTCTTTACCCTTCGATGTTAAGATTTCTCTTACGAGGCTAGGGGTTTGGGGTTTCAGAAAGGCCTCCGGTTGGATCTTGTTCTGTTGTTTCTTGGAGGTATGGGGTTTCTCCTGTGAGGTGCATGTTGCTTCTTTGGTTGGTTCATTCTCTTTTTCACTCATTTTTTTTTAGGGATGCAAAGCTATTGCTAGTCGCGGGGACTTTTTTATTCTGCTGATAATTAGTTCTCTTGTTGTGCCTTTTCTTGCTTCCTACCTTCGCGAACCCTTTTGTTGCTTGGTAATTTGATTCATTTTCAGCCTCATATTTTTTGTTTAGAGGGAAATATCTAAATAGGTGCCCATGTTGGTGACACCTCCGACATCCAAAAGGAACATTCTCATAATATATAGTTTGTATCCATTCAAAATATTCATGCAGCAAAATTACCTCGCCCGGTAGCGACTCCACTATGTTCATGTAGACGCAGATTTGAGCATACGCTACATAAAAATTGATCTTTATTTCCTCTGTTGTCTTGACGAATTCATCTAGGGCATTTCCTATGTTCGTGAGGGTCAGATTATCCAAGTAATCCTGGGGGAGGGAGTAGAGCTGGATCCAGACTGGAGTCTAGGTAAGACCTTGCTTTTCTGGGTTGAAACGCTCAGTCCTATGGTAGATGTATAATCCTGCAGAGTTGAAGAAATATGGTCCTTCGTCCATGATCCTATTTTTTTCTTCAATACAGGAAAATATCACATTGAAGAAGCATTTAGCACAAATCTTAAGGTCGATATGACCCTTGGGTTTCCATTTTGAAACTATCCATCCTCGAAGGGTTTTTTTAGTGGGCCAGAAACCCATGAACTTGCCTATCAATGCATGATCCTTCATGAATTGTATTCTTTCATTGATGCGATGCGCAGAGAGCTTGATCATGGTTCTTTTGGGGTTCTTCAAAATGCATGTGGCTGACGTGATATTCACTTCTTCTGTTGCTGATGTAGTTGTATTTTGCGTTGTGGGAGTCACCCTTGAAGTGACATGAGACAGGCCAGTTTTTGGTTGACTATCGATCTCAGCCCCTATTGCTGCCCCTGTGGGAGGCTGGCCTATGATGGAGGGAGCATCATCCCCCCCACTCATTTCAGTCATGGGTAAGCCTCAAGGAAATTCGGTAGATCGATCATGGCCTATTAACGGTGTGGGAGGGAGGTCTGCCTGGGGTAGCCTATGCTGAAACGTCCAAACCCTAGGTCATGGCGGTCGGCCTGATGCATATGTATAATATGTCAATATTATCTCTTCTCAAAGACTTGATTTTCTTCCCACTTTGTCTTTCAAAGAATGTGCCAAAGATCTTTAAAAATTCATCTCTATCACTTTCCTTCCTCATGAAGTAAATCCATGACTTAAGTGAGAATTCAATAATGAAAGTGATAGTATAGTCAAATACTCCAAAGAGGACTACACATCTAGGTCCATGAGTATCCAAACTCACTAACTCATAGGCACCTCTTTATATTTTTTGTTAACCATGTAAAATTAAATCCACTTCCACTTTATGAGTACACATTCTTCATAAAATTCAAAAGAATCTTTCAATTCATCAATGCATATATAATATTCTTAGAGTGATACCTCTAGGTTACACACAATCTTGTTAGTGCATCTTTTTTTCTTCATCAAGAAGAAGATACATTATTTCTATTAATAATCATTATTAAAAGTGATAAACAATTACATATTATAATGGGGCCATATCCATAAGCTTGCAAATATCAAAATACACCAACTCAAGCACCTCCTAACCTTTGTTATTAATGAATAAAAATTGAGCCATCTTCTACTTTTCAATTAGATGTGCCACACAAAGTTCAAATGAGTCTTTATATCATCAAATGCCATATATTTTCATCTTAGTGCTAAATAATTCGTTGGTTTTTTCACCAATATATCCCATTAAATTATCATGACATTATGAATGAGCAAAGATTATATAAGAACTTGCACTAACAACTATCTAGAACCATTTTTTTCTTTCAAATAGATTTGACGTCCCAATCTACATAGAGGTCTCGATTTCACACCAAAATAATGATCAACATTGACAACTATATATATTGAATCACAAAGGGGAGAATATTGAATTAGTGCTCTCTTAATTCATCAAAAAGCATACAACTTTAAAACTTTTAGTGATATATATATTTGGGTTTCACTTACTACACTTATGGAATAACATGTGAAATCATGTGATATTAAAGAATTTCCCTAATTTGTTTCTACCTCCAAAACGATAATTTTAACACTCATTCACAATATATATTTATAAATAAAATAGCCCCAACTTTCCCCAAATACTATAAGTATATTTATTTTTAAATGACCTTTTTTTTACCCATTATTATTTTTATTCCAATTATGTTGGTTTGACATATGTATCTAACATACATTTTAGAAATGTTGTTCACTTTATGTGACTAGAGATTTGAGTTAATAAAGTCAAACTTGTTCTTTAGGAATCACAAGAACATTTCATATTTAAATCCCTCTATTATATTTATGAAAATTAACTTTCCTTGTTAATGAATTTCATGGTTCGTTGGAAACTTATATAAGGTGCAGTGACTATTAATGGATCACCTTGTTCCATCATCAGAAGCATCACATCAAATGTAAAAACCACCCCTCCCCCCCCCCACACACATCTATCCTTGCATTATAATTTCAAGTCTTATCACATATTATTTCTAACATTTTCATTTTTTCAATAATAGATGCATCAATATAGTATTATAAGACTCTAAAAAACCTCTAACTTCTACTCTCTTGATAAAAATTTATATTAAAAAATAAATTGTAATTTATAGAGATATTCAACTAGAATATAAAATGCCCACCAGAGTACCCCAATTGGAAATTGTCTTAATAATGAAGTGATATGTTCCATGATATTCCAGGTTCAAACATTATGTGCGTCCGCTAACAAAAAAACTTCTCACAAGGCATAGAGAAAAAGGTGGCAAGGTATTCTGTTAAGGCACTTTGTAACCATATGTATTCTATTAAGTCACTCGAGCCATAGATTAGGTGTGTGAGTCATCTCAAGACTCACTTTACCTAACAAACATAAAATCTTAAACATTTTAAGATTACCTACCAAATATAAAATAACATAAAAATTCAAATTAAACCCTAAATTCAACTGATATGAAATTACCAATAAATCCCCTCAATCTCAGTTTGAGATAGTGGGTGTTAAGAAAAAAATTTAACCTTAACACATGATCTTAAGCATAAAAGTAAATGAAAAAACCATAATGAAATTAGTTGTGAAAAACTACGAAGAAATTCGATTACTCAATTCTTCTTAGGTTATTATAGTCTTTGAAAGTAGTGATAACAATCCGATGTCAATGAGCCCACTTAAATGGTTTTTAACCTGTGTGTGTATTTAGGCCACCTATAAAATTTGTGTTTTTTTAGGGCATGTGTTATACTTGCTCCAATTAGAACACAAAGTAATATTTGCTAATAAGTCTTTTAAAAAATTTGGTGGGAAAATATTGTTGGTAGCTTTTATCCAATAAAAAATTGTATTTTTGATAAATGAAATCTCGTTGTATTGTAACGTGGATAAAGCCTACAACAACCCACCCTTTCCTTTTAATTTCTCATCAAATATTGCAATATAAAAAATCAAACAAACTGGAATAATGTTTGATTAGATGCGAAGTGACACCCAATAGCATGCTCCTGATCAAGGCACCTGTCAAGGGGTTATCCATCTCCATTTCTTTGGAGTATGTTTCATATTTGTCTAAACATCTAACAATAATATTATAAAGAGAAAATGAAACCTTTATAGTCGTGTCGTTGTCTTACATCGATTAAACTCTTCTCTTATATTGAGATTATGTGTAGTGTGTGATGGTAGATAGATGGCAAAGCTTATTTCCTGGGCTATCCGCCATTTAATTCAGTGTGGCATATACTACCCACCATTAGATTTAAATGACTTTAAATATAACCATGGACAGTATATGCCACACCGCATTAAATGGCAGATATCCTAAGAAATAATTGCACACAATCTGAAGAGGAAACATCACCACATCATAATTGCAGGCATGTGACAAATTGCATATAACAATTGTTTTGATATTCCCGTACCATACCTACTTTAGACATTTTTGTTATTCTTGATGTCCCTTGGTATCATGAGAGAAGACCGGTTTTATGTAACCCATGTGCGTATTGACAATGATTTCATTCATCCATTGATATCTCTCATCCAGTCTTCCTTCATCTTCTCTCCATCGATCGATGATTGATCTCAAGAGTTTCACTGGTAGTGAAACTCTTGAGATATCCATGAATGTACTCTTGTGAGGGCATTGACACATGGGCATGCTTTAGTGTTCCTCTCATGGAATATATGTTTTAATTTGACTTGTTAACCCGTTCAGGCTGGCTAGATTAATTCAACGACCATCAGACTAATTCAAACAGTTGATCCAACATGCAGGTAATACAATGAGATGCTCACTGGTTCACTGATGAGGTTGGGAAAGCATATTCCAGGCTCGTAGTCTATGAATATAGGAGCAAGCTCCAACAAGAAGAGAGGTAATTCACTCAAAATCATTAGTTTTGTATTGGACCCAGTCTTTCTACTGAAACTATGATTAGATCTTACTCCATAAATCTCCTAAACTTCTATTTGAATATACTGTATAATTTCCAACTGGTTGAACCAATTTTTCTTGCACTGGCAGTGCCGAGAAAAGGGTTGTAGAAGAGGATGTGAATTGGAACTTTAAATTATTTAGTTACATCATCTTGTTGGGTTGCAGTATCAGACCAACCTCAAGTGATCAAACTTGCTTTTGAAGAAACGGGTATGGGTTTCAAGACTTGGATTAAGGTCAAGTTTTGAAACTTTCTTATTATGGCTAAAATGTAATTTCCAAGAAGGAAGAGTCATCAATAAGTCTTCAAACCACTATAAACCACTATAGATTATTCCTAAGTGGGAGATTTGTCTTTCAAGTAGCGATATGCACACCATTAGAAGTTTGTAGAGGTCATGGGCATTAAACAGAGTGAAAAAGAGGAAAATTGGGTTTTATGTGTTGAAATAAGCTTATAGACATCCAATTATAAGTACAATGCCTTAACCACCACATATAATGTCTTGGGAGAATGATTTCCCTCTTAGTTGGAATATGGATACCATTAGAAGGTTATGAGCTTTAGATATGAGTGTTATGGCCTTAACCATGGTTGGGGAGGAAACTTAGACCTTAATCTCCAATGGTAGATTCTAAGGCTAGAGATTTATGAATGAGGACTTGAACCACCATCTAAGACCTTTCTATGGTATATTTACCTTTATTAGGGGATATGGGCTCTATTGGAAGCTTTTTAGCAATAGCTTTGGGCCATGGTGCCTTCAACATGGGTGGGATTGAAACATTAGCCTTTGACCCTAAGGAAATATTTAGTGCATCATAGGACAATAATGCCACCCTAAACCTTGGTATTGGGGATATACATAGTTTGGGGAGGAAACATGAATCTTTGGCCCTAAAGGAATTTTATATCCATCTAAAGCCAAGAATGATTCCTCAAAGAACCACACAAGGCTTCCTAATGGTGTGATCCGGATTTATGCAGGAACGCAACAGAATAAACACATAACCATAAATACAGAGATGCAGCGGAAATAATGCGTCATTTCATTAATAACAGAAATATGCTTACAGACATAATGGAAATAAAATAGCTAGGGTGCTGGTAGCGAATCTCTGAGAAGAGATGTGATGGCTACAGACCTCTGAACTCCGTTACAATGAGGCTTGAGGGCCTATTTATTATTGAGAAACAATGTAGAATCCAAAACATCCAAAACTTAACCGTAGGAGATGAGGTGTCAAACCGTGGGCGCCCGTTTGGGTAAATTGGTGGTTCAACTTCCGTGGCTTAATCTTGGCACCGATCTCCTTGATGCGCTCAATAGATCATTAGAAAGCTCTATCCGAGGACTACAACTTTCGGGACGAATTTCATTCCATGAAATTCGCTGGACAAACGATACCCAAAAAACGTCGTTTAGGGCCTCAAAACGGCTCCGGAAGTTCAGGACCCGAAAAACTGCTAAAAATAGTAAGTTTTGTTGCAACTTGAAAATTGAAAGAACTGAAGATGGGGGTTCAAATGAATAGGTGGGTGGCCACCAATATCCACATGGATCATTAATCCCCCAAAACGGCTCCGAGAGTGGAGGACCCGAAAACCTGCTAAAAATAGTAAGTTGTGCTGAATGTGAAAAGCTGCAAGAATTGATGGTGCTGGTCCAAATGGAATAGGTGGGTAGCCACTGATATCCACCTAGATCATTCCTCCCTCCTTATGAAGCAATGGTCCCCATTGCATTGAGATCCTTGATGAGATGAGGCAAATTATGTTGAATTGAGTATTAGATGTGTTGAAGATGTTATGGACCTACGGGTGGACATGCTGGATGCGTTTAGTAAATTTGGTTTCTTTATTAGCCTTAGACAGTACATGTTTGGATTCTGTATGTGTAGTTGCAGGATGTATGGCAACATCAGGCGGTGGTGCGTTGGGAGTCAAATCAATGGAGTGCTTGTCCTGACAATGTAGAGGAACCTTTATGAGTGAGGAGAAATTGTCATCGTATTCCTCCATAACTTTGTCCATCTGTTGCAGCCGTGCAAGGGAGCCCTGTTTCAAGGTTGTGGCCACAATATTCTTCTTTCTCTGTGAGTGAGTCGTAAGGAAAATGAATTTCCTGGTTTGGGAAACAATCTTACTGCGTTGTTTTGCAGTAGTCAAAGAGATGACAGGAGGCGGTACTACCTCTGGTATCCTGTCCAAGTTATTTCCCAAAGTAATAATAACAGCACGAGGCCTAGACTCATACACAACATGTCGCCTCCACAAGTATGGTTGGCCCAATAATACATCAGCGACATCAAGAGGAGCAACATCACACAATACCTCATCCGTGAATGGCTTGATACTGTATGGAAGGCGACACTACTGGCAGATGCGGAGATCTCTCCCTGGGTGGAGCCACCCGATGGTATATGGTTGTGGGTGTGCTATGGTCGGTAGGCCGAGCTGCTTCACGACCTCTGCTGAAATGAGGTTCTTTTGGCTTCCGCTATCGACGAGAAATTGCAGTGGAGAACCCTTTACCCACATCTGCGACTGGAAGAGGCGCTCCCCCTCCTCTGGATCCTCTGGACCCTCCTTCTGGATCTTGGTGGTGGCAACAATGGCACTGGGATCTGCATCAATGATCTGCTTCCCTTTGTCATTGCCTTTGTCTGGTTCTAACTCAGGATCAGAAAATGCATCTGATTCGGGTGCCTTTAGTTCGGCCACCAAAGATTGTTTGGCCCGACACTCGTTTGTGCTGTGAGTGGGGCTGTTATGAAAGTCACACCACTTCCCTGTGTCCTTCTTTGGATTTGTGGTGTTGTTCTGAGTCGCATTTCTTTGGCCTTGCCCCTTGTTCTTCGGTTCGGGGGCACCTTTCAGATTTGCAGATCCAAAGTCTCGCTTCTTCTACTTAAATTTCTGCTCGATCTTGGCGGCATAGCGATATGCCGTGCCAAGCGATGTAATGTCAAGGAACTTCATTTCCTCCTGAATGTGTTTGTGCAGACAGCCGCGATACTTGAGCACCAAATGTCTCTCCGAATCTCTAATACCCAACTTTGTGCGCAGGGTATGGAACAGATTCGTCAGTTCGTGCACATCTTGATCCTTTTGTTGCCGCAGCGTGGTCCATTGGATGTATTTGTCCTCATATCTTCCCATGGGGTAATATTGTTCCTTGATTCCATCTCAGAATGAATTCCAAGTGGGTGTGGCGGAGAACAGAGAGGGTTCCCCTTCGCCCTCTTTCTCACGGTAGGTTTCCACCGCCGACTAACCAGAAGTGTGCCTTTGAGGAGTGCAAAATAATCTTTTCTTGCCGCAGAAGTCATGACCGAGAAATACCTTCCAGCAAATTCTGACCATCACCACGGTGTTCCAGACTATTTTTTCCTTCAAATATAGGAATGTCAAAGTTTACCCCACCAAGGAGTAGACCTCCAAGAGTGGCTGTTGGATGCAAGATGCGCCATAGGTGGGGGTCATGAAGGATTTGAGCAAAGTTATCCATCATCGTGCCTTGTTTCCTCGAGGCCTCCTCGAGCAAACATTTTGACAGATCTCCCCGTTTCCTCGGTTTTCTTTTCTCATGGAGCATCATTTGGGTTTGCGAGGCCGATCTTGCAAGGGTTCAACCAGATCGAGCCCTAACTCCTTATACCCTGACCGCGTTGGGGACATGCAAAGAAAAACAAAGAAAGAGCAGACCTGCTCCGATACCAATGATCCGGATTTATGCAGGAACGCAACAGAATAAACACATAACCATAAATACAGAGATGCATCGGAAATAATGCGTCATTTCATTAATAACAGAAATATGCTTACAGACATAATGGAAATAAAATAGCTAGGGTGCTGGTAGCGAATCTCTGAGAAGAGATGTGATGGCTACCGACCTCTGAACTATGTTACAATGAGGCTCGAGGGCCTATTTATTATTGAGAAACAATTTAGAATCTGAAACGTCCAAAAACCTAACCGTAGGAGATGAGGTGCCAAAACTGTGGGCGCCCGTTTGGGTAAATTGGTGGTTCAACTTCACGGGGGCGTAACTTTGGCACCCGATCTCCGTTGATGTGCTCAATAGCTCGTTAGAAAGATCTATCCGAGGACCACAACTTTCGGGACGAATTTCATTCCATGAAATTCGCTAGTAAAACGATGACCAAAAAACGTCGTTTAGGGCCTCAAAACGGCTCCGGAAGTTCAGGACCCGAAAAACTGCTAAAAATAGTAAGTTTTGTTGCAACTTGAAAACTGAAAGAGCTGATGATGGGGGTTCAAATGGAATAGATGGGTGGCCACCAATATCCACATGGATCATTAAGCCCCCAAAACGGCTCCGAGAGTGGAGGACCCGAAAACCTGCTAAAAATAGTAAGTTGTGTTGAATGTGAAAAGATGCAAGAATTGATGGTGCTGGTCCAAATGGAATAGGTGGGTGGCCACCGATATCCACCTGGATCATGGTGTCCTTGTCCTATGATTGGAGATGTTATGCGAATAGGTGGTTTTGAGTAATAGATATGTGTCTCAAGGCCTTAGAAATTATCTATTGAATAATACTATGCCTTTTTTCTTAAATAAATATTTAAGGAATCCAAAGCCATGAACAATGCTTCAAATCACCAAACATGACCTTTGGAGGGTATTTTTAGCCTCTAAGAAAAATGTTGGTTCCCTTACATGGTTTTGAGAATCAATGACGGGTCTTAAGGCCTTGACGAGGTCAATAGAAACCTAAGCCTTAGTCAAAGTATAAAGCTTCCATAGAACTAGGGCCAAACATGATGCTTCAAAGCATCCCACCCAAGCTCTTAAAGTTTTAGGTAACTTCTAGTGCTCAATGCTCATGAATATTACTTATATAAATTTTAAAACTTTTCCAACAAGGAAATGCATACATATATTCTTCATAAATATAAAAGTAAAACAATGGAAATCACATATTATACAAATATTTACCTTGGAGTCCAAAACTAGGAAAACCATCGAACCATTTAGAGTTACTCTTCTAAATTTTCTCATCAATCAACTTCAATATTTACAATATAATATCATGATCTTGTGACATCCAAAAATCTATAATTCATTAAATTGGATTAAATAACCCTAACTCCTTAATTGAAATTATAAAACCATGAGTTTAACAATCATGCACGGAAAAACTACCAAAAACCAAAGTTGTACACCTATAACCTCCAAAAATGGATGCAAAAAGGCACCCACATTTTTTTAGGGGACGTAATCTCTTGTAACACCCCTATTGCATGTAATGCATTATAATTTCATGTGGGGCTAGCCATGCAAAGAATATAACATATACCCAACAACGTCAAACAATAATGGATGACCTCTGAAAGGGATTTTTGGCCGGGGATATGGGCATCACTAGGAGATTTTGAGCCTTGATACAGGTCTTGGGGTTCTTATATACAATAAAGAGAGGAAACCTAGGCCTTAGTTCCTAAAGGAATATTTTAGGCATATAAGGCCAACAATGAGATTTTGAATCATCATGATAGACCTGTTGATGGTATCCTTGGTCTCTAGATGGGGATAGTTGGCATTATGAATATTTTAACATTAGCTATAAGTCTTTAAACCCTAGATATGGTGAGGGAAACAAACCTTATATGTATGTCATTCATAGCTTCTAGGCTTCTAGGTCTAGGAATGACACCTTGAACCACCATAAATGATTGCTTGAGGGCATACTTTACCCATAGCTAAGTATATAGGTTTTATTAGCATTTTCTAGCACTTAATATGAGTCTCGACACCTTAAACATGATCAGGGCATAAAACATGAACCCTAGGATCTAAATAATCTTTTACCCATCTAGGGCTAAGAAGAATGAAAAAAAATATCACACATGGCTTCTTGAGGGTATCCTTGGAATATTATTGAAGATGTTAGTGCCATGAGGTGGCTTTCAATATTAAGTATGCATTTGAAGCCCCTAGAAACAATATATAGAAAAAATCCATGCCTTGGGTCCTAATGAAATATTTGAGGCATTTATAACCATGAAAAATGCATTGAAGCACAACATATGACCATTGGAGGGTATTCTTAACCTCTAATCAAGGATTTCAGTGCTTTGAAAAGGTTATGAGCATTAGTTATATGTATTAAAGCCTTGATGGGGCCAAGAGTGGGAACCCAAGATTTAGCCAAACTATAAATATTCTAGGAATTTGTGGCCAAACACAATGCCTCAAACCACTACACTTAAACTCTAGAGTTTAGGGCTCAAGGTTCATGAATGACACCTCAAACTACCATTTATGGCCTCTCAAGGGGATGTTTAGCCTTCATGTAGGGATATGTGTGCCATTAGGAAATTTCGAGCATTGGTTGTGAGCCTTGGGTCCTTCGACATGATTGAGAGACGAACCTCAATCGTTTAAACCTAAAGGAAGATTCAAGCCATATGGGGCCAACAAAAACATGATGAACAATCACAAAGGACCTTTCCATGATAACCTTGGTATTTGGATGGGGATAGTTAAGATTATGAGAATTTGAACATTAAATATGAGGCTTTGGAACATAAATATGGTTAAGTAAACAAACACAAGAGCTTGGCCCTAAAGGAATATTTTAGGCTGCTTGGGCCTAAAGTGATTGGTTAAACCGCCATATATGGCGTCTTGAGGGCATCCTTTGCCTTTGAAATGGTACGTTAGTAACATCCACATTTTTAGCATTGGGTATGTGTCTTGAGGCATTGGACATGGTTAGAGGAGGAAACATGAACCTTAGTCCCCAAAGAAAGCTTCTATCCACGCAAGAAAAAGAAGGATTCCTTGAATAACTATGCATGGATTCTTCAAGGTATTCTAGAATATGACATGAGATGTTGGTGGAATTAGGTGGTCTTGACTGTACGTGTGCAAAATTTCTAGAAATGATAATCAAAGCTAGTGCTTAGATGAGATAGTAAATTGTCATATTTTTAAAATTAAGTACGAGTCTATGGACACGAGATATGGTTAGGGGATAAAACCAAGATTTAGACCCAAAAGGAATGTTCTAGGCTTTTAGGAATAATAAATGACACCTTGAACCACCACAAATAGCCTCTCAAGGGAAACCGTTTCCTCTAATTAGGTTTATCGGTACTATTAGCACTTTTGGGCACAAGGAATGGGTCTTGTGGTCCTAGATATTCTAACAATAATATGCACATGCTTTAGAAGACATGTGTGCTCCTACTTAGGAACATGTGGAAATTCTAAAGTGTGCACATGCTCTTGTGTAGGGACATCTGTGTTCTAAAGTATGATCACATCATCCTTAAGAATGCACCAGTGAAACTAAAATTTTGATTTGGGAAATGTGCAGGTTGGTTAAGGGTGCACAAACGCTATACGATTAGGAATACATGTACATTTCTATGTGTGCACATGTCTACACATCACATTGCCACTTTTTGTTACCATCAATTTCATGCAAGTATCTTGTAATGGTTAGTTTTTCTTTTCATAAAAACCATATTGAATTAAAAAAAAGAAGAATAAGAAGAAGAATATAGTTCATGTGCCACTTTTATTATTTGTACTTTCTCCATCCAGGTTCAATTCAACCTCTCAACATCACTGTTTTTATCAAGAGTATGTGGAGTGTCTTTTGTTTGACAGTACTCTATGATTTGCAAAAATATCTCAAACTCTTGGAATAATATTCACCACCATTGTTGCTTGTCTTTCAACAAAGACAACATAGTTCCTAAAAACATTGATATTGACACTTTGCTCTACACTTTTAGTTTCAATACAATCTTTATGTATCCTTGATGATGTATGGAGTGTCCACTAGAAAAGACTACACAATTTACTTCCACATAATTAAAAACAACTTTTCTAAATTAAGCTGTTAATAATTTAAAACTTTTTATAGTTGATGGATTATAACTAAAATGAATTTTCACATCTAATTTGTACAAAGACACCCAAGTCACTCTTCTCTTTTTTAAGTGAACACTTTTACACCTTGAAATTTGATCACTCTCAACTTAATAAATATAATATAATATATATATATATATATATATATATATGATATATAAAATAAATTTTATCCTTTATTTTTAATAAATTTGTTTGTCTATCTACATATAGCCCGTTGCTCATACCACGCTTCTGAGCAAGACCGACAACGCTACGGATTGACTCGAAGTAGTGCTAATTCACAACGAAATGTCTCCCTTGTAGAACTCCTTACTCCTTGCATATTACTATGAAGATGGGCTGTGAAAAGAAATATTTAACCTTTTGACACACGTCTAGAAGTGAAAGTAAAGAAATTGTCTTCACGATGCGCTTGTATGCTAAAATTTTCATAGTATTAGGGAGTTTAGATAATGATCTAATTTTTGTCAACCCATTTTTATGGTTTGTAATCCATGCGAATGTGGGCTGCCTCTTTATAAAACGGTGTGCTGTTTTAGAGCATGTGCTATACGTTGATCGAATAAATCTTGTCCAATCTTATGCCGGAGACGATGACCTTTATCTTTTAATAAAATATTATATCGTCAATATACTAATCTCATTTTACATGAAGGTGTATGTATGAAAGCTACAGCAACCCAGCCTGTACTCTTAATTGCTCACTATACAATTCGAATATAAAACTCGATCACGATGATAAAGTTGATGTGTCCGTGTGGAGTGGAGCACCCAATAGCATGCTCTTATTCAAAGCACCAGTTAGCTCCATCGCTTTGAAATATTTTTGACATTTTTTTATGTTTTTGAAATTGTTTGGTAACATTTTAATAGAAACAAAACAATTCTTTATATAGATTTGTAATCTTCTTACATCAATCGTTGACATTTCTCTCATATAGATATTCGGTGCCGTTGTTAGGATGGATACGCAGCCATTTGTTTGAGGTTTGAGTGATAGGTTTTGGCTCGCAATATCCTGAAGAAACATCACCACATGGAGTACTGCTGCTTGTCATGCTGGGACTCCAGAGCATCCGACAGACAGCATATAATTGCTTGGAGATTCCCCTATCTTCCCATACTTTATTCTTTTAATTAATCCACATGTCCTTCGATTTCGCGGGGAGTTCTTTTTAAAAGAAAAGAATCACAATGATCGTATGCACGCAACCCATGTGCGTTTTGACAAGCCTTCCTATGTATTCCTTCATTCATTGCTCTTTATAATCCATCCTTCCTTTCTCTTCTCATCTCCAGCGACCGATCGATTTCAGGGGTCTCACAGGCAGAGAAATAGACTGGAAATAGAAGAATGGCTCCATTCACTCTTGTAAGGGCACTGCCAAAGAGCGATGCAAAGAGAGTCCACCCCTTTCTTAATGTTGCAGATGAAGAGAACTCAGTGGGAGCCCTCGAGTCTGCTGATCGTTTAAGCAATCCTTCCGCGCAATGGTTCACTGCCTCTCTCGATGTCATTCTCTCCGCATATGCCAACATTCACTCGCTTGCTAATTCCAATTCCAACTCCAAGTGGGTTAACAACGCCCTGGAAGACATAGTGAAACTTCTTGATATGTGCAATGCCGTTAGCGATAACATTGATGATGCGAAACATTACCAGATGTTGCTTCAAAGCGCTATTCACTCTCTGGATCATGCAGAGATGGACATCAGCAAGATGAGTCAGGCTCCGCTTGCAAAAGCAACCAATATTTTGGCCCAATGCAGAGCTGCCATCACCAATGTTAATGCCAAATGCAATCCTTCTATTTCCACATCGAGAGGAATGGTTGGTATTGAAGAGGGTATAGCCTCCTCAAGTTATTCAGGAGTCAGTAGATCGGAGGATGATTTATCAGAGGATATGCGTAATCTCAACAACTGCACCGCTTCCGTACTTAAAACAGTAGCCAATGCCCTCTCAGTCGAGTTGCCGAGGCCATCTCTTCACGGGCGAGGTGATACCCGCGTGTTCGCGAGGCCCGGTTCCCGCATCTGCAGATTGTTTCGAAGGGTGAGGAATCACAACAGCAGGTGTAGCGGCTCTCGTTGTGTATTGCATGAATTAGCAAATGCAGATGCTTTGGTGAGAAAGTTGTATGATATAATTCTATTGCCCGAGAAGCAGCGGAAGGCGATAAAGGATCATGAAGAGGTGAAAGAGTTAGTAGACGCACTTCAGAAATGTGTGGCAGATTTTGATGAAGGTATTGCTGCACTGAACAGTAAAGTCAAGGAATTATATAAAGCTCTCATTACAATTCGAGTGAAATTGTTGGACTATCTAACCTACTCTCTTTGATCTGCACAACCCATTAAGGCCACTATATAAAGGGTTTTGTGTTCTTCAAAAAATTGCAGAGAGAGATCCTCTGCCGGTTTTTGTAATTATAGTTGAGCTGCTGTTGCCGCTTGGAAATGCTTCGGCAACCAGGAGTCCAGATGTAAAAATATTGCAAATACAATTTCTCAAAAAATACTGCAAATATAATTTCAACATTACAAACATAATTGCTTGATTCTCTGGTTTTCAACGCTCATACCTTCCTTTTTCTAGTTTCACTTTAGCTTTCTTCAATTATCTTTAGTTTCACTTTAGCTTTCTTCAATTATCTTTTACATATGGTCATTCCAATTCTCTTTAATATTATAATTTTATTCCAGTTATTGTTATGCCAACTCTATTTTCTTCGAATAAAGTTTATTCTAATTGCTTGCACATATGGCCATTCCAACTCTCTTTAATATTATAATAAAATTGATTCCAGTTGTGGTTATTCCAACTTTATTTTCTTCGAATAAAGTTTATTCTAATTACTTGCTCGCTTTATGACACAATGCTGACTATTCCACGGCTTCTTAAAAGATTGGAAGGGGGCAACGTAACTTTCCCACGTGCAGAGAAATAATGCAACGTAAAGTGCACCCTATCTATTCGGATTTATGTTAAAATAAGATAATTTCTTTTTATATTTGGAGAGTCATTTAAGTGAACGTTGAGTCAGTTAAGTCAAGTGAATTTAATAAGTTTGTGTATGTTAAGTTATATTTCCGGAGTGGTTAGTTAAAAAGTTTTAAATACAATTTATTTTTGTTTATTGTAATTAAAAATAATTGTTTAATAAGTTTAGTGTATTATTGTGTGTGAAATATTTGTGTGTTTTTTTTGTAAATTTGGTAGATTTTTATTTTTTTTATTTATCATAAAAAAGAAGGTTGCATCATATACAAAGTTAGTGGTCTTAACCTGCCCAAAGGAAATCAGGTCTGTTGGCCACCGTAATGCATTAAAAGCCATCCAAAATTGATATTGTTTCCTTCTTCTAATCGCCGAAATGACCATTTTACTATTTAAAACATTAGTTAAGTAACAACTGAAAACAAAAACACTATCTGCAAAATTCATTAAAAATTAATCTGGGCTACTACCCATCAAAAGAGTCTATTGGTGCTGGATCCTTTGCAGTGGAACCACGCATGTCCACTTGTTGCATCTGTTGAATCTTCCTTTCAATTCAACCAATTCGAGTTGTCACTTGATACTGTGACACCTTCATGTGTTGGAGCTGAATGTTGATATCCTGAAGTAATTCAAGTATTGTTGGTGTTGGACTCCCATGACCTGGATGAAGACTTTGCATTGCTTTGGCCAGGACACATTTTATTATCCAGTATGTAATGAACAGTTTGGATAAACAATGAGAGGTGACCTATAGTATTACCTGGATCATTAACAAAATCCATAATTTCCTCCTCTGCCTCATTATCCTGTGACTTTCTTTTTCCCATCCTTGAATTTAATTTCTGATTTGTGGAGGATTACCATTAGAGTAAGATTGCGAGATATTCTCTAATATCTCTTTCTTTGTCTTCCTGCATCGCTTGCTAGTCTCAGCTATAGTTTTTAAAATATCCTACTTTCCTTTATCTTGAGATTTGGCCATACGATTCTTCGATTTCCTCTTAACCATATTTCTATTATGAAGGTTATGCTAGGTTAAACTTGTATATATTATTTGTGAGCTTTTATAATGTGAGGAGAAAGGTATGAAGATTAAGCTTTGCATTTTGAGGAATAATTCCGCCTCTGGCACATGATTAGTAGAGTAATAAATACAAATCCCTTGACTAAGATACTTCGCAAAGTGATATATACAAGTCCTTTGACCGAGATAAATACAAACGCATGTGAACAGACTCTCTATCTTTCCAACTAAAACCATACTATGCAGGCAGAAATCCAAGTATGACGAAGATGATTTATAAAACCTGAACAGAGGCCTTGAGAATTGCCTTCACTATGAGTACAGAGGATTTGCAAGATTTGCCCCTGCCGAGACCAAATGAGGTAGACATAACAACAACACAAGCTACCCCAATTATCCCCTAAACCTTTATAGAATACTAAACAGAGGTTTTGTAAGATTTTTCCCTGCTGAGACCAAAAGAGGCATAAAAAAAAACAACGGAGGCTACCCCAATTATCCCCTAAACCTTTAGAAAAGACCAAACAGAGGTCGTAATGCTTGCAACAATTTTTGAACAATTTCAATTGCCCAGCAGAAGTAAACTCGAAACCATGCATGAAGGAAGTAGAACAATTTTCGAAAAATTTCAATTGCCTAGCAGAATTAAACTCGCAAGAATGTATGAAGGAAGTGGAGATTATGAAAGAAAAATTGACATTCCTACAGGGATTACGAAAGCAAGGTTTAGTAGCCTCCTACGGTATAAAAAAATTACGATTCTTGACCATACGACAAGTAGTCACAAAAACCATTCCCAAAACCTCAATACCACCTATATCCTGACTTCTACAGATATTTATGGTTAAAACCATAAGGATGGAATGAAGAATGACATCCCCCTGGACCCAAGCTTGAAACCTCTCGACACTGTATGCAACGGTTCCAGTCAGGGCATAATCTTCAGCCAGTCACCCCAAGTCGCTGCTCCTACCAGAATGAATTGGTTTCTTTTGTTTCCAAATTTGACTCTCTAGGCTTTCCCTCTTCTACATTTTCTAATCCCCTCCTGACATTGCTAGTTGTCATGCTATATTCGCCATCATAAGCGTGAATTCCACGTACCTCCTCATAATATCTAATGAATGCCGACCGAAGTTCTCACGCCTGAACCTCTTTCTCGTTCATATCCGCCGCCCTCCACCTGCCCTGTGGAACCTGAAACTAGGCACCCCGATCAAGGGGTGTGTGAAATATTTGTGTTATTTTATGTCTTACTTTTCCCTTTTCAAAAAATTAATATAGAAACAAAGTTAAAAAAAAAAACAGGGAAAACGGATCAACAATAATCCATACGTGTTAAAAAAAACACACCTAATAACCAAGAGGTGTTAACACGCATTATAACGCACCAACAAGTCAATAAAACTTTCAAAGAGCAATGAAACCCTTAACAAGTTTTGATCAAATATGAATGATTTAAAAGGTCAAAGCAGGTGAGTTTAAAAGGAGTATTTGAATTAGAAAGGAATTTTTGAAAAATCTTTTTTAATATAATCTCTTTTAGAGGATTATTTTGGAAAAGTTGAGAAATTATAATAGGTTTTTGAAAGGGGTTTGTTGTAGCTTATTTTTTCCTCTTGGATTTGGACCAAAAACAATGAGATGTGGCTGAGAAACATCAAATTGTCAATACATTACTTTCCATGTTGCTCATGATTTGGTAGTGTTAAATTGTGTTCTTATGTTATGGTCATTAATGTATATGAATATTGCCCATATATACAAAAAAAAGGTTGAGATATTCATAAAAACTCAAGAAACACTTCACAAGGAAAGTTCAAAATTTATGGAGGAGACTAAAAAAAAGGAAATAACTTATTGAAATTGTTCACTACATTGAGGAGAGATAAAGGAACATGATGAAGATAAAGAGGAAATGAAAAGTACTAGTAATTGGACAAATTATGGAGGAAACTAAAAAAAGGAAACAACTAATTGAATTTGTTCACTACATTGAGGAAAGATTAAAGGAATTTGATGAAGAGAAAGAGGAAATGAAAAGTACTAGAAATTGGACAAGAAACGAAGGTTACTTAAGCATATTATTTTTCAAAAATAGATTCAGAAATAAAGAAGGGAGTTGGAGAATCAACTCTCATATGAAATTGATAAATTAAAATCTGAAATTGTGAAGGCAGAAAAAGTTTGGACCATGTTGCTCCCGGTGATATACGAGGGGGCCTTAATTCAGTCAGAAGAATTTCTAAGGATCACAACATCCCTAGTGTGTTTAGTCCAATATGTTAATTTCTAGATTGCAATGATAAATTTTTCACTACTGTGGAAGTTACGACTGGGAATAGCTTGTTTCATGTTGAAGTGGAATCAAAATTATAAGGTACCTCACTACTGAAAAGGTGGGAGGGTGATTTTTATGCCTTTGAATTGGATTGGAGCTCCACAAGCTAATTACCCACATAATCCATATGTGTTTCCACTGCTAAAAAAGATGAAAATTCTCCCAGGTCTTTGGAAGAAACAAGTAATGTGAAAATTAATTTTTGCAAGTGGTCAAAGGGGAAAATTTTGATTTCAAATTGCAGGAAAATGAAGAATAGTTTAAAAAATCCGCGATATGGGTTTTGTGCAGAAAGTCCCTAATTTCTTTCTCGAGGGAAATTTCCAAAAATTTGGATCGGTTTCAGATATTTTCTGAGTTCCTTCAAACTCCATTTTTCATAAAAACGCCCTGCACACTATGAATGACTTAATCAAATTCGATTTCTATGTTAAAAAATTGCATTTTCAATTTTGAGCAATGGGAAAGTGAAGCTCCATAGTGGAAGAATTCCAAAAAGAAAACGAGAATTTGGAATTGTTAAGGACTTGCATTTGGGATTCCAAGGAAATTTCAGCAAGGTGACCAGTCTACCTTTATTTCTGAGTTTGCTAAGGAGTGTAAAGTCTAGCAAAATCTTGATGGCCATCAAAATGTAAGAAGCACGACCGATCTCTCATGGCCACAAGATCTACATACCATGGATAATAATTTCCAAAGTTCCATGTATTGTGAAGGTGAAAATCATGACCATGTTTCAATATGACATCACTCACCCCTTGTTCCAGAAACCATTCAAGTTCCTCCGCAAGACAGTTTATTTAAAACCACTCATTAAAGATCAACGACTATCAATATTACGATAACACTTTATTCATTTCCACAAACTATTAGAGGTGATTCCATAGGCCATTTGGGATTTCCAAAAAACCATTTGTGGTTTTATATACAATCCACACATATTTAATTTTAAGTCTTGAATATTATTTCATATGATTTAAAACTTCGAGATATGTTTGAGTTATAATGTATCAAATCATGATAAAAGGAGGGGTTTTCATTTTGTATTATTTAACACATAGAGGATATATATATATATATATATATATATATATATATATATATATATATATATATATAATAAAAGTATTCCAAAACACTCTCTCATGTATTTAAAAGGAGGAGCTTTTATTAGTGAAAAGAGAGAGTTAGGAAATTATCCATGAGTTAGTTCCATAACCAATTCTAAGACAATTAATGAGTTAGGCTGAGAAGGGAAATAAAATTGGAGAATCAAGGCATTGTAAGGGTTCCAAGTTTTTTTGACTGCAGAAGACAAGCTAGTTGTATTTTCATCTTCATGTGCATTTGAATAAATTTTCCATTGTGATTCCGGAATTTGTTGAGTATGATAAGTTTTCTCTGTCACATTTTTTGTGAATATTTTTCTTCCTAGAAAAGAGTAATGAAGTTTCTCGGTTTTGATTTTACAGTTTTTGTAAATTAAGGTTAAAACCCCTTAACGATGCGCTCCTCTTCTTTAGATTTTATTTCATGATAATCATATTTTCCCCTAAAGGATGAAACAAGAGATTCTGAAAAAGCAGCCTATTGTTGAAGACTTTCCACCATCACTTCTTTATGTTCTCTCTTTTCCATTTGTATTCAATACCAGAAGGCCACTTTGAAAGGTTGTTCAAACACTAGAGACTAATAAGGGATTAAATCTCTGGGGTTAATAACATTGGGACAACAAAATATTTTCATCATTATTTTAATAAATGTCTTGGGCACTGATCTCCTTATAGCCAGAAATTGTCTCCCAAGAGTACAACAAGGTTTATTATATAATTTAATTTTTATATAAAGAATTTTCATATAAGAATTTTTTTTATAAAAATAAAACTTAGGGTTTTATTGAAATAGAAGGTTTGCAAAGCTTATGAGGGTTTTATAAGAGAAGTTTTTTTTTAAGAAAGATGACAATAACAATTTTCTTGCCACAAATTCCTCCTTTTATAGGGGAAACATTATGATGTGTGGGTCATTAAGATGGAGACCTCATTGAAGGTGCATGATGTTTGGGATTATCTCAAGTTTGGGTTTTCAGAACCTCAGAGTGAAGCAAAATAACGAGCTCTCACTAATGCAGAGAGGGAATAATGGAAGAAATACAAAGGAAGAATGCAGAAGTCAAGATTCTAGTCTTAAAACTAATTTCAAAAGTTAGTTTTCTATCTCAAGAGACAAAGGTCGAGGCAGAGGATGAGGCAGAAGATATGGTGGTCAGAGAGATGGCTGATAAGAGCATGAACATGAAAATGGAAGAAACAATAGAAACTTCAAAAATAATCAAAGATTTGAAAAATCAAAGGTGAGATGTTATTATTGCAATAAATTTGGTCATTATGTTTGAGATTGAAAGAATAGGAGAACTAATCAAGGAAACCAGAGAGCTAATGTTAGTATGGAGAATACTAATTCCATGTTCCTATATTTCCATAACATGCATGAACCATCTGATAATGTGTGGCTATTAAATAGTGGTTGTAGTAACCACATGACATGAAACAAGAGTTTGGTTGCAAATTCGAATCAATCTGTGAAGAAAAAGGTAAAGTTGGGGACTGAAAAAAATGTGGATGTAGATGGAAAAGGAGTGGTCAAAATTCTGACCAAGTAGTGGGAGCCAAAGACAATCTTAGAGGTATATTATGTTCCTGATGTCAAAAAAAATTTGATAAGTGTTAGCCAATTGATGTAGAAGGGATACAGAGTTATCTTTCAAGGACGAGAGTATGTTATTTATGACAAGCCCCCAAGCAAGCAGCAGATAGAAAAGGTTCAGATGTTGAGGACCAGACTCTTTCGTATAATTATGAATCACAATGATCGTGTCAGTTCTTTTACAATTTCATTTTCTATTTATTATTGGTTATGGAACTTTCGGTTTGGACACTTGCACTTTTTCTGGTTTTAGATTGTTACAATAGAAACAGATGGTTAAAGGATTACCTCCCATCAAATAACCTGCTAGTACGTGTGAGTGTTGCATCTTGGGAAAGCATCGACATGAAATTTTTTGAAAGGGAGTTGCATACATAGCAAAGAAACCACTTGATTTGGTGCATACAAACCTGTGTGGAACTATGAGGACACAGTCGATTGGTGGAAGTTGTTACTTCCTCACTTTCATTGATGATTTTAGCATAAAGAATTGGGTTTACTTCTTGAATCAGGAGTCGGAAACTTTTTCAAAGTTCAAAGAATTCAAAGCATTGGCAGAGAACCAAAGTGATCTACAGATCAAGGTATTGAGGTTAGATCATGGTGGAGAATGTGGTTCAAAGGCATTCCATAATTACTACAAACAACATGGAATTAGATGACAATTTACAACTAGATACACACCACAATAGAATGATGTAGCAGAGAAAAAAAACAGAAAAATTATGAACATGACAAGGAGCATGTTGAAAGGAAGAAACTTGTATAATGAGTACTGGGAAAAATTAGTTGCATGTGTTGTTTATGTGATAAACATATCACCTACAAAGTGTGTGATGAACATAGTACAAGAAGAAGCATGGTTATGTATGTCTTACAATGTATTTCATCTTATAGTATTTGGATTTGTAGCTTATGCACATGCTCCTAAGAAAATAAGAGGAAATTTGGATGATAAAAGTGAAAAATGCATATTTACTGGTTGTAGTGAGAAGTCAAAATCTTACAAACTGTATAATCCTATCTCCAAGAAGACCATCATTATCAGATATGTTGTGTTCAAAGAACGAGAGTCATGGAATGGTACTATATACAAAACAGTTAATGCAAAAGCACCATTGATGGAAGAAGATATTGTAGCAGAGAAGGAGTAGCAAGATTCACAGGACTAGACACCAGTAAGCACTCCAATATTTTCAGAGCAGCATGGATCTTCAAGAAAATCAACAAATTAGAATTCCCCTAGCATCCATTCAGGTGATGAATCAAGAAATGGTAAGAGAAGGATGAGAAGTCTGAAAGATATTTATGATGATTTGGATGTTAGTTCAAATTTTGCATTATTGTCATTCCAACCTTCTTCCTTTGAAGAAACATTAGAGAGGAAAATTGGGTGCAAGCCATTGATGAAGAAATTGAATCTATTGAAAAGAATGATACATGGAATTTGGTTAATTTTCCATTTTCCAAAGGATAAAAAACTCATTGGTGTGAATTGGGTGTACAAGACAAAGTTGAATGAGAATGGTGAAATTGATTGATTTAAAGCAATACTTGTAGAAAAAGGATTCTCACAACAACCGAGAATAGATTTTTGAGAAACGTTTGCTCATGTAGCTAGATTGGATACTGTAAGAGTAGTTATAGCCACGATAACTTAGAAAAAGTGTACATTATATCAGATGGATGTGAAATCAACCTTCTTAAATGGAGTTCTAGAAGAATAAATTTATGTGCAGCAACCATTAGTTTTTGAAGTTGAAGGTAAAGAAGGTAAAACTTACACATTAAAGAAAGCACTCTATGGATTGAATCAAGCACCTATAGCTTGGTATAGCATAATTGGTGGCTACATGATCAAAAATGTATTTTGCAGAAGAAACATTGAACCTACCTTATGCACAAAGGTAAATCAACATGGACAAATTTTGATTGTTTTCTTATATGTTGATGATGCGATTTTTACAGGTAAACTTGAGTTAGATGAATTTAAAGCAGCCATGAAGAAATAATTTGAGATGAAAGATCTTGGTCACATGAAATAATTTATTGGCATAAAATTTGAGCAATCTCAGAAAGAAATTTTTATTTTCCAAAATAAATATGCTAGATATTTGCTAAAAATATTCTGGATGAATAATTGCAAACTTGTACCTACACGAGTTGCAACAAGTACAAAGTTAAGTAAGGATGATGAAGGATTAGATGCCAATTCAACTCTATTAAAAATATTGGTTGGAAGCCTCATGTATCTCATAGCTACAAGGCCAGACATTATGCAAGGAATGAGTTTTATTTCTAAAGTTATGGAGACTCCAAAAGGCACACATTGGAGAGCAGGAAAAATAATTATGAGATACATAGCAGAAACTAGAGATTGAGGCATAATGCATGAAAGTACAAAAAAGAAAGATTTGATTGGATATACAGACAATTATTTTGTAGGTAGTTTGGATGATAGGAAGAGAACTTCCGGTTATATGTTTAATATTTGTTTAGGTTTGATTTCATGGGCATCTAAGAAGAAACCCATTATGACACTATCACCAGCAGAAGAAGAATATGTAGCAGAAACATCAGCGGCATGTCAAGCACTGTGGTTAAGAAGATTATTGGATGGACTCAAGCAGAAACAATAAGGATCAACAACAATATATTGTGACAACACCTCAACGATTGCATTATCCAAGAATAGTGTGTTTTGTCAAAAGGGAAAGCATATTGATACTAGATATCATTTTATTAGAGAACTTGTCAGCAATGGAGAAGTTCACTTGAAGCCTTGTAAATATATTGATCAACTGATTGATAGATTTACTAAGTCATTAGCAAAATATGTGTTTGAGTTTCACAAAATAAACTTTGATGTTGTCAGCCCAGCTGAGACATATATCCAACAGACATGTTTGAGTTTTCATGAGTCATGTTTTAGTTTAGCGGTCGTAATTAAGGGGGAGTGTTAAAAGAAGATTATTACTCTCGCATGAATAGTTTTCCATATTTAGAGAGTCAAATAAGTGAGAGTTGAGTCAAGTCGAGTTAAGCTATAGATGAATTTATTAAGTGTGTGCATGTCAAGTTATATTAAGCGAGTCTCTAGTAAAAAAATGTTTAAATACCCTTCATTGGGTTCATTTCAATTTAAAACAAAAACATTTGTGTGATAAATAGAAGAGTGACAACTCGTGTGTTATTGTGTGTGTGAGAGACATTTGTGTTATTTTTCACCTTTACGCTTCTACCTTTTCAACAATTTTTATGAAACTAACATTCTTACCATACAGATATTATGAATAAATTGTTATACTGAAGGACAATTTAAAGTGAACGCATCGATATCAATCAAAGAGATAAGAGCACCCAACCCTTTTGTAACATTAAGTTCTTTGTTTTACTCAATAGCATTGATAAGAACACCCAACACCTTTATAACATTATATTATTTATTTTACACACAATAGATAAGAAGGTAAATATTAGAGTTCAACACACAATTATATCATCAAATTATTGTTTGTATTGGAAAAGGAAATATTATTTTAATATTATTGGCTATTTTGAAAACTTAAAGTTACTTTAGTATTCATAAAAGTTGGAGATATTGAGGGACAAGAGAGAAAAGGAGGGATGTGAGAGAGGAGCAGAAAGGGAGATTGAGTGAGGATAGATAGAGAGGGAGAGAGACTAGAAGAAGATAGAGATAGAGAGGGAAAAAGAGAGAGAGAAGGAGAGAGAGGGGGATGGAGGGAGAGAGGTGGGGAGTGGGAGAAACAATGATGAGGGAGAGGGTCAGAGAGAGGGTGGGGCATAAAGAAGGAAGAAGAGAGAGGGATGAAGAGAGATAAACAGAGAGAGAGTGAGAGGCAAAGAGAGGGAGAGAGGGAGAGAGAATGGAAGACGTAGAAAGAGAGAGAGAGAGAGAAGGAGATAGAGACAAGGACGGAAGAACATATAGACAAAACACATATAATTATGTAAATAGAAATAGAGAGATGAAGAGTGAGTGGGGAGAGAGAAAAATAAAGACAGACTAGGGGATTGAGAGAGAGAAAGAGAGAAGGTAAAAGAAAGCGAAGGGGTGATATTAAGAGAGGATAGACAGAGAGGGATAGAGAGTGGAATAAGAGAGATAGAAAGAGATAGAGAGAAATATAGAGGGAGGGGTGGAGAAAGTGGAGGGAAATGAAGAGAGATCTAGACAAAGAGGGAGATGTAGATAGATTGAGAGATAGTGATGGGGGAGAGAGGGAGAGAGACAATGAGGGAGTGATGGAGAGATAAGGAGAAGTAGGGAGGGAGGGAGATAGATATAAGAGACAAACATGGTGAGGGGATAGGGAGGATATAATAGAGAGATAGAAAGAGAGAGGTAGAGGTGAGGAGAGGGAGGGAGATATTGGGGAGAAAATGATGGTGAGGGAGTGAGGGAATGAGAGAAAAATGAGAGAGGGAGGGAAATAGATATAAATATGGAGGGGGAATAAAGAGGAAGAGATAGAGACTAATGGGGGGAAGATCAAGATAAAGGTAAAGAGAAATGATATAGAAAGGGATATTGATAAAAAATCACACACATGTCCGATAATGCATGAAAGATCATACCATTATCGGACTAACGTTAATATGAAAGAGAGGAAGGTAACTAGAGAAATTATTTCTATGGATTCTTGTCGCAAGAATGCATGCACATTGTTGATAGTACATGAATGTCCCTAAGAATGAATTCAAATTCCTAGCAACGTGTTCACCCTTCCTTTGCCATCCTTAGCTAGCTTGCTTACCACTCACTTGTTATCCAAAAAATAATATAGAAAACAAGCACAAAAGAGTAGTGGTTATTAACACTTGGTACATGGTTTTATGTAAATTGAAAGGAGATTTTTATCCACTTTTGTTATTGGAACTCAATATTTTTTCTTATTGTGTAACTTGTTTAGTCAATTTAATTGTCTTAAATTGATGACTTAAATTATCAACCAGAGTTCGTAAACTTGTGAAGTGAAAGTGCAAAATATATGCTAGAATCCCTTTTCTAATTCAGTTTATTGGTTTTATGATTGGATTTGTAGAGATTACTTCTATGGATGTTTTTATTATTTATGATCCTAATGAAATTGATAAATTACAATTAATTTCTAAAATTCAACTCTACAAAATCAACCAAGTTCTAAAAAAAATAAGTTTCTATTCTGCAAAAATTGAAACAAATATTTCTCTATCTTATGAAGAAATATGAACTAGTTTATTTATTTTTCTCTAAAAGAATTCGTATTCTAACAGTCTTGTGTATAAAGATAAAGTCAAATTATAGAAAAGGAAAACTTATATGTTTTTATGTTTTTGAAATGAAATGTTCTCCAAATGAAAATAAGTAAATCACTATTGCTTTTGAAATAAATCACTCATGAACTGAAAAAGATGTCACTCTTAAGCCACAAGAAAATCATTCACTCATTTCTGAATAAGAATCACTCATTCTTTCAAAAATATAAAATAAACTTCTCAATGCTTCTTGAAATAAATCATGCATGAACTTGAGGAACTATTCTATAAAAAACTATTGCTGCTTATGAATTATTCTATAATTTTAACAATTCGAAAGGGAAATGAATCCACATCCAATTAAAAAGGGAAACTATGTAAATTTCTACTTCAAATGACAATGTAGAATTCTGAAAACAACTACAACAATTGACAAAATGAAAGAAAGAACTTAAGCTACATCAAATGATAAAATGAAAGCATGAAAATGGCTAAATTAAAAACATAAAATTCAGAACTTTCACTATTTGCAGGGGGCCTCCACAAATAGGTGGTATCAAAGCTTCACACGAACAGTCAGATACACATCAAATCTTCAAGGCACTTTATTAAAAAGGATGTAAAACATATTGCTAACAATTCATTGTATGATTCAGAAAATTAACCTCTCCTCTTTGTTTCAATGGAGTGTTTATATAGGGGTTACAATGTAACTTCATGGAGATTCATATGGCTAAATATTAGAACTGAATGGAAATGAATTGGATGAAGCATAGTCCATTCCAACCTCGGTTTAGTTCACTTAGGCGTTTATTGACACATGGTTGCATTTTTTTCTCACGCAACTACAAACGTAGGGTTCCAAAGAACCTGAAATACCTCCAAAATGGTAACAAACTTGGGAAAATTTCTCATAAAGAACTTTATTGGGCCCGTTCTGAAAAAAAAAAACCCATGTTTTTTGTTTGAGAGATTCACTTTATTTTGCTCAAAAAATGCATTTGAAGTTTACTAGTCAAAACTACTACGATTCTCCCTTTATATTTTCCAAGATGTCCACATGTGCGAGCTGGGTGGAATTTCACCAACAAAATTCCATATTGGAGTTTCTAGAAACAATGTCCATGTATCATATTTCATTTTAGAGTGGTGCTACTACCTCAACCATGGAGGTAGCCATGGAAACTTAACAAATTTGCAGCCACTTGAACTTGCTAAACTGTCATTAGTTAAAACCATGAAAAATTCTTCTTAATCTACTAAAACTAAAGTAAAAAAATGTTAATTAACCACTTAGACATATGAGGACACATTTTAAAGAATTATGGTAAAAATGGTGGCAAATGAGTGAAATGGTGCAATGGATGGTTGGAAATAATGGCTTAATGAATGACAAAGACAAGTGAAAATGGTGACAAATGAACGACCCAACATCTCCCCCACAGTGAGATCTTTGCATGTCCTCAAGAAAATGAAAGGAACCAACAAAAAATGATCAACATATTTTCTCCAAAATGTATCTTTGGGAATTAATTTATTTTCTTCGAACAATTATTTGTTTTGAGAGGTATAATGTCTTGATTGTTGGCCGATTTGAAGGAATGAGATTAGTGTGAGCAGCTGAAGTAGTCTTGCTTAAATCCTTCCTTGAAAAATCAACAAGAGAATGTGTCATGAAATATCATCTTCGAACCAAGGAACAAATTTTTAGTGAGCATCCCACTAGTAAAGTTCTCCAAGATTTTTAAACCATTCCAATGTCTCATCTTCAAAGGTCAATATAAGAATCAACATGTTAACTGTTAGACTCCTATACCAATAGGTGTCATTTTTCATGATTGGCTTGATTAAACTATGGAATATGTTCAATCTTTTTTTTGAGCAAAGGTGTTCCATATTCTTGAAAAACCAAAAAATCAAAAATTTTAAAAAATGTAAAGAGGGTATACCCCAAAAGAAAATCAAAGGGTAAGAAAAATAAATTGGTCAAGAAAATGAAATAAATGAACCCCAATCAAAAAATAGACCAAGGAAAGTGTGCAAATCCAAATGCCACTACTATTTCATTTTTGTAATAAAGCAATTGTGTGCAGTTTGTGAAACTTTTTCTACAATTTATGAAGAGTCAAACTGTTTAAACTTGACTCATTCATGTTTCAATTTCATGTTGTAGAATAGAGAATAAATATCTGACCAAACAGTTTAATCTTGGCAGATAAGTAGATAGGTAGAGTTAATAAAATGTGCTCAACAGTTTAATCTGAGCCCTTGGATGTAATAAGGGTAGAATTAGATAGATTTTCCATGTAAAAGAAAAGAAGATTGATAAGGGTTTGCAAGTCTAAATGCACCCTAATAAAGAAGAGAAAATGGTAGTGTCAAGTAGATAGGGTAGGTAGATGGTGCTGCAAAGTGTTCTCTGATGAATGATGCTGCTACATGTTTTTGATCCTTTACTTTCATCACAAATACTGAAGCAGGAAATACACTGGAAAATCACAGCAAGCAAAGTCAAAATCATTAACTTCCCTCATCACTTTTCCCTTAAAGTTTTACTAATTTCCCCCAAAGTACTAAGGTATTTGGAGATCAAAGGGGCTCAAGGCATTTCCTTGACTTTTGGAGGGACCGGACCCTCGGCCCAATGATCAAAAGACCTAAGTACTTAAGATAATTCATCATTATAATCATTCACCTTTAACCCTTTCCTAAGTAAAATCCCATTTTGCTTAGGAAAATCATGCAAAACTTCCATAAAATCCCTCAAAATAACTTACTATTCTAAGTTTAAGTGTTGAAGATGATATATTGTAATTTACTTCACAAATTGTCACTTTCTTAGATGTGCAAAGTATTTTGAGTTCCCTTGTCCTTTTGTCATATTTACATTTAACTCTATTTACTAAATCCCTAGTAAAAATGCCTTATCCTAAGTATATAATTCCTTTTAAATTAATATCCCAAAAACCCCTCTATTATGTTTTAACCAAATTAATTACTCCCCAAATATTTATTAAAAACCCGCTATACAAACCCTTTGGTTAAATATATCCTTATAGCATAGTCCCGCCCCTATGGTAATTAAATAATGTTTATTTACTACCATATAAATAGAAATATCGAAATAACGTTTAAACATGTAATTCTATATGTTTAATACAAAAAGGATCAAACCCGAAGTTTTGCTTTTTAAACTAAACTTTGGAAAAATCCCATGCCAACATGGCTCATCCACCTGGCATCCCACCCGACACTTTAAATTTAATACCCGCGCCCAACAAAACCCCGCCACGACTCTGTTTTCCATTATATGATGGGATTAATTAGTTATCTGAACTAATTAATAACCTTCCACTCACCAATCGAAAGCCTCCCAGAGTGATTATATTAAACCTTAAATCATGTTAAAACCCGACGGGCCCACACCTGAATCTTCCGCTTGTTCCCCCATCGCTCCAACCGTCGGATCAACCCGCCGCAGATCAACGACCCACGTGAACCCCGCTACCCATCCTTTGTGAGAAATTTAACGAGCGGGAAACAGGCGGTATTTGAACAGTTCACCCTCCACGTGGCGATCTCTTTGTGGAATCGCTGCCCTCCCGACTTAAACCACCCTCGACTAAAAGCGGTGCGGGGACTTACCGCTTACCGCTTACCACCTGACCTTGCTTACATCAGCCCGTACGTCGATGATGTCACTCCTCGGAAAAACAAAAAACCCTTTTAAACTTGTAAATAAGCCATTTTCCCGTGTTTTTCTGTTATTTTCGTTGTTTGAAAACGACAGTGCTCCCCGCTGCGATTTTCGAATTTCCACTATAATTGACCGATTTACTCCAAGATTTCGCTGCGCCCGTGTTCAAGTACAAATTCCGCCATCAATTGCTACTCCGTTAAAGAACCGAAATTCTCCTTCAAAAAACATATTTATCTTTTCTACCCCGACCGCAAGTAAAACTCGCCTTCCTTGTTTTCCACTGAATTAGTGATTAAAACTTATCACTGAGATCATTCTCTGAGGTTTAAAACTGTGAATTGTTCCCCCGAACCCGCAATTGTGCCAATTTCCCTCATTAAAACTGAAAACACGACATTTCTGTGAAGAAAACCCAGAAACTGCCATTTTGAACACACAAGAACCAAAATGGGAGTTCCTGTAGCCTTGAATGATGCTCCATTTTGAACCTGGTTAAAACCTCACTCCCTTGTCCATCGAGAAATTGCTTGAAAAATCTACTCGGTTGTCCCCTGAAGAGGTAATCAGAAGATCACATCCTTGGATAAACAGTCTTAATACTAGTCATAAGATTTGTTTACTCCAAGATTGTTATCAAATCTATTCAAACAAAGGTTAGAAAGCATAACAGCTAAAGAGTATCAGTGGTTAAAGTGTATCAGGTAAAAGTCAGTGAAAGTTAAAATGAAGTTACAGAGCAGTCAAAGGTAAACAGTAAAAGTAAATACAGAAGGTAGTAAAATGGTAAAAAAAGATGAGAATACTTTCACCGATAGTGAGGTTTGTCTAAAGTGAAAGTAAAACAGTCAAAAGAGAAAGAAAGTAAAAAGATGAAAAAACATAACAAGAAGGAACATTTTTGCAGAAATTGCATATTTTAGTCATAGTTTTGCAGAAACTATTGTGATCAATAAAAGATGAATTTTACGAAACTGAAGGAGGTTTATGTTCTTAAGAGGGCCATCTACAAATACCTCTCTCACTTTTCTAACAGCCATTATGGTTTTGGAAATATTAAACAATGTTGGAAAGCACTTTTTGCAGAAAATTCCAGTTTAAGTCATCATTTTGCAGAGATTATTGTGGCCAATACAAAATACTTCATACAAAACTGAAGGATTTTTTTGTTCCTAAGAGATCCATCTACAAAAACCTATCTCAGTTTTTTTACAGTGGTTTTATAATGAGAGATACATGTGCATCTTTACAGGCCATTTTTCAGACTCTGTAAAACTCTGTTTTACACATATTTGTTACAGAGATTATTATGCATAGCTGGAGAGGAATTTTGGGAAAATGAAAGAGGTTTATCTCACCAACATATTTATCTACAATAACCTCTTTCAATTTTTACATATCTATTACGGATTGAGAAATACAAAGATATCATTGGACCCCAATTTTGCAGAATTGTTGGAGCAGATTGCACAAAGAAAGGAAGCAGTTAGTGACTTGGATGCCTCATCATCAACTAAGAGTTGGATCAAATTCAAATTCTTCTCTTTGTCATCACCTATCCATACAAAATAGTGCCAAATATATGCATTAGTTTGAGTTTCCTTTAATTAAGTTCTATTTATGTAAATAGTTGGAGAGATTTGTGAACCAATTTTGATATTTGTTTCAAGATATTTTAGTTTAGAATTTGTATAAATACTCCACTCTTGGAAGCATTTGGGGTGGATTCTATGACTTTGCTGTAACATTGAGATTTTCAGAATAAAAGCATTTTGGAGAAGTTTATTCGTGGCTTACTGGATGACGATTTGAAGCTTCAGGACTTTTTGCAGGATTCATGTGTTGGACGGCAGTTCAATAAGTCTTTCTACTCTTTGTCTTAAATTTTATATCAGTTTATAATATCATTATGTCCATTTCTGAATAATTTACATAAAGGATTGAATCAGAATTTACTTAATTGTACTCTGATTTCATATGTGATTGTTCTTAATGTTTTTCTCTAAATTGGTTATAAGCATGAATTCTTAAATGCTCTTGCTTTGCTAATTTAAACATTGTTGATTACTATAATAAAGAATTCTTCATTGCTCTTTGTTTGTAGTCATCTCATTTCTTTCTTTTGAACATGGTGAAATATTCTTAACTGCCTTTCATCCCTTCAAAATCATCCCATCCACTTTAAATTTTAAGGATTGTTCTCTGTCTAGCTACCTTGCCCTGTAAAGCCATCTTGTGTGTAGAATAGAAATCCAGTAAAGCCATCCTTTGACTCCATAGCCCAATGGACTGAAAACCTTCAACCTTGCCCTTAGTTTGTGGATTCCACCATTTCTCAAAACAAACTCTTGGATCTATAACTAGCCTAAAAACTTCTAAGAACAAAGATAAATCATAAAAAGAGAGCCCTCTCTGGATGCAGATTGGCTAGATTCTGCATCTGAAGGTTGGTTTGTGGTTACCTCGGGTATACTTTCCTCTTCCACAACTTCAAGGAAAACCTGAGTGATAACATAGTGGCGACTCCACTGGGGATCTGAATCATTTTATTGATACTATTGTTTGATTTATAAGCTATAGACAGAGTCTGAAGATCAGCCAGGTAGCCTTTGAAATGCTTTTGCTCTGCAACTGCATAGTAAACAAATGCTGCTTCAGTCTATCTCTGGTTTAGCTTATAAAATGAACTTTGGATTCAAAACATTCAATCAGAATCTCTAGTTTAATAAATCTTTAAGAAAATTTAAATCTCATATCTAAAGCCTCTTAAAGAAATCATAGAAGTTGTTTTGAAAATTCATAAAAAAACAAAATAATCATAAAATACTCAAAATTTGGTTTCCTGAAGAACTAACTTTTTCTTCAAAATTGTTTTACAGGTTTAGATCTGATCTATGATGGTGGACAGAGATCAGACACACAAAGGTTAAAATCATCCACCTGGCGACTCCAAATCAATTTCACAATCAAGACTCCACTGGAGGAATGAACCTCAAAGAACAATATGGAAAGATCGGGCTTTCAACTTGGATCTTAATCCAAGACATTATGTTCTTTCTCATTAAGAAATTTTTTCAATGTATATTGTATTTTATAGAAGATCTTAGATTAGTTTTTAGTTATTTTCCTTTGAAGATTGTAAATAATAATTCTCCTAATCTCTTTGAGCAGCTTTATTATGAATCTAATGATGATCATTTTCCAATTAAGAAGCCTCAGATAATCAAGACTGATCTTACAATCCCTGTACATATCCCTGTACCATATAAAGTTCCAGATAGATATAAGCCCCTTATTTTACCTCCTTTACTCCATGATTTTCCTGAAAAATACTACAAGTATCTTCCTAGATTTGATGGAGAAAATGGTATCACGGCCCAAAAACATATTCAAGGTTTTGAAAATTATTTGTATTTATTTGAGATTGATGAAGATGATGTTAAAATCAGACTTTTTTCTCTTTCTTTGCAAAATAGAATAAAGAGTTGGTTAAAAAATCTTCCTAATGCTAGCATCTCAAATTTTCAACAGTTTATCAAACTTTTCCTTGATAGATGGATAATAAAAGTTAATCATTTTGTGATCATGGAAGAATATAATCAATTAAAAAGACATTCAAATGAAACGATACAAAAATTTTCTGACAGATTTAATCAAGTTTATTATTCAATGTCAGAAAATATTAGACCTCCTCATGATTCAGCTCTCTTGCATTATCCAAGTGCCTTTGATTCAGAAATAGAATTTCGGTTAAGAGAAAGAGATCCAAAAACACTTGTACAGATGCAAAATATTGCAGTTGATGTGGAAGTTAATCTCCAAATCAAACAGGAAAAGTTGAAAGTAGAAGAAGAGGAAAGAAAAAACATTGCAGAGGTAAAACTCAACCTTTTGGTAAGAAAACTAGATGAAATAACACAGGAGATCACTATGAAAGAAGAATTTTTTATTCGAAATCACCATGAAGAAATAGAAGAGGTTGATAGCCATAAACAAATTTCTCTTAATTCAAATTATCATAAATCAGAAAATGAATTTACAAATCAATATGAGGAAGAGGAATCTGTTGTTCTAATGTGTATGTTTGATGACATTCCTTATTTTGATGATTTGCCTAAGTATGATCATTATGATGATAGTTATGTTCTACAAAGTCAAGCTAACTTTACAGAGATATCAGAAGCTAGTTTGGAGGATGAAGAAATGCAGTTTCAGCAGATTGAAGACAGTGATCAGCCAATACAGATCAGCCATGAGAGTGAGGAAGGAAGAGCAGAAAATGTGGAAATAAGTGAAGATTCTTTACCTCTTTGTTTTGCTTCATTTAAGTTCATTAGAGAAAACTATCATGCCATCAATAATCAGCAATCTTTAGGAATTGTGATTGACAACAAAGAAGATAATGAAACTATTGATCAAGATTTTTCAGTTTCACAATTGCAGTTATCAGTTCCCATTAAAATGAATGATCAAATGACACAAGAAAGTTCCATACCACTATTTTTTGAACCATTTCAGCTTTTAAAGGAAATGTGGTATAACATATTTAAAGAAGCGAATGGGAAACTTGTTGAAGTTTATGAAGTCCCATGGAATTTTATATGTCATAGGTTCCAGCAATTTTCCCAAGATTTTCAGGATCCAATAGCAGATATGTTGAATATTGAAGGCATTCAAAGCATTCCTCTATTAACTAACTATGATTTTTAGAATCAAGATGATAAAGGATTCAACAATCAAATATTACAATCAGTAGGAATATCATCACAAATCTTATCTGAAAGTTTACAGGGAGATAAAGATGAAAATAACATTTCATATTCATGGTATGGAGGCCATCCAGAACAGATGTACAGTTGTTCAGATCAGTTAAACATCATTGTATATATTTTGGAAGATCCTTTTGTACAGTTTCTAGAGTCAACAAAGGAAATCAAGTGTTTCCTTATCCTCTCATTTGTTGACAAGTTTCTAATAGGTTGCAGAAGTACAATTTTGATAATCAATAAGAAAATGCAACAAAATCTATCAAAGTACATAATTCTTGAATGGTTGCATTGGCTATTTCATTTTACCTAACTAGCAGTTGAACAGTAGATTGAGTAGGTAGATGAGTGCTAATAAGCTCAGAATTTTGAGCATTTTTTAGTTTTTCAATTTTCAGCTAGTTTTTCATTAAGTTGGTTTGAAAATTTTTGTGTGTTGTTTTAGTTCAAGATTATATTTCAGGTTGCAGAAAAAGGACTATATTCAATTCAAGATTTTCAGCCACAGCTAATGCATCAGTTTGAGTGGATGGTGACTTCTTGAAGTTGAAGCCCGAAGTGAAGGCCCTAAGCTTCAAAAGGTTTCATTGTCATATGTACAATAAAGCTACCAGAAGAAGGAGATTACATGGTTTAGTTTGAAGACAATTGGAGGCAACTGACCTGCTGTTCTTGACTTTTCACAAGGAAAAGCCATCCCCAAGTGGAGCCAGTGTTAGACTCCTATACCAATAGGTGTCATTTTTCATGATTGCCTTGATTAAACTATGGAATATGTTCAAACTTTTTTTTGAGCAAAGGTGTTCCATATTCTTGAAAAACCAAAAAATCAAAAATTTTAAAAAATGTAAAGAGGGTATACCCCAAAAGAAAATCAAAGGGTAAGAAAAATAAATTGGTCAAGAAAATGAAATAAATGAACCCCAATCAAAAAATAGACCAAGGAAAGTGTGCAAATCCAAATGCCACTACTATTTCATTTTTGTAATAAAGCAATTGTGTGCAGTTTGTGAAACTTTTGCCACAATTTATGAAGAGTCAAACTGTTTAAACTTGACTCATTCATGTTTCAATTTTATGTTGTAGAATAGAGAATAAATATCTGACCAAACAGTTTAATCTTGGCAGATAAGTAGATAGGTAGAGTTAATAAAATGTGCTCAACAGTTTAATCTGAGCCCTTGGATGTAATAAGGGTAGAAATAGATAGATTTACCATGTAAAAGAAAAGAAGATTGATAAGGGTTTGCAAGTCTAAATGCACCCTAATAAAAAAGAGAAAATGGTAGTAGTAGATAGGGTAGGTAGATGGTGTTACAAAGTTTTATCTGATGAATGATGCTGCTACATGTTTTTGATCCTTTACTTTCATCACAAATACTGAAGCAGGAAATACACTGGAAAATCACGGCAAGCAAAGTCAAAATCATTAACTTCCCTCATCACTTTCCCCTTAAAGTTTTACTAATTTCCCCCAAAGTACTAAGGTACTTGGAGATCAAAGGGGCTCAAGGCATTTCCTTGACTTTTGGAGGGACCGGACCCTCGGCCTAATGATCAAAAGACCTAAGTACTTGAGATAATTCATCATTATAATCATTCACCTTTAACCTTTTCCTAAGTAAAATCCCATTTTGCTTAGGAAAATTATGCAAAATTCCATAAAAATCCCTCAAAATAACTTACTATTCTAAGTTTAAGTGTTGAAGATGAGATATTGCAATTTACTTCAGAACTTGTCACTTTCTTAGATAAGCAAAGTGTTTTGAGTTCCCTTGTCCCTTTGTCATATTAATGTTTAACTCTAGTTACTAAATCCCTAGTGAAAATGCCTTATCCTAAGTATATAATTCCTTTTAAATTAATATCCCAAAAACCCCTCTATTATGTTTTAACCAAAGTAATTACTCCCCAAATATTTATTAAAAACCCGCTATACAAACCCTTTGGTTAAATATATCCTTATAGCATAGTCCCGCCCCTATGGTAATTAAATAATGTTTATTTACTACCATATAAATAGAAATATTGAAATAACGTTTAAACATGTAATTCTATATGTTTAATACAAAAAGGATCAAACCCGAAGTTTTGCTTTTTAAACTAAACTTTGGAAAAATCCCATGCCAACATGGCTCATCCACCTGGCATCCCACCCGACACTTTAACTTTAATATCCGCGCCCAACAAAACCCCGCCACGACTCCATTTTCCATTATATGATGGGATTAATTAGTTATCTGAACTAATTAATAACCTTCCACTCACCAATCAAAAGCCTCCCGGAGTGATTAGATTAAACCTTAAATCATGTTAAAACCCGACGGGCCCACACCTGAATCTTCCGCTTGTTCCCCCATCGCTTCAACCGTCGGATCAACCCGCCGCAGATCAACGACCCACGTGAACCCCGCTACCCATCCTTTGTGAGAAATTTAACGAGCGGGAAACAGGCGGTATTTGAACAGTTCACCCTCCACGTGGCGATCTCTTTGTGGAATCGCTGCCCTTCCGACTTAAACCACCCTCGACTAAAAGCGGTGCGGGGACTTACCGCTTACCGCTTACCACCTGACCTTGCTTACATCAGCCCGTACGTCGATGACGTCACTCCTTGGAAAAACAAAAAACTCTTTTAAACTTGTAAATAAGCCATTTTCCCGTGTTTTTCTGTTATTTTCGTTGTTTGAAAACGACAGTGCTCCCCGCTGCGATTTTCGAATTTCCACTATAATTGACCAATTTACTCCAAGATTTCGCTGCGCCCGTGTTCAAGTACGGTCCACAGCCATCTGTTACCGAATTAAAGACTAATCAGATGAGGCGCAGTGTTATCTTTTCTGACAGACGCAAGTAAAACTCGATTCTCTTTGTGTTTTTTAGCTGAAATAATTGATTAATCATCAACGAGTCTTCCCCCGGGTTTTAAAATACCAATTAGAACACACGGTGTGCTTTATTCCCCTCGATAAAACTGAAAACACGACATTTACGTGAAAACCGAAGCACCATTTTGAACACACGAAACCAAGAAAATGAGTTCTGTAACCTTGAACTGTTAACTCCATTGCATTACATTAAAACCTCACTCCCTTGTCCATTGGGGAATTGCTTGAAAAATCTATTCGGTTGTCCCCTGAAGAGGTGATCAGAAGATCACATCCTTGGATAAAAAATCTTAATACTAGTCATAAGATTTGTTTACTCCAAGATTGTTATCAAATCTATTCAAATAGAGGTTAGAAAGCATAAAAACTAAAAGAGTATCAGTGGTTAAAGTGTATCGGGTAAAAGTTAGTGAAAGTTAAAATGAAGTTACAGACCAGTCAAAGGTAAACAGTAAAAGTAAATACAGAATGCAGTAAAATGGTAAAAAGAGATGAGAATACTTTCACCAATAGTGAGGTTTGTCTAAAGTGAAAGTAAAACAATGAAAAGAGCAAGAAAGTAAAAAGATGAAAAACATAACAAGAAGGAACATTTTTGCAGAAATTGCATATTTCATTCTTAGTTTTTACAGCTTCTTAGCAAATCAATAAAGAATGAACACAAAAACACAAAACTGAGAGGTTTATGTTCTTAAGGAGAGACCATCTACAAAAACCTCTCTCACTTTTCTAACAGCCATTATGGTTTTGGAAATATTAAACAATGTTGGAAAGCACTTTTTGCAGAAAATTTCAGTTTAAGTCATCATTTTGCAGAGCGGATTGTGGCCAATCCAAAATACTTAATACAAAACTGAAGGCGGTGTTTGTTCCTAAGAGACCCATATACAAAAACCTATCTCAGTTTTTTCAGAGTGGTTTTATAATGAGAGATACATGCGCATCTTTACAGGCCATTTTTCAGACTCTGTAAAACTCTGTTTTACACATATTTTTTATAGAGACTATTATGCATAGCTGGAGAGGAATTTTGGGAAACTGAAAGAGATTTATCTCAACAACATATTTATATGCAATAACCTCTTTCAATTTTTACATATCTCTGTACAGGATTGAGAAATACAAAGATATCATGAGCCCAAATTTTGCGGTGTTTGGAGCGGTGCTAGAAAACGGTTAAGTAGTAGATTATCGTAACTAAGAAGTTGGATCAAATTCAAATTCTTCTCTTTGTCATCACCTATCCATACAAAATAGTGCCAAATAGATGCATTAGTTTGAGTTTTCTTTAATTAAGTTCTATTTATGTAAAATAGTTGGAGAGATTTGTGAACCAATTTTGATATTTGTTTCAAGATATTTTAGTTTAGAATTTGTATAAATACTCCACTCTTGGAAGCATTTGGGGTGGATTCTATTACTTTGCTGTAACATTGAGATTTTCGAAATAAAAGCGTTTTGGAGAAGTTTATTTGTAGCTTCTTGTAGATGGCAATTTGAAGCTTCGGTACTTTTTACTTGATTCATGTGTTGGACGGCGGTTCAATAAGTCTTTCTATCTTTAATGTTAATTTACTCAGTTTATAATATCATTATGTCCATTTAAGACAATTTACATAAAAGGATTAGATAAATTTAGCAATTGTGCTACGTTTGGTCTTGATTGTTCTTAATGTTTTCCTCTAAATTGGTTATAAGCATGAATTCTTAAATGCTCTTGCTTTACTAATTTAAACATTGTTGATTATTATAATAAAGAATTCTTCATTGCTCTTTGTTTGTAGTCATCACATTTCTTTCTTTGAACATGGTGAAAGATTCTTAGCTGCCTTTCATCCCTTCAATATTATCCCATCCACTTTAAATTTTAAGGATTGTTCTCTGTCTAGCTACCTTGCCCTGTAAAGCCATCTTGAGTGTAGAATAGAAATCTAGTAAAGCCATCCTTTGACTCCATAGCCCAATGGACTGAAAACCTTCAACCTTGCCCTTATTTTGTGGATTCCACCATTTCTCAAAACAAACTCTTGGATCTATATGTACACAAAAACTTCTAAGAACAAAGATAAATCATAAAGAGAGAGCCCTCTCTGGATGCAGATTGGCTAGATTCTGCATCTGAAGGTTGGTTTGTGGTTACCTCGGGTATACTTTCCTCTTCCACAACTTCAAGGAAAACCTGAGTGATAACATTAACCTCGTGAAAAACATGAAAATATTTTAGAACTCTATAAAATGATGCAATATCCCATGAAATGACTTACAATATGACTAATAAGTTCATCATGCCATATCTTAAGTCTTCAAAACAATGGGTCGATCAAGACTTGGTCTTGAAGAGTTATTGCTTGATTACTTTCTTCTCCAAGGGCTTCTTCAATGTGTTCTTCATCCAAATGCTCTTCATGTTTCATTGCCTCTTTTAGCTTTTTGTTAGGGCCTCGCAAATTCTACACAAATGATATCCATCTTACCCTTCTAAATATTTTCTTTTATGCAAATGAAGCAAGGGGTTGTTGTCTTTTGACAACTGCATGCTTATACTTTGTTTTTACTATTATCTCATAGCCATATTCTCTTTAACATAGGAAACAATATTGTAGTATTTCTTGAACACAAACACAGTAATTTCCATCTTAAAGTTTCCTCCATAATTCCTTTGGAAAAGTAGATATGAAGATGTCCTTATTAATTATGAGCAATATGACCTTTGAAGTAGAGAAAACATTTTCAACCTAAATGGATGTTTCACGGAATAAATTTTTCCAAGAAAATACCAAGACAAAAAAAAGGGCTAAAATGAAAGGATTTTAATTTCATGGATGCAAAAATATTAGAGACCAAGCTTCCCAAGTGTCATTTCTAACATCTTAATTTCAATCACATTAAGCTTGTATGTTTTAAGACTAAAATCAAATTCATGAGGTATAGTACGCAAGGATCAAGTTTAGTTTTTAATTTTTTCCAAAGCACTAATCATGGAAAAAAAATGCCAAGCTACTTGTCAAAGATTGTCCAAATCATATATTTGACATGAGATCTAGTTCAATGATGGAAAATATGGTTGATAGTATGAGGTGGTTTTGCAAAATGAAAGATATGATGGCTAATAATGGTTGATGAAAAATTGGTTATTCATCATATTTTCCTAAGTCTTTAATAAACTAAAAAAATCTTATGCAAGTTTTTACCTCAAGTTTACTTTTTGAAGAACTTGAGATGCTGAAGTAAAGTTTGTAGATGTTGGAATGAAACCATTCTACTGGTAAATATATTCTTGAACCTTGGGCTTTTGAAAATTTTGAAAATGACTTTTTATGTCATCTAATGTTGCACAAAAACATATGCCACAAACTCATTTTTAGGCCAAATTGAGTGCGTCAAAAGGGAAATGGTGTATTTTTACCTTTTTTACTTCCACGTGCCTTTAAAATCCAATTTGGATGAAGAAAATAGGTTTTTGTGCAAAAATACCAAAATCTGGCCTAATCTGTCCATAATGGTGAAAAATGAAAACCCGCCTTTAAAACCCGTTGAAAAGTCCTACAAAATTGAACTTTTTTAAGATTCCGCTCACCTCTTATTCAAATTATCATATTCTGAGAAAAACCATAACCTCAAATCTTTTTTTTCTCCAATCTCTTGCAATATTTGTGCCAAATTTCTTCTGGAACAAGCTGCTACAAAAAAAATAGGTTTTTACAGCAATAGCTGCAGAAACTGCAACTTTCCATAACTATTGCAAAAAATGTCAATTTTTGCAAAAAGTTGTTTTCTCCAAGTTTCAACTGTTGATTTGGATTGTGCACTGCATGCTAAAATACAAACCATGAAACATAATGCATATTTACTGAAATAGGCCCAAATTTGTTGTTTTTCTTGAAAATGAAAATGAATGAAAAAGTGTTGTAATGGTGCCATCATGTTGTTGTTGAATGAAACAAATATGAACTTGCTACTACAAGAAACCAATAAAATGTACTTCTACAAGTTGTTGTTGATTCCATAAAACCATTAATATTCATCTAAGCAAAAATTCATGGTACAATTCTTACCATGTGAATTAATGTGTCAAAGTCGGGCATGGGAAGAAATCATTGGATTACCGATCAATGACAAAAATCATTAACCAATGTGAGACAACTTGTCGATAATGTAAATGAGTGTCAAGGTACCCAAGTGCATCTTGACAGGGACAAATTAATGTGTTGAAGTCAAGTAACCTGCACGATCTAAAAATCAAGATACATTATTGTATTCCCATTGTTTTCAACGAGGAGGCTTTCCATTAATGTATGCAAGTTCCAAGGCACTCCAAATAATCTTTGATCTTGATCCCAGATAATGTGTTGAGGTCTATGGGACAAGATCTCTTGGAAGGTGGACCTTAAGGAATCCCACATCAGCCAACTAGAGCATAGAACCAAAAATTATTTAAAGAACCATAAGAAAAGACTGAAACCATCATGAAATTGTGGAACTTATTTTGAGCTTTGCTCATGAGTTGCATGGTTTTCAAGCAAATCTCATGTCCAATTGCACCAACAAGCTAGTTTTCACAATAGGACTTATTTTTCTCCATACTTTTTTTTTTATTATGTCCTACTCTACTTGAAAAAAAAGTATTTTTCAAGTATATGAATACTTCCAATTGGACCATGTGTGTAACAAGATGATAGATAAACTCATATGCATGTTTGAAATATACTATTTGATATGTACCAGTATATGAGAGACCAACTTCCTTTATTGAGATGATGTCAGGAAATACTGAATAGTTGAGTATTGGGGTCCAATTACTGTCTTGAACCAAGATTCAATGTAATATTATCTTCCTTGGCTTCCTGCTATCATGCCATGGAAGTCTTCAGAGATGTGATCTCCATTAATATAATATGGTGATAAACATGCAAGAAACATTTCAATCTGAGGTTCCAACTATTATTTATCGACAAGTATCCATGATTCTTGGAGTGTATCTTCTTCTTCTTCTAGTTGTTGTTCTTTAATGACAGAGTGTGAATCATTTTGCAATAATTCAACATTGTAAGTGGATTGAGGTGTTTTATTGATGGGGATCTGAAATGGTTGTGTAGATAGTGGAATCAGAATAGATATTTGGGGTGTGTGAGTGGATGGTAATGGGAAAGGTTGAATTGAGGTAAACTGAGGGTGAAGTTGATGTTGTGGTGGAGGCGAATGGTATTGATAGCAGTAAGATTGGTATTGAGGACAATGAAGAAAATATTAAGGATATAGTTGATTTATTCTATAAGGATCTTACCAACCTTATTGCCAAGATTAGTTTTGAGGTTGGGATTGAAACGACCAAGGCTGCCAAGATTGGTTTTGAGGTTGGGATTGTGATTTCCAAGCCTTGCCAAGGCAAGGGTGTTTTCCAATTACATTGAGATTGTTGTGCATATCCCTGAAATTGAGAATTTAGATCTTGCATTATACTAGGTTGATTAAGCTTCCATGGTCTTCTTGGAGCTACATAGAAAGATTGTTCCAATGTTTGATTTTCTCCTTGGTAAACTACGTTTAACCATAGTAATGATGGGAAATATTTAGTAGTGTGTGATCATGCACATATTTCAAAAATTTTAATGTTATCAAGTGGACATTCATGCAAATCATGTTTCTTTCTACATTTAGGGAAAAATATAAATGAAGTGTCATTCTCAGCTTTATGTTTGTTTTTCATCCTTATCATATCAATTTGTTTATTTGAATTACCAAGAATGTCTAGCAAATTGTTAAGTTCAGTTTGACTTACCAATATTGATTTAGACTTACTTACTCTTTCCATAATTGGATCTTGAGGGGATCTTCCATACTTTTTTTTTCATCTTGATATGTTCTTGCACAGTTCACAAATATCTTGAAATGACAATTGAGAGACATCTCCTCTCCTCACCAGTTTAAGAATATCAATCCATTCATCTTATAGAATTTAGTAGGAGAGTTTTTAATGTGCCTGATCCTAAATTATACAATTTGGACCTTTTGACATTATAAGTAAATATCCACACTAAATATTTTAGGCTTTCATCCTCTTTTTGGTTCATCTTAAAGACTTCATTTCTAAATTCATGGTGTATGCAATAATCTTTATATTTTTCCAGAAATACTCTTTCCATATCATCCCATGTCCTTATCAAATTTGTTCCTAAAGTCATGAACCATATAAGAGCTTTATCCTTCAATGTTTCTGGAAACAAATTCAATTTTTGAATGTGTGATGAGTAGCCATAATATCTAAAAATTATTTCAAATTCAAAAATAAAGGTTTTCGTGTCTTCTGATCTCATACCTTTGAAGTTAGGAAGCATGAATGGAAGGATTTTCTTCATTTGAAAGTTGATATCAATTTCTTGAATGGGAAATCCAAAAGGATCTTCCTCATTGTCATCATCTCCATCCATTTCTTCAACCTCCTTTTTCACCTCTTCTGCTTCTTGCAAAAATAAGAATTCATGATGTCAATTTGTGGGTCTTACTAGACCACGTGATATAGTGGGGTGGTAGGGTATTTATGTTTTTTTTAATGAAAATAAAAGGACTCCTATATACACTTCACTGGAAACGACTCCAAAATTTTTAGTCAATTTAATTGTCTTAAATTGATTACATAAATTATCAACTGGAGTTGGTAAAATTGTGAATTGCAAGTGAAAAATATATGCTAGAAGCCCTTTTTTAATTCAATTTTTTGGTGTGATGATTGGATTTGTAGAGATTACTTCTAAGGATGCTTTTATTATTTATGATCCTAATTAAATTTAAAAAATTACAACTAAATTCTAAAAATCAACTCAGCAAAAATCAAGTAAGTTCTAAAAATCAATTAAGTTTCTATTCTACAAAAATTGAAACAAATATTTCTCTATCTTATGAAGAAATATGAAATAGTTTATTTGTTAGTCTCTAAAATAATTCTTATTCTAACAGTCTTATGTATAAAGGTAAAGGAAAATTCTAGAAAAGGAAACTATATATGTTTTAAGTTTTTGAAATAAAATGTTCTGGAAATGAAAATAAGTAAATCACTATTTCTTTTGAAATAAATCACTCATGAACTGAAAAATAGGTCACTCTTAAGCTACAAGAAAATCATTCACTCGTTACTAAATAGAAATTACTCATGCTTTGCAAACTAGAAAATAAAATTATCAATGCTTCTTGAAATAAATCATGTATGAACTTGAGGAACTATTCTATAACAAACTATTGTTGCTTATGAATTACTCTGTAATTTTAATAATTTGAAAGGGAAATGAATCTACATCCAATGACAAAGGGAAACTATGTAGATTTATACTTCAAATGGAAATATATAAATATGAAAACAATTGACAAAATGAAAGCAAGAGCTTAAGCTACATCAAATGATAAATGAAAGCATGAAAACAACTACAATAAAAACATAAAATGCAGAACCTTCACTATTTGCAGGGGCCCTCCACAAATAGGTGGTATCAAATCTTCACACGAACAGTCAGCTACGCATCAAATCTTCAAGTCACTTCTTCACTAAAAAGGACGTAAAATAGAGTTTTAACAATTCACTATATGCTTCAAAAAATTAACCTCCCCTCTTTGTTTCAATGTAGTGTTTATATAGGGGTTACAATGTAACTTCATGGAGATTCATATGGCTAAAGATCATAACTGAATGGACAACTAGTTTCCATGAATTTGATGAAGCACAGTCCATTCCAACCTCTGTTTGCTTGACTATGCATTTATTGACATATGGGTGCATTATTTTCTCACACAACTACAAATTAGGGCTCCAAAGAACCTAAATAATATCCCAAATGGTTATGAATTTGGGAAAACTGCTCATAAATAACTTAATTAGGCCTATGATGAACAAAACTCGTGTTTTTTTTTTTGCGAGATTCACTTTTGGTTGCTAAGAAAATGAAATTGAAGTTGATTGGTAAAAACTGATGCGATTTTCCTTTAAACTTTTCCTAGAGGTCGACTTGTGCGAGATGGTGGAATTTGACCAACAAAAATCCATATTGGAGTTTCTAGAAACATTTTCCATGTGTCAGATCTCATTCTAGAGTGGTGCTACTACCTCAACCATGGAGGTAGCTACAAAAACTTGACAAATCAGTAGCCACCTGAAATTGTTAAACTAGTATTAGTTAAAACCATGAAAAATTCTTCTTAATCTACTAAAAATAAAGGAAAAGGATTCTAACTAACCACTTAGACATAAAGAGACACATTTTAAAGAATTATGGTAAAAATGGTGGAAAGTGAGTGAAATGGTGAAATGGATGGTTGGAAATAATGGCTTAATGAATGACAAAGACGAGCGAGAATGATGACAAATCAACCACCCAACATAACTCGAAGATAATTTTGATGTAATTAGAAGAAAATTTGAGTGATTTGAAGACAATTTTTGTCTTGTCTAGGAATTAGAAAACATTTTTTTGTCTTCATGTGTAAATGGAAAGACTTTTATATGTTGTTGTGAAATTGGAAGACATTTTTTGTCCTTTTTGTAAGATTAGGAGATCGTCTTTGTTTTCTTGTATGATTTGAGGAAAATTTTTGTAGAAGAGAATTTATATTTTTCATTCTAATCGAAAGATAATTATTTTCTCCATTTAATTACAATGCATTCAAATATGGGGAGCTATCATAGTTGAAAAATAAAGTCCTCAAGGAAAAACTAACCCATAGAAAAGATGTAACACCTCCTCCCACATTTACCCACTTTCACCGGCTTTACTGGAGTAAACATGAGTTGGGTGTCACTATGATATGATTGAACCTCCTATGTGACCTTAAGGGAATGAATTCGACAACTTGAGACCTTAATTACTTCCCTCAGGTGCCACATGACCTCCAAGAGTAACCCAACCCCTCCAGGTGTCCAACCCTTGAGAAAACTCACCTTTTTCTTGATTTAGAGCCCCATTATCTCCCTTGCCAAGGCCTCCAAGAGAATATGGGATCCTAGTTGCTCCGATAGGCCTACATCAATTGATTATGGCCTTTTTCTACCAGTGTTGTGTCAGCGATTGCGAGAATTAAGGCTATTTTCTAGGGCTATGGCTAAGCCTTTGGGGATAAAATTATGAAACTTATAGAAATAATAAAATACATGAATGCAATACTTGTAAACCATAAACTAGAACTAGGAATTGACCTGGTCATCCTCGATTGGGACTAACATTCTTTCAAACACTTGGTAGATATGCAACCTACAAGTCATGAATGAAATTATGAACATGACGGACTAGAAACACATATGAGGTTTAACAAGAAGGGTCACTACCTTCTCTCACTAATTGTCTTAACATCAATTATGTGTTGCATTCATTATTTATTTAGTTATGGATTAAAACATGAATAGAGCCATGACTAAGATCTATGATAAAATCATGCTTATAACCGACATAAAACTGGGTAATTAAAAATAAGAGAACATCCATTAAAGCCACATAATAAAAAATACATTTTATTACCAAATTAAAGAGAAAATTCACTTTTATTAACCATAGGAAAATACCGAGCGGGTTTTGGACTTCCACATTACACTCGACCATAGATTGGTTGAGCCAAATATCTCTTCATCCAATCATTCCCATGCCATATTCCAAGCACGAATGAGGAATCTCATGGGATAAACCAATCCAAAGATAACCAAGGGAATCCATAAGTTAAACCACACTCCACCTTCTCCATACCGTGATCACCCCTGAACTGGTGTCATGGTCACAAAATCAAATTGAGTTTGAATGCCTCAGAATTTCTTCACCATCCTTGAGTAATTTTCATGTCTCCACCCCAAGGATTTACCGTCTATCCCGTTATTATCGGCCAAGGTATTCCTAGGCCTTTGGAAATTTTCCTGAAAATACCTCACCCCGAATTCCAAAACCATACGACAATCCAAAGATCAAAACTATTCACAATCCCATCACACCATGGCTATCCGAAAATGACAAGCCTAGGCTAAAATCCACTGTCAAAACCCGAAAGAATTCATGCCAATGACGGAAAAAGATATATACCAACATGCACATAACATGCATGTCAAAACTAGCTAGGAAATCACACATGCAATCTGTTACCTACAAGTATTCCCATTGAAGCTACTTGATCCTTGCCTTAATTTTCTCTCCTTGGACTTATTTTATTTTCCTTTCCTTTCTCCTCTTGGTTCTTTCTCGTTTCTGAGGCTAACTTTAAAACTGAAATGAAAAAAAAGATATCAACTGATGCTTTGAGGTATTTTTATTTATGAGGCCTCTAATTTCTTCAGTTTTCGATTATTTTCCTTCATTTTACTCTTCACATGAAACTTGTGACCTTTCACCTTCCTTTTCTCTTATTTCCATTATTTTCATAAATTGTTATCAAACCAACTTCAAAAATAGAAGAAAAGAGAGATCAACGCCTTATAAATCAACCACTTCGAGGGGGAAACCTCCAATACATTACATAAATGAACAATTATTGGATGATACAAATGAAAAAACCTCCTTTCTATATATAGGAGTCCATGGGGCCACAATGTAATACTATCCGACCTAACAATAATAATTGAAGGGCACAATAATAACAATATGGGGGTTGCAGGGGTACAACAATAACAATAAGGGGGTTACACTAACAACAATAAGGGACTATACTAGTAATATAGGGACCTAACATGCTCCTCTCCTTAAAAAAAGTGTTTTTCTCAACGCTTGAGTAGCTCTCGGTGCTTTTGTATGAAATTCTCATCTTCCCATGTAGAATATTCAGTGGGTAAGTTCTTCCATTTGATGAGATACTTTGAAATTGATCGAATTCGTAGTTGTTGAGTTCTATTTTCCGTGACTACTTCAGGTTCCAATATGGTTTGTCCTTCCTCATCAAGTTCTATAAATATTGTTTGAACTGGAAGTTTGTCCCCTATAACCTTTTTTAAGCATGAAACATGGAAAACTGGATGCACTCGGGAAGAAGAAGGAAGCTCCAATTTGTATGCCATAGTACCAATCTTTTGCAAAACCTTTTAAGGACCATAGTACTTTGGCGATAATTTATTATCCTTCTTATCTTGCTTGAGGGACATTTTTTGTATGGTTGTAGCCGTAAAAATACCCAATCTCCCACATCAAAACTTCTCTCACTGCGATGTTGATCTTCTTGTTGTTTCATTCGATTTTGTGCCAGTTTAGGTTATCATTTAAGAGTTGGAGAACTTCTTGTTGATGCTCGATGTGATCCTCCACTACTTGAACCCTAGAATTTTCCCTTAAAGAAGATGTGATGGATGGTGGATGATATCCATAAAGTGCCATAAATGGGGTCATTTTTGCTGCAGTATGGAAGGAAGTGTTATACCACCATTCAATGAGAGGTAACCACTTGACCCATTGTGCTTTCTTATCAAATACAAAATAGCAAATATATCCTTCCAAAAATTTATTCATTATCTCTATTTGACCATCGGATTGAGGATGATAAGATGAGCTATAAGCTAGTTGAGTACCCAAACAAGAAAATAATTCCATCCAAAAATTTCTTGTAAAATGGGATCCCTATCACTTACAATAATCTTCGGTTTTCCATCTATCTTTTGAATTGTTTCCATAAATGCAGTAGCAACTATAATCGCTTTAAATGGATGAGATAATGCACAAAAGTTTGCATACTTGGTAAGTCTATCAACTACCACCATGATGACACTCTTTCCTTCGGACTTAGGTAAACCTGTGATAAAATCCATTCAAATATCCTCCCAACGTTGACTTGGAATGGATTAAGTTTGTAGAAGACCCAGGGTCTTAATTTTCTCAACCTTATTTTGCTGGCAAATCAAACATTCCGCCACAAACTTTTGAATATCAAATTTAAGGCCATCCTAAGAAATTATTTCTTTACCATGTGGTAAGTTTTTAAAAATCCTGAGTGTCCTCCTAAAGGAGAAGTGTGAAATTCCAAAAGAATCTTTTGTTTTAGTTGGGAATTCTTGAAAATATATAAGCTATCTATGTACCATAAGTGTAGGTTTTAACCCTACACAGAAATTATCTACAAACGAATCTTAAAACATAAAATAAACAATAGCGAGAGCATAAAACATAAAATGGATAAACACAGAGATTTTCCCCTGGATCCAAAATCGGGACGACCAGATTGATTTTTCATTATATTCCTTTTAGTGTTACAACACACATATATACATGTCGAATCATACATAAACCCCAATCCATTAACCCTGGATTAGAACATAACTGTAGTTCCCTTGACCTGATCTACAAAATACTAGGGGCATAAAACCATCGTTCGCCAAAACCATGTGCAAACTCATGCACAAAACCATGGGTGGGTCCGCCTATGAGTGGGTCTGCACACAAAAAATAAAATTTCTAGGGTGTTGCCTTGGACCTCGACAGGGGGGGCTGTCGCCCCCCCTGTGACCCCCCTGATGCGCCCGACGTGTGGGACTAGTCATGGAAATAATATAACACATACCCAACAATAAGGAATAATTTTTCTAGCTAAATGTATCAGATGTGCTAGGATCTTGCTGCAACTTTTGAATGAGAGTCCACACTTCTTCGTCCTTCTTCCATTCATCCCTTGCTTCGGTTATCCAATCTGGTTGGATAATTGAAATGGCACAAAGCAATGCTTCCACCTCTTCATCCTCTCTTGAGAGTTCATCTGCAACAACATTTAAATTCCCTTTTTTGTAGATGATTTCAAAGTCATAACCCAACATATTTGTGACCCATTTTTGCTGCTCTTCTAAAGATAGTCTTTGTTCCAATAAGTGTTTAAGACTATCATGATCAGTTTTTACCTTGAAGTTTCTTCCCATTAGGTAAGGTCTCCATTTCTTTAGTGCATGCAGTATTGCCAACATTTCCTTCTCATAAATAGCCTTTTGTAAATACTTTCCTTTTATTGAACGAATTTCAAAATCAATGGGTCTTTCTTCTTGCATTAAAACAAAACCAATTCCATTTCCTGAGGCATCACATTCCACAATATAGGTTTTCGTGAAGTTTGGCGTAGCTAAGACTGGTGCTAGGCACATTTTCTCTTTAAGAAGTTCAAAGGCCTTAGTTGATTCAGGAGTCCATGAAAATGCGTCTTTCTTCAATAATGTTGTTAGAGGTGTTGTTATTCTCCCATAATTCTTAACAAACTTACGATAATACCTTGTTAACCCGAGAAATTCGCGCAACTGTTTTATGGTTTGGGGACTTTCCATTCCTTAATGGTTTTAATTTTGTTAGGGTCTACCTTAACACCCTCATGAGATACAATATGACCTAGATATTCCACCTCTTCTACTCGAAAGAAACATTTGGATGTTTTTGCATATAATTGTTTCTCCTCCAATAGTTTGAGCACCCTGTCAACATGTTGAACATGATCCTTCCAAGACCTGTTGTAGATTAGTATATTATCAAAAAATACTAGCACAAATTTTCTAAGGAAGGGTTTGAAAATGGAATTCATCAACCCTTGAAATGTAGAAGGTGCATTGGTAAGGCCAAAAGGCATGACCAAAAATTCATAATGACCCTCATGAGTTCGAAATGTTGTTTTCGGAATATCTTCAGTCTTCATTCTAATTTGACGATATCCTGAACGAAGATCCAACTTGGTAAAATAAATTTCTCCATGTAATTCATCCAATAATTCATCAATCACAGGAATGGGAAATTTATCTTTAATAGTGAGCTTATTGAGCTCCCTATAATATGGACACATGCGCCATGATCCATCTTTCTTTTGCACCAATACTACTGGAGCAGAGAAAGAACTTTGACTAGGTCGAATTATACTAGCCTCTAACATTTCTGCAATCATACGTTCCATTTCTCTCTTTTGGACATAAGGATATGTGTAAGGCCTGATGTTTGGAGGAACACTTCATGGAATCAAATGAATAGCATGATCATTATCACGAATAGGTGGGAGTCCTTTGGGAGTATCAAACACCTTGGAATGATTGTCCAAGACTTTTTGGAGATCTGGAGAAATAGATGATTTTGATGTTGGAACTTCCAGTGAGCATAATTGTGCAATTACGCCCCGATGTTATTTCTTCAGAATATTTGTCATGAAATTAGAGCTTATTATCTTTCCTGGCTTCCTTGCGATACCCCGTAATTCGATTTCCTTTCCTTCCAAAAAAAAATTCAAGAAAAGTTCTTGAAAATTAAAAGCTACCGTCCCCAAAGATTGTAACCATTGTACTCGTAGTACAACATCAGCACCTCCCATTGGGATGCAAAGAATTGGACTATTCAATACATATTCCCCCATGGCTAGCTTGATATTATGGCATTTTATAGAGCAATTTATAGTTCCTCCATTTGCAACCATCACTTGATATTCTGGTGTTGGGTATAGGAAACAATTCAATTCCTTGGATACCTTACAATGAATAAAATTATGGGTACTACCCGAATCAATCAACATTATTACCTTTTTCTTCTTGATATGTCCTATCTTGAGATTTTGAGGAGTGATAATTCCTGTCAATGCACTACATGATATGGTCGGATTCATTTCTTCTTATTATAGGGTTTTTTCCTAGTGTATATCCTCTACTTTTGAAGTTTCTTTTTCATTTTATTCCTCCTCTTCAAAATCTATGTAAAAGAATTTCTCCTCAGTGCACTTATGACCTTTAGTGTATTTTCTATCACAACTATAGCAAAGCCCTTTTGCTCTTTTTTCTTCCAATTTTTGTGGTGTCAACCTTGTAGGTTGTGGAATTATAGGAGTATCAACACTTCTATCGTTATAGATGTGAGTGGTAGGCTTCCTTGTCACCATAATTTTACATTCAATTTTTCTTGCGAACCTGAATGCATTCTCCAATGAATTAGGTTCTGAAACGCGAACTTCATGTTGGATTTTATCCTTTAAAGTCCCTATGAAGACATCAATCCTGTGTTCCTCTAGAATATCAGTTACCCTTATATTCAATTTTTGGAAGTCCTCATGTGCTCCGACACTGAACCCTTTTGTTTGAGATTTATCAATTGGCTAAAGAAGGTGTTTCTCTTTGTATCCTCATAATGTGCTATCATTTCCTTCGTAAAAATTGACCAAGTGACATTTTTTTTACGAGAGAAAAGCCATTGATACCATACAAATATATTTTGTTTTAAATATAAAGTTGCAGTGCGTACCTTTTGTGTGTTTTGCACATTATTGAGATCAAAATATTGCTACATCTGTAGTAACCATGTTATGGGATCCTTTCCATCAAAATTCCTCATATCCATCTTTGGAATATGGTGGTTCTTCCATCCAACATTAGAGTTTATGAAAACACGATTAACATTTATTTTTTTCTCATCATGAGTTTCCTCTACTATCTTTTCGCCATTAGGAAAAATTTCTTGTGTGAACTTTGTCAAACCTTCCATATCTACTTTTAGATCATTATTCATGTTTTCCGTGTTGTCTTTCATGTCATCCATCTTATCTTCCATGCTAGATTCCATGCCATCCATCTTAGGTTCCATGCCTTTCTTCAAACCATCCATCATCGCTTCCAAGCCTTTCTTCAAAACATCCATTTCATTTTTTGTTGCTCTTTGCAAGAGAGAAATTTGGTGCACTTTCTCTTGTAATTTTGATAGATCATATTGCAATTCTTCATCTTCATGAGTCATAGTAGAGTACTCTGAGGGCTTAATAGGTGTTGAATTCTTTTTAGGAGGCATTTCAGAACCCAATACCGAAATATATTCTCAATAGGCACTTGGAATCACTTCAAACTGATTTTTTTACGCAGGACTTATGAAATTCGGAAAACAATACACACATTTTTCTTTCTTTTGAGGATATCGATATTCAAACTGAATTATCTCTGTTATTTCAAATCTTTAATATCTGAAATTTGGCCCTACAGTAGCCCTCTGAATCCTCTTTTGAATGCCACAAGTCTGACCTGATTTGGATTCTTGAAGACAAAGTTATTCCCAATTGCCTACGATGACCTAATTATGGACTAGTTCGGTAGAGAGAACTTGTATGAATTCCCACGTGTCATTTTTTCCTCCTTTAGCTATAAAATTGATAGACGGGAAACTAAAATCTATGTACTTGCAGCCACTTTTTACATAATTCCAATCTGATGCTTAGAGAGAGAGTTATGAATATTTTCCCACGATCACCTGTTTGAGATGAAATTCGAGAGCCTGAAAAAGCCCTAACTTCCATAGAGCATATCTCCGAAAATATTGCGAACCAACAACTGCAATTTTGTGAAGATGTTCCTCAGGATTTCGGCTTTGCGGTCTAAAAAATTTTGCTTCTAAACCTTCGTAGAAAATAATTTATAGCGAAAATTCCATGATGACCTATTTGGAGCAGCGAAACCCTAGAATCCAAAGCTCTGATACCAAATGTTATGAAACCAACTCCAAAAATAGAAGAAAAGAGAAATAAATGCCTTAGAAATCAACCACTTCAAGAGGCCAACCTCCAATACATTACATAAATGAACAATTCTTGGATGATACAAATGAAAAAACCTCCTTTATATATATAGCATTCCATGGGGCCGCAATGTAATCCTAGTAGGGCCACAATGTAATCCTAGCCGACCTAACAATAATAATTGAAGAGCACAATAATAACAATATGGGGGTTACAGGGGTACAACAATAACATTAAGGGGGTTACACTAACAACAATAAGGGACTATACTAGTAATATAGGGACCTAAAATAAATAATGTGCCAAAATACTTTTTTTCCTTTCCAAAGCCTTATCCATTGCCATTTCCAATTTTATTTAGCCATAAAACACAACACGTGATGCCCACTAGGATATTTTTCCCAACATTCAGTTTGGAATAAGTTCTCCTTGACTGTGGTCTTATTTTACCTTTATTAACTTTTATTACATGAAATTTTAACCCTGGGGCTGTTACAGACCCCTCCCCCTTAGGGAAACACCATCCTCGTTGTGAAACCACACCTATACCCAGAAAAACCATTGAAAAGAAAATACATATTGCCTATGGATCTTTATAATCCATCTTGTTGTAGTATTTACAATAACAAACTGCTCAAAAGAAAAACCATCATGTAAAACATATCAACATGACAACCATACCGCGTATTGGAGCTTTATAACTTAGCTCATTGTGGTATTTACAAATACAACCATGCATAAACATGTACAAATACCAATATTAATTTGCCTTCAATGGAAAAAAATGAAGGATAAATAGCCTGCATTTGATTAGCCATCTCCCATGTAGCTTCATCGGCCCCAAAGTGCTTCCACTGCACTTTAACATGCTTTAGTGCTCTGTTCCAATGCACAATATGTTTATGCTGCAATATGCATTGAGGTTCCAGCTAGAAACCTCCTTCTTGCTCCACCTACAATACGAACCAATCAATAATATGATCAACATCCTTTACATATATTTTAAGTAATGAAACATGAAAACAATCATGGACTTTCACCATTAGGGGAATTTTGAGGTCTAAAATGGGCCTCCTAAGGAAATTATAAAATAATAGTGGAAATAATAAAATAATATTTGATGGCATCATCAAATTTTAGAGGGAAAAAAGAAAAAACTATTTTTTCAACTCGTATATTCAACTTATCTCGCAAAGTTTTTACTCAAATTTCAAGCGGAAGTATTCGCTGGATGAAAAATTTAATTCCTCGTCAAAGGAGTATCCATGTTGCATACTTTTGATAGACTCTGCTACTCGAAAAATGAGAAATACATGAAAAACGTAATTGCAATCACGTTTTTCATGTATTTCTCATTTTTCGCATAATAGGGTCGATCTAAAGTATGCAACATAGGTACTCCTTGGATGAGAAATTAATTTTTTCATCCAACAAGAACTCTTGCTCAAAATTTCTGTAAAAACTTTGAGAGATAAGTTGAAAATATGAGTTGAAAAAGTAGTTTTATTATTTTATTATTTTTTAATATTTATACCCTTTTACTTAAAAAATGGTCAATCATCCCCCATGGATGACATCATCATCTTGAATCTTGTTGGTTCTTATAAAGTTTATTTTGGTTGTACATTTTTCATAGGAGGCCCATTTTAGACCTAAAAATTCCCCTAATGTGTCAAAGGAAGTTAAAGTATGTAGGCCACTGGTACAATCCTCTCAAGGATGTCAAAAGGCCCACAATACCATGGTGCCAACTTGGCACATGATCCGATCCTCAAGGATCTCTTCTTGGGCTTGATGTACAAAAACACAGGCTCCCCAACCTGGAACTCCTTAAATTCCATGTGCTAAACTGCATAAATTTTCTACCTATCTTGTGCTGCATTTATATTCTTCTTTATAACCTACATTTATTGTTCGAAGTCTTCCAACATGTCTGGTCAAATAAGTACCTGGTTCACTGGATCACTCTAGCTAATGGGAGTGTTACAACTCTGCCCATACAATGCCTCAAATAGACTCATCCTCAGTGACTCTTGATAACCTTATTTTATTCAAACTCAATGAATGGAAGGTACTTCTCCTATCACCTCTACTAATTCAATACATACATCCTCAACATATCCTCCAGTATCTTGTTGATCCTCTCTCTATGTCCATCTATATTTGGATGATAAGATGTGTTGAAGGCCAACTCTATCCCTGATCCTGGAAGCAACTCCTTCCAAAACTTGGAAGTGAACTTCGCATCCCTGTCTAACACAATCTTCTTCGAAACACCATGCAATCTCATGATATCCCTAATGAAGACCTGTGCTACCTCCCTGGATGAATAATTAGTCTTCACTATAATGAAGTGAGATACTTTACTCAACCTATATACCACACCCATGATAGAATCATGTTGCCTCGATTTCCTAAGAAGACCTGTAATGAAATCCATGGAAATAACCTCCCATTTCCATTCTGGTATCGAAATAGGCTGAAGCAACCCACCTAGATGCTTACACTATTATTTGACATGCTGACATTCCAAAAATATCACCACAAATTCTTCCACTTCCTTCTTTAGGTTCAGCCAATAGTAGAACTTCTTCACTCCTGTCAACGTCTTCTGATATCCCAGGTGACCTGAATATATTTTTACATGAGACTCCCTCAAGATAAGATTCTTGAGTTCATTGTCATCTGACACATATATCCTGTACCTAAATCTCACCAAGCCATATATTGTAAGATGATAATCCACATCCTGATCATTTGTACCCTGCTATAATCTGTGCATAAGATCCCTGTACCTGACATCCTGTTATCCTGCCTGTAAGATCTGATCTCGTAAATATATCCAATATGAGCTCACTACTACAACATGGTTCAAATGTACTTTCCAACTAAGAGCATATGCAACTCTATTCTCCTTTCCCTTAATGTACTGATCTCAAAGTCAAACTTACTAAGGTTAGCTAACCATCTAATTTTCCCAGTGTTCAAATTTGGTTGGTGAAACAAATATCTTAATCCACTATGATTTCTCATCAACACAAACCTACTACCAAGAAGATAATGTCTCCACATCTTCAAGGCATGAATAATAGCTGCCAACTCAAGATCATGAGTCACATGGGTTCTTCTCATGCTCATTTAGTTTCTTGGACTCATAGCATACCACTTGTCCCTCCTGCATAAGGACTCCAAAAATTCCTCTCTTGCAAGAATTTTTACATACTACAAAATATTTATCCTGACCTGCAATATTTAACACTAGAGCATTTGTCAACAAGTACTCCTTCAACTTCTCAAAACTAGTTGCACACTCTTATGTCCATTCAAACTTCTTACCTTTCCTCTGCAAATGATGTAATAAGATATGCAATACATGAGAATTTCCTAATGAAGATCTTGTAGTGACCTTATAAGCCCATGAATGATATGAATTCCTATACGTTTATAGATCTTCCCACTCCATGATAGCCTTTATATTTTCTGGGTCTATCGCTATTCCATTCTTGGAAACAACATGTCCCAAGTAGTGTACTTCTGCCTGAAAGAATTTGCACTTGCTAAGTTTATCATAAAACTGATGGCCTCTTAGAAATATCAAAACTGTGGATAAATGTTCAAAATTCTCTCCCTCATTCTTAGAATATACCAAGATTTCATTGATGAATACAATAACAAACTTGTCTAGATAAGTACCCAACACACTATTCATCAAACACATAAAATTAGTTGGAGCATTAGTCAAACCAAATGGAACTACAACAAAATCATAATGCCCATACCTAGTTCTGAATGTTGTCTATATATGTCCTCTTCTTTGATGCATATGTGATGATATCCTGATCGCAGATCTATATTTGAGAACATTGTTTCTCCTTTTAACTAATCAAACAAATCGCCAATCCTTAGCAATGGGTACCTATTCTTGAGCGTCACCTTTTTAAGCTTACTGTAATCAATGCACAATCTAAGAGTACCATCCTTCTTCTTCATGAACAACACTGGTGCACCCGAAGGTGATACACTTGGATTAATATATCCCTTATCAAGTTTTTCCTTCAACAACAACTTCAACTTAATAATTCTGGCGTGCTCATCCTGTAAGGTGCCTTTGATGTTGGTGCTACCCTTGTTACTAATTCAATAGAAAATTATACTTCCCTGTGTGGAGGAAACTCTGAAATATTTGTTGTAAACACATCCTGAAACTATTGCAATATAAGGTAAATTTGAATATTTTTTCATCCTCAATTTCCTTATCCTTGTCACTGGAAATATGAACTACAAACATCACACACTATTTTCTACAACTGCACTTAGCCTGCATGGTTGTGACCATCCTCACTGATGTAGGATTCTTCTTCCATTATCAACCAGGAACTCAATAGCCTTGTCATATAATAGCTATGTTAATCCTGACCTAGTGGATAAGTGTGGCTTGAGGAAAGAAGTATATGTAGAGTCTTGGTTGGTGTAGTTGGCTACAGGTATGAAGAATAGATTTCATCATTGGGTAAGAGATTGTGCATACAGAGTCTTGATTGGTACAGTTGGCTACAAGTACGAAGAAGAGAGTTCATCATTGGGTAAGATTTTGTGCATTTGAGTTGAATGGTATGCCTACAGCAACACATTTGAATTTACTTCCATTGGGATCATATAGTATACTTTTGGGTATGGATTGGTTGTATCTTCATAGGACCAAAGTATAAATCTTACCGTCAATATAAATAATAGATTTATGGAGATCCTCCTGCTTGTTGTCCACCACTGCATAGATCTGAGGAATACTATGACCAACATCCCCAATTGTTTTTGCCTCCTGAACACTGTAAATCTAAGGCCTACCTCCTTTGTATAATGAAAAATCCTTCTTACAATGATCTTTGCCACATATCCAACACTGCAACGATGCTCTATTGTCACCTCTATGGTGTTGCTCTCCAGGATGCGACACATGTCCCTTCTCAACTGCATTAAACTTCTTCTAAGGAGAAAAAATTTCTTTCTCACATGCATCTTCAGGTCTTCCCCGCTATGATGGCCATTTTCCTTTTACCTTCTCATTTCCCTTCAAGTCATGTTTAGTTTCAAATTTTTGCTTTGAATGCTCATAAAAATGCCTCAATTTACAGATGACTTCTTCTAATGTTATAGGCTCATCAAATTCAATACAGTCTCTATATGTTTATGGAAATCCACTGATGAATTTTTGAATCATAGCCTTTTCCTCCTTGAGATATGGAACATAACTTAATAGCTCCAAGAATCTGCTTAGCATACTCATCATCTGTCATAGAACCCATCTGTAGCTCATAAAATGCCTTATATATATCATCATAGTACCTATCTGATAGGTAATTCTTCCAGTAGACTCTCTTGAAATAATCCGAAATCAAGTCGTCTTACCAAATTCCCTTGACATTCTTCACATATTCCCACCAGATATATGCTTTCCCTTTAATATTGAAGGTCGTTATATTTAATTTCATGTTCTATGAATAGTTATGAAAGATGAAGAATTTATTCATTCCAAGCAACCATGCCTCAACATCTTCTGGCTTCTTCATCTTAGCATCATATTTATGAGGCTTTGATTTCTTGAACTCCTTAGGTAAATACTCCCTCCTCCTATAAGGATGATGACAGTGATGACAGTGATGATGTCTCTTAGATGAGGAACTAGAATTATGCCCATACATACCATCCCTCCTATAAGGTGTATCCAGTGATATGCCACCTCTAACTATGTCCCCTCTATCCAATATGTATCCGAACTGATACCTACTACCATAGGCTCCATTAGTTTTCCCTTCTTTCTCTTAACTAGTTCTCAATTGTCCTTGTTTCTACAACTCTCACAAGTTTTGAAGAATTTCTGCGTTAACCTCTACTTGCTTCTCCTGAGCCATTGCAAGTATTTCTTGAACCTCAACCAACCTATCATTTTCTACTTCGAAAATTTTGATATCTTCCCTCAAACTCCTCAATGTATCTGCTATACCAGGAGAATACTCTTCTTATTGTTTCCAAACTAATTTGTAGGGAGATTCAAGAGAACTGCAGTCTACCATATTTCTTGTCATATTTTATTCTCTTCTTCCTACGATATACCATGTTAGATAAACCAAATAGATACCAAAATAAAACACATACCTTAGTGATGTTCAAGGAACGCTTATCTCATCTACAAGATTAATCCACATTATAAGGTACATATATACTCATAAGCATATCCAGGTAATAACATAACATCACAACAACACCATGCATGACCATACCAATTTTATACCATGATCCCATGAATGAAAACCATAACTTTAACAAAATAAGACTTACCCAAAGAGAGTGCAACGTGGCTCTGATACCACCCTATAACTCTGCCTCCCACATTTACCCATCTTCACCAGCTTTCCTGGGGTAAACATGAGTAGACGATCACTATGATATAATGACTCAACCTCGTATGTGACCTTAAGGAAATGGAGTTGACAACTTGAGACCTTACTTACTTCCCTCAATTTCCACAAGAAATCTAAGAGTAACCCAACCCCTCCAAGTGTCTAATCCCTGAGATAGCTCACCTTTTTCCTGACTTAGAACCCCATTCGCTCCCTTGCCAAGGCCTCCAAGAAACTATGGGTTCTGAGTCGCTCCCATAGGCCTACATCAATGTGATTGTGGCATTTTTCTCCCAATTTTGTGTCATAGAATGCAGGAATTAAGGCTATTTTCTAGGGCTAGGCCTTTGCCCAAAAACTACGAAACTTCCAAACTCGTAAAATACATGAACACAATGCTTGTAAACCAAAAACGGGAACTTGGAATTGACCTAACCATCCCTGACTGGGACTGAAATTATGTCAAACACTTGGTAGATATGCAACCTACAGGTCATGAATGCAAGTCTGAACATGAGGGACTGAAAACGCGTCTTAGTTTTAACAAGAAGGGTCACTAGCTTCTCTCATTAGTTATATTAACATCAAATAGGTCTTTCATTCATTATTATCTAGTTATGAGTGAAAACACAAATAGAGCCATGATGACTAAGATCTATCATAAAACCATGCTTATAACCAACATATAACCACATAATTAAAAATAAGAGAAAAAATATTAAATCTGCATGATAAATAGTACATTTTCTTACCAAAATCAAGATAAACTTAGCTTTTATTAATCATAGGCAAATACCGACCGAGTTCGGGACTTCCAAATTCCACTTGACCATAGATTGGCTTAGCTAAATATATCTTCAACCAATCACCCCTGTGGCATATTTAAAGCGTTAATGTTGGATCTCATGGGCTAAACCAATCCAAAGACAACCAAGGAAATCCATAGGTTAAACCATCTCCACCCTCTCCATACTATGATCACACCTAAACTAGTGTCGGGGTTACAAAACCAAAACGAACTTGGATCCCTAAAAATTTATTTGCCATCCTTGATGAATTTTCCCATATCCACCATCAGGATTTACAATTTATCCCACCATTATCCTCCAAGGGATTCCTAGGCCTTTGGGAATTTTCCTAAGACCACGTCACCTGAGATTCTGAAACCATCTACCAATCCAAATCTTAAAACCGATACAAATCCCATCATACCATGGCCATCTGGAAATGGAAAGGATAGGCTAAAATCCATTGTCAAAACCCAACAAAATCCATGCCAATGACAACAAAATAACCATATACCAACATTCACATAACATGAATGTCATTACTAGCTACGAAATCACACATGAAATTTGTTACCTGTAAGTATTTCCGCTAAAGCTTCTTGATCCTTTCCTTCATTTTCTTTCCTTGTCCTTCTTTGCTTTTCCTTTCCTTTTCCTTTTCTTTTCCTTTAGTTTTCCTGTTCCTTCCTTTCTTTTCCTTTCCTTTCTCCTCTTGGTGCTTTCTCCTTTCTAAGACTAACTCTAAAACTGAACTGGAAAAAAGCTACCAACTGATTCTCTGAGGTATTTTAATTGATGAGGCCTCTAATTTCTTCATTTCTCCATTATTTTCCTTAATTTTCCTCCTCACATGCAATTTGTGACTTTTCGCCTTCCTTTTCTCCTAATTTCCATTATTTTCATAAATAATGTGCCAAAATAACTTTTTATCTTTCCAAAGCCTTAGTTCTTGCCTTTGCGAATTTCCTTTAGCCATAAAACACAATAAGTGATGTCCACTAAGATGTTTTTTCCAACATTCATATTGGAATAAGTGTTCCTCTCCCGTGGTCTTATTTTAGCTTTATTAACTTTTATTACATCAACTTTTAACCCTGGGGTTGTTGCAAAAGATAGGTGAAGGAAGATAAAAGTCCAATGTAGGTATGGAAAAACATATGATTTTAGAAAAGGATAATCTGACTTCCAACATAATAGATGATCCTTCAATGAATATTCCATGATAACAAATGGTTGTGGAGGAACAAAATATTATGAATTTTCTTCGAGTGCATTTTATTATGGATGATATTAGAGAAGCAGATGGTGCAAAACTTCTTTATGAATAAGTTCCTATGGTGCAACGTCTTGTTCTATAATGAAAAATTTCAAAAGCTACCTATGAAAAATTATGCACGATAAAACGACTAAAAACCAAAATTGTGTACCTATAACCTCCAAAACTGTATGCAAAAAACCACTCAATTATAGAGTAACACGTAGCTATAGGCATATGTGGCCAATATTAGAACTTCCTATTCACAATTGTACCATAATTTTGACTCCTTTTTTAGAGTGCACAAGATTCCACCTATTGGAGAATTTATAGAAACAAAGGGTGGATATCTTATCAGGTGAGAAATTCAAGAATAGTAGAAAATTTTGATGCATGTTACCACTAAAAAATATTTAGATATCACAAGGAAAAACATGCAACAATATGTAGTTGGACCTGGAAAGGTAAACATGAAGTTGTTCTTATTATGGAATAATGTTCCAAAACTCTCTATCCAGATGTTGTGGAGGTTATATTCAGCTATAAGCCATATATTCCATCAAATTTTGAGGACATAGCAACATAGTACAAAGCTTGGTACCAATATGTTACAACAAAGCTATAGGTGGAAGTTTTCGAGCTAGAATTTCCTCAAGCTCAAGAATAATGTATAAAGTTTTGTATTATTAGGCTCTAGCCACAATTTGCTCTTATGTGGTTTTCTATTTAGAAAATAATGATAAATGTAAATGTAAGTGGAAGTCCAAGAGTCAATTAGGGAATATGAAGAGTCATTAGATGGAATAAGGACAAAATAAGCTCAAGAGTCATGAGGGAGCTCAAAGGTCACAAGGGGGGGGGTGAATTGTCACCTCATTTGTTATAAATAAACCCTCATAACTCAAAGAAAGGGTTTTGAACTTGATATTTGTAGCCTTGTCTTCTCTATTATAGCAAGGGAGTGAGCATCATCCTTTGGATAAGCACGTGGTAGCTTCATGTTCCACTATTGGGGCTTGTATCATATCCTTGTATTTTGTACTTGAAACTTTCACTTAATAATCAGAAGCTCTTAGAGCCAACACGCTCTAATGCATGTATCATGGATGTTGTAAGACTACTCTTTAATTTTTTATGGTATATGTTATTTCATTCATGCTAATGTCACTGATATATTTCATTTAATTTCATATGTATCTTTTTGGATGTGTGTTGTATTTGATTTCATGATTGTTATTATCTTTTGAACTATTTTGTAGGCTAACTAATGATTATTTCATATGTTTTTGTGCTTATTTTAGGATAATACTATTAATTTTCTTCTCGAGTCTCACCCTTTTCCCCTTTGTTTGAAATAACCTCTTATGCATTACAGTTGATATTCTAAAAATTTTACTTTCTTTTTGTCACCAAAGCTACGTGTATATCTTATTATGTGTTTTTCAACCAAGGAACATCTTTAAGATCACAATTATGGAAACTAATTGTATTTGCGGTTAGGGCTCCCACTCCAAATAGTGTGAGGTCTAATTGGGACTTCACATCGAGGAGACCCCATTCTCTGTTGTCAGCATACCTGAAGAATATCCAATGAATCCTTTCCCCAAATTTTGAGCACTAGCAACAACATTGTGGTAGGATGGGGTTTCACCCCTCGTTGGCGTGACGCTCATTGAGCCAATAAGAATTGATCAGCTATAAGGAGCCTCCAACACAATGTTGAAGATGTTTGAAATAGATTCCACCCACTTTTGTTAGAAAAAATTACAGAACCCTAACCAAACCCTAGAAAAGTTCAAGTTTAATTTCCTTTTATAACATTCAAAACTTTAAAAGAAGGGTAAAATCACGTTTCCCACTATATTGTCAAGCGGTAATATTTAGATCCCCTTTCCATGTGTCATTGTTTTAATTTTATTATATATTTATTAACTTATTGATACTTTTTTTTTTATATTTACGCAATATGTGTAAGGGATATAACATTTCTCATCACTAATATTTAAAGGTTTTCAATAATTCAAAAATTATTTAAATTATTTTTGCAATTGTTTGTGTGCACAAAATAATCACATTTACCAATATTAGTATTTCTCACAATATTGAGCTTCTTTAATTTTTAGTTCATATAAGTATTTAGACAAAAATATAGTTTCTTTCATGCGGTTGAATTTTAAAGCATGGAAGATGTTGAAAGTATAAACAACTTAATATTTTAAATCCTAAGAGAATATTTTTTTCTAAGCATGTTGATTAATGGACATTACCTCACTATAAATTATTTTGACTGTGTAAATTTTGTTTATAGATAATAAATTTCAATTATTTGATGTCAATAACGTCAATTAAGAAAACTTAGTGTAAATACATTGGTTACAAAACATTTATCATGAAAAAAAGGAAAGAAAAAAATGAAAGAGCTCACAAAATATCACTATATTTTTATGTCAAAACTATTTTTTCTCTTCAAACATAGACCTAGATGATGAATTTCTACAAAAAAAATGGTAATCGTGATACCTATGCGGCCTCTTCAACTCACAAAAAAATATCCTAAAATTTTCTCTTCATCATGCTCACAATGTTGAGGATGCACATTTCCATTCAAATATTAAGGTGCATTGTCTTCATATTGCTTTTCACCTACTAAAATTTCTACATAGAGCTTCTCTTATTGTTCAACTTGATCTTCAATGTTAGACTAGAAATCTACAATTGGCACATGTTGTACCTCGATTACTAATATAAATTCTTTTTTCTGATTTTCACAATATTTATCCTCCTTGAAAACCACATTTTGAATATGGGTATGTCATGTATGTCAATACTTAGAGAACTTAACTCCCTTTGAATATATAATAAATGTGCACTTCAGTAATCTTTCTTATGAATATTTTTCTCGTTCACTTAAAGTACATGCATATAAGCCTCACACCCAAAAATCATAAGATCTAAAAGAAAGGGATTTCTCCACTCTAAGACTCTTAGTTTCTAATCAACCAACGTTAAACTAGGTGATTGATTCGACAAATGATTTTTTGTAAAAACCATTTAAGTCTATTTTATTTCAAACCAACCTCAACTTTCATTCCCCATCCTTTCTCATCAAGGATTGACTCTACCTCCTACTGACATTTTGTTTCATTTTTTTGGAGTGGACTTCTCCCTTACAATATTTCAATATTATCTCTTCTCAAAGACTTGAGTTTCTTCACACATTATCTTTCAACGAAGGTGACAAAGAGCTTTAAAAATTCAACTCTATCATTTTACTTCCTCATGAAGTAAATCCATGACTTAAGTGAGAAGTCATTAATGAAAGTGATTGTATAGTCAAATCCTCCAAAGAGGACTACACTTCTAGGCCCATGAATATACAAACTCACTAAATCCTAAGCACCTCTTTAGATTTTTTGTTAACCAAGTAAAATTAAACCCACTTCCACTTTCCGAGTACACATTCTTCACAAAATTCAAAAGAATCACCCAAATCATCAATGCATATATAATCCTCTTAGAGTGATACCCCTAGGTTACACACAATCTTGTAAGTGCATCTTTTTTTCTTCATCAAGAAGAAGATCCATGATTTCTATTAAAAATCATTATTAAAAGTGATAAATAGTTACATATTATAATGAGGCCATATCCATAAAATTGCAAATATCAAAATACACCAACTCAAACACCTCCTAACCTTTGTTATTAATCAAGAAAAAATGAGCCATCTTATGCTTTTCAATTAAATGTGCTAGACAAATTTCAAAAGATTCTTTATATCATCAAATTCCATATATAGTCATCTTAGTGCTCAAAATCCATATATAGTCATCTTAGTGCTAAATACTTGTTGGTTTTTTCACCAAGATATCCCATCAAATTATATCATGACATTATGAATTAGAAAATATTGTATAAGCACTTGCACTAATCAACTGTCTAGAACCATTTTTTTCTTTTAAATAGATTTGACCTCACAATCTACATAGAGGTTTATTTTTCACACCAAAATAATGATAAACATGGACAAATATATAGATTGAATCACAAAGGGGACAATATTGAACTTGTGCTCTCTTAATTCATCAAAAAATATACAACTTTAGAACTTTGGGTCAGATATATTTGGGTTTCACTTACTACACTTATGGAATAACATGTGAAATCATGTGATATTAAAGAATTTCCCTAATTGGTTTCTACCTCCAAAAATATAATGTTAACGCCCATTCAAAACATATCTTTATAAATAAAATAACCCCCCACTTTTCCTAAATACTATAAGTATAATTATTTTTAAATGACCTTTTTTTTATTTTTAGTCCAATTATTTTGGTTTCAATATTTGACATATGTATCTAACATACATTTTAGAAATTTTTACTGTATGTAACTAGAGCTTTGAGTTAAGACCACCAAACTTGTTCTTTAAGATAATTACCTTTCCTTGTTTAAATGAATTTCATGATTCATTGGAAACTTATATAAGGTGCAGTGACTATCGATGGATCACCTTCTTCCCTCATCATAATCATCACATCTAACGTAAAAACCACTCACCCACACACACACACATCTATCCTTGCATTGTAAATTCAAGACTCATTACATCTCAATTCTAACTTTTTCATCATTTTAATAATAGATGTGTCAATATAGTAGTATAGGGCTCTAACAAAACCTCTTCTACTCTCTTGATAATTTATATTAAAAAATAAATTGTAATTTAAATAGAGATATTCAAATAGAATCTAAAATTTCCATTGGAGTATCCCAATTGGAAATCACCTTGATAATGAAATCTTATGTTACAGGATATTCAAGATTCAAACTTGGCGTGGGTCAGCCAATAAAAAAATTTCCCACAAGACATAAAGAAAAAGGTGACAAAGTATTTTGTTAAAGCACTTTAAGCATGCTAAGGGTTGGTATGACCCAAACTTGATGCGATCCTCAAGTTATTTTAACACATTAGATGCCACATGGTCACAACTGCTCAAGCCATAAGTTAAATTATGAGTCATCTCAAAACTCACTTTACCTAACAAACATAAAAATAACATAAAATCTAAATTATTTTTAAGATTACCTAAAAAAATATATAAAATAACATAAAAAATCAAATTAAACCCTAACTCCAAGTGATATGAAATTGCCAATAAATCCCCTCAATCTCGGTTTGACATAACACTTTGAAAATGGGTGTTAAGAACAATATTTAACCTTAACGCACATTCCTAAGCATGAAAGTAAATGAAAAACCATAAAGAAATTCGTTGTGTTAAAAGTACGAAGAAAGTCGATGACGTGGGTGTTAAGATCAATATTTAACCTTAACGCACATTCCTAACCATAAAAGTAAATGAAAAACCATGAAGAAATTAGTTGTGAAAAAACTACGAAGAAATTCGACGACCCAATTCTTCTTATATGTGGTTTTTAACATATGTGTGTATTTAGGTCACTTACAAAAGTTGCGTTGTTTTAGGACAGGTGTTGTACCTGCTCCAATTAGAACACAAAGTTATATTTATTAATAAATTTAAAAAAAAATTGTAGGAAAAATCGCTTGTAGCTTTTATCCAATAAAAAGCTGCATCTTCGATAAATGCAATGTCGTTATACTCGAACGTGGATAAAGCCTACGGCAACCCAGCCTTTACTCTTAATTGCTCACCAAATCTTGCTATATAAAAAAATCAGAGAAATTGGAATAATGTCTCATTAGATGCGGAGTGACACCCAATAGCGTGCTCCTGTTCAATGCATCTGTGAAGAGGTTATCCATCTCCATTTCTTTGGAATATGTTTCATATTTTTCTAAACATCATCTCATAATATTAAAAAGAGCAAACCAACTGTCATCTTAATTAAACTCTTTATAAACCCTGCTCATCCATTGAAATTCCGCGCAGTGTTTTATGGCATCTCGTAATATTAAAAAGAGCAAACCAACCATCGTCTTACATCGATTAAACTCTTTATAAATTCTGCTCTTCTATTGAAATTCCGCGCAGTGTGTTATGGTAGCCGGATACACAGAGACGAATGCAGTTGTCACCACATCATAATTGCAGGCATGTGATAGGCAGCATATAATTGTTTGGAGATTACCGTACCATACCATACTTTAGTCATTTTTGTTATTCCTGATGTCCCTTGGTATCGGGAAAGAAGACCCATGTGCGTATTGACAATGATTTCATTTATCCATTGATATCTATCATCCATTCTTCCTTTATCTTCTCTCCATCGATGATGACGGATCTCAAGAATTTCACCCGCAGGGAATGGGATTAGATATCCATGAATGTACCCTTGTGAGGGCACTGACACAGGGAATGCAAAGAGAGTCCACCCATTTGATAATATTGCAGATCAAAGAAAACTCAATGGCAGTCGTCGATTCTGCTATTCGTTACGCCTCGTTTCTCTCTTGGAATATATGTTTGAATTTGACTTGTTATGCCGTCGTGGCCGCCCAGATTAATTCGATGACCAGCAGGTTGATTTGAACAGTTGATCCAACATGCAGGTCGGAGAAAGGAGAATTCGAGCTCGCAATCGATGAAGATAGGACCAAGTTCAAAAAAGAAAAAAAAAAGGTATTTCACTCAAAATCACGAGTTTCGTATTGGCCCCAATCTTTCTTCTCAAACTATGATTTCGGAAGTTACTCAATGAATCTACTAAACCTCTATTTGAATATACTATACTTTCCAAAAGAGGTTGTGAATTGGCACTACAAATTATTTATTTAAATCATCTTGTTGGGTTGCACAAACACTTAGGCCAAGCACACGTGATCAAACTTTCTTTTGGAGAAATATGTATTGGTTTCAAGACTTGGAGTAAAGTAAGTGTTGAAATTTATTTGGCCGAAATGTAATTTTTAGATTAGAGAGTCATCAGTAAGTCTTCAAATCGCTATAGATGATCTCCCACTTTGGGATTGGTCTTTGAAGTAGCAATATGCACACCATTAGAAGTTTTTATAGGTCATGGGCATTAGACATGGTCAAAAGAGGGAAATTCGGCTTTATGTGTTGAAATAAGCTTATAGGCATCCAATTATAAGTACAATTCCTTAAACCACCACATATAATGTCTAGGGAGTATCATTTCTCTCTTAGTTGGAATATGGATACCATTTTAAGGATATGAGCTTTAGATATGAGTGGTGTGGCCTTAAGAATGGTTGGGGGAGGAAAGTTAGACCTCAATCCTTAAAAGTAGCTTTTAAGGCTAGAGGGGCATGAATAAGGACTTGAACCACCATGTAAAACCATTCTATGGTATATTTATCTTTATGAGGGGATATGGGCTCTATTTGAAAGTTCTTAGTAATAGCTTTGGGCCTTGGTGCCTTCAACATAGGTTGGGATTGAAACCTTAGATTTTGATCCCAAAGAAATATTTAGTGCATCTTAGGACAATAATGCCACCTTAAACCTAAGTCTTGGGGCTAGACATGGTTTGGAGGAGGAAACATGAATATTTGCCCCTAAAGGAAGCCCATATCTATCTGAATCCAAGAAGGATGCCTCAAAGAACCACACAAGGCTTCCTAATGGTATCCTTCTCCTGTGATTGGGGATGTTAGTGATACTAGGTGATTTTGAGCAATAGATATGTCTCCCAAGGCCTTATAAATTATCTACTGAATAAGACTATGACTTTTTCCTAAAGAAAGTTTTAACGAATCCAATTCCATGAACAATGCTTCAAAGCACCACACATGACCATTGGAGGGTATCCTAACTCTTTAAGAAAGATGTTGGTGCCCTTAAAAGGTTATGGAAATCAAAGTAGAGTCTTAAGGCCTTGACAAGGTAAACAAAAAGCTAAGCATTAGTCAAAGTATAAAGCTTCCATGGAACTAGTGCCAAACACGATGCTTCAAAGCAGCAAACCCAAGCTTTTAGAGTTTTAGGTAATTTCTAGCACTTAATGCTCATGAATAGTTCTTATATAGATTTTATAACTTTTACAATAAGGCAATGCATATACATATTCTTCATAAATAGAAAAGTAAAACAATGGCAATCACATATTATACAAATATTTACCTTGGAGTCCAAAACTAGGAAACCCAACGAACTGTTTAGAACTACTCTTCTAACTTTTCCCATTCATCAATCAACTTCAGTATTTACAATATAATATCGTGATATTGTGACATCCAAGAATATTTAATCCATTAAATTGGATTAAATAACCTTAAATTCTTAATTGAAATTAGAAACCATGAGTTTAAAAATCACGCACGACAAAACTACCAAAAACCAACATTTTGCACTTATAAACTTCAAAAATGGATGCAAATAACCACTCATTTCTTTTTTAGGGGTTGTGGTCTCTTGTAACACCCCTATTGCATGTGGGGCTAGTCATGCAAAGAATATAACATATACCTAATAAACTCAAACAATAATTGATGACCTATGAAGGGGATCTTTGACCTATAAGTGGGGATATGGGCATCACCCAAAGACTTTGAGCTTTGATACGGGTGTTGGGTTCTTAGATATGATCAAGAGAGGAAACCTAGGCCTTAGGTCCTAAAGGAATATTTTAGGCATATAGGGCCAACAATGACATGTTGAATCACCACGATAGAAATTTCGAGGTTATCCTTAGTCTCTAGATGGGGATAATTGGAATTATGAATATTTGAACATTAAGTATGAGTCTTTAAACCCTAGATATGGCCAGGTAAAAAACATAATATTTATGCCATAAATCAAGCTTCTAGGCTTCTAGGTCTAGAAATGACACCTTGAACCACCAGAAATGATTGCTCGAGGGCATCCTTTACCCTCAACTAGGTATATGGGTACTGTTAGCATTTTCTAGCACTAAATATGGGTCTGGACACCTTGCATGATGAAGGCATAAAACATGAACCCTAGGAGATAAAGAATCTTTTAGCCATCTAGGGATAAGAGTAATGAATGAAAATACCACACATGGCCTCTCGAGGGTATCGTTGGCCTATTATTGGGGAAACGAGTGCCACAAGGTGGTTTTTAGTAGTAAGTATGTGTCCCAAGGCCCTAGAAACAATATATAGAATAAATCCATGCCTTAGGTCCTAATGAAATCTTTGAGGCATTTATAGCCATGAACAATGAATGGACGCACCACACAATACCATTGGAGAGTATTCTTCACTACTACACTTGGTCATTTTTAAGACATTTTTTTAAGACAAGAAATCTTTTGTCTTAAAAATTCACTTTTTATTTTAGTTATTTTATATTAAAATTTAACATCAATTGAATTGTCTTAAATATAAAATTTAAGACAAAAATAGTGCAAGAAAAAAATAGTTTGAGACAAAACTTTATATTTAAGACAAAAACTATTTGAGACAAAAATATTTAAGGCAAAAATAATTTAAGACATGAAAATTTAAGACAAAAGTATTTTAAGACAAAACTCTATATTTAAGACAAAAATGAGACAAAAATATTTTAAGACAAAAGCAATTTGAGACAAAAATATTTTAAGACAATTTTATATTTAAGACAAAAGCACTTAGAGACAAAAATATTTAAGGAAAAACTTTATATTTAAGACAATGGTGGCTTACGACTGACAAGTAAGACTAAATCCATTTAAGGGAGTTAGCAATTAAGACAAAATCATTAGCATTCCTAAGTTTGGGCTGAAATTCCATGGGTGGATAGTGGATAGTTATATTTTTTTATTTTTGAAAATAGATATTCAAACCACATGAAATTTAATCATGTCATATTTATTTCTTTTATGTTATAGTTTTCCTTTTTCACTAAACCACATTCTAAAAATATAATAAATAAATATTATTATTTGGTTGGCCACTCAAGGGTATTTGAAATTTGAATCCCATGTTTTAACATAATACTTCATAACAAGGTGATTGTCAATTGAGTTACATTCCATGAACTAAAATTGTTTATTTGCTTAAATATGTGAAAAAAAATTAAGCTAGCAATTGCACCAAATGTTGCAAAGGAAATGCCATAAGGCATGAAATAGAGAAAAATCTTGACATATAAGAAATCATTAAATGATAAAAATTATTAAACAAACCTCCATTCAAGAAAATATTCAATGAAGCAGGATCATTAGGTACAAGGGATGAAAATTTTCTTTTCAAATAGTAAATTGGCATTTGACATTCATCGATATGAAACATCATATTATTTGAAAATGTTACGAGAACAATAACATAAATAGATTTTTGGGGGTATAGAAATGATGCACCTGAGTGAATTGTTGAGGAAGTATTGGCTGATGAAGGAGAAGGCAGTGGTCCTTGAGGGAGACAAGTTGTCAGCTTCATGAGTAGGGATTGTTGTTAGCTTAAATTTTGTGAGTTTCCTTTTTTTTGGGTGTGCCACAACCTTGATCTTGCTAATAGTTCATCAACTAGATACTTCAATGCCTCCTCGGAGAGTATATCTTCAAGTTGATTGGGCTCATGATAAATGTGGGTGAAGGATGACCAGTCTAGCTCTTGAATGCACGGCCAAATTTGAGACATCGGGGATTGAAGCCACACATTCTACCTATAAAAATTGCATTAGCCCGATCAAAAACTATTTGAGATTCCCATCTCTTGCAACCTCTTCAAACCACAAGCACTTTCCAAATAAATAACAACAAACAATGTTGAGAAGTCACATATTCCTTGAATATTTGAAAGCCAAACTGCCTTTGCACAGTAGACCAGAAAGATTCGTACTCTAAAAGACAAAAAAAGACAACAAACTAAAATAGAAACTTTAACTCTAATACAGACACTTCATTTTTAGAAACATGATATCTAATGAAGATGATACGTGGAAAAAAAAGGTTTCATATATTGTCTATCACATGTCAAATAGAGTGAAAAAACACATGCACATAACACATCAGAAATAGAGTTCATAGATCAAATTGTATTCTATGGTTTCAAACCCTTCTTGTCTCCTTCAAGGGGGTCTCTTGAGGTCTTTAATAAGACTTCCTTTTGCTAACCAAATGGATTGTTTCTTTCACACATGCATGGAAACGTACTTTCCAAATCATATTGTAATAGATTAATAAGATGATATTATTGGTATTAACTACACCTTATTTGGAGACACCATTTTTATTATAGGGGTTGGTACCTTTCTATTGAATGTGGTTGGTGATGTGAAGACTACTCAACTTCTAGTAAAGATTCATATTAACTCTAACAATCTTATGGATGCGTGTTTACAAAGGGAGACCCCTCTAAGCTTAAATCATTGGATCCTTTGTTTTTTCATGCTAATTATTATTCTCAACTTTCTTTCTCCAAGGGCTTGAGACTATTTTATTCATTTATTTTACATGGCCCGGTGAAAGAAGAAGAATGGAGATTATCTCCACATCTTTTCCATTTCGCTAAGTTACAAATAGAAAGAGTCAAATTCTATAGCCAATAGACTAATAGCCTCTTGATACACCTTTAGTGAGTTATGCATAGCTCTCACTTATCATTGTAGCTCAATGAAATGACATCTAAAAACTCCAAGACACCATTATAAATGGAGTAGTTGTGAAGTTGTTGTTAAATGATCGCATCCAAATGTTCAATTCTCATGAATTTTTGGGGAGGGGTATATTTTGGTGTATTGAATGGGGCAAGGGGACATAAGTGTAGCATAGATGCGTAGAAGTGATAGGTTCAAGCATGGTTTACTAAGATCTATAATCTTAACATTAGAGGATGAGAAGGAGCCTTAAGGCCTTATGGCATAGGGGATAGGGGACCTATAGGTAAGGCAACGAGAGAAATTGATAGGGGAACCCCCAATAGTTGTGACAAGGGGATTAGGGGCCACATTATCACAACTCATATGCACTTAACCCATAACCATTAAATTCCCTATCCCTTTAACCCAAAAGCCACAATCCCTCAACCCCTACACTCATAACTCATAAAAAATTAACCCCTTGATCCCTTAAACCCAAAGCCACTAACCCTTAACTTAGAATCCTTGAATCCTATAAACCCTAATCTCATATCCTCTTAAACCTTGACCCTTAACCCATAACCCCTTAACCTGCTAAGACCTAAATACCATAACCCTTAGGAACTTAACACCTAAATCCCATGACATGTAAGCCCTTGATGGTTAATCGTTGACCCCTAAATCCCCTTAAACACCCTATACCTCGACCTCCTAACCCCTAAACCCCATAAGCCCTAACCCTTTACCCTTTACCCTTAATCCCTTGCTCTTAAACCCTCAAACCCCTTAACTCCTAGAACACCTTATCCTTTCTCCCAAACCATAGGTTCTCCAACACTAATATTCTTGGGCATATTATGATTTTTCCTACTAATGGCTCCAAATACAACCTCTAAGAACTAGTAGGGTTAAACGAAAAGAGCTACATGGTCCCCAAATTTGGTCTACATTCTATGGACAATCACATTTCCCCCAAATATTCTCCATGTATTTTCCTATGTGTATTGGAGTTTGAAAAATACATAGGATGCCACAAGTAATCCTAATCATAACACTCAACTTTCCTAATGGCTAGGAGGCCTTAAAAATCAAACAACATCTTAACTTATATCTAAAATTACTAAAATTTCCTATCCTAAATATGAAATTAGAAATTCTACAAAATTATAGGGCAACAAGGAAACCAACTTCCTCTTCTATAAATCTCTAAGACCTTCGGGAGGACAAATACAAATTTTGAAATAAATTGTTGAAATTGTGCTCTTGGATCAATAGATACCAATGTATCCTTGTAGGCCACCCCCTTTAACAATAGTAATACCAATGTCCTTTACCTAGAAGGAACTCCTTACATAATTCTCTCTTAGATCCTACCAAGCATGAAATTTTTTAGTAAAATGGATGTTCACCCTACAAGATTCTATCCTTATGGCCTAAGATAAGGCATCCCTCTATGTCACCCATGACTATTGCATTAATGGTACACTATTAAAGAGAAACAAACTTTGAAAGGATCATTCTTAGTGTTGAGTTTCATGGAGAGTATATGAGAGTTTGTTGATCAAGTTTTGTAGTTTTTCATCATACTCGTGAGAACTTTCTCCAACCATTTTCTTAATCTCCTTCAACTTAGTGATTTTTTGTTGTTCAATGTCTAGCCTCTATAACTTAGATAAATATCACCTTTAATTCGTCTGAGGCCTTAGCTACACCCTAGGGATAAATCTATATGAACTTCATGCACCATTAGAGAAGATTCCCCCACAATGTGGTTAGGAACTTTATCAACTTAGAAACTAGCAATACAATCCTTTTCACCCTCCAAATGAATCCACATAAGAATCGATGAAGTTTTCCATCACCATCACCCTTCATAAAGTTCTTGGAACTACTATAACCATATCGTTGGTTGGGTTGTTCACTAAGATAAAAACTTATGGACATGTTTTAATAATTAGGCCTACTCCCCCACTTGAACTAAAATTCAAACATAACATATGCCACTTCTACTTGTATTCCCACCTTCATTTTGTTTTCACTACTAATATATCTAAAACTACTAAGAAAAGGTGCTTTCAAGTCAAACATAGAATAAAAAGTTGGGATTACCTATAGGATTTTAAAATTCATAGGGTGGTTGGTTTGGATTGGATCCACTTTTCTTAGGATACACCATGTATACTACTTGACCTTTCCTAATGTGCGCAACAATGGAAACGCAAAAAGGGGAATTGAAGTCAATAAGTCTAAGATTGCTCCTTTTGTGGATATCAAATTTACCTGCATATTTCCTTCTTTTGTTGTCAAATATTTAATGTTGTCTGAGTTCATTCCCACTCTCGAGACAAATTGAAGTTGGTTTCTCTGGAATTGTTCTGTTTATGGTGATCAAATGGATCTGCAATTTTGTCTTGTGTTTTCCAAGGTTGAAAATTGTTCAAATTCAATTAAAATTTAGTTTATCGTGATTTTTGGATGGATATAGCTATATTAATTTATTAAATTCTTATGTCATGTTGATTTGTTCTTTTTAATGTCTAAATGGAAGCTTGATGAAAATAAACCTTTAGTTAGTGCATTCTTAGAAATTGTGGAGCCATATGGAAATCAAATGGTCCCCCTTCTATATGTAAGCGAGGAATACAATCATGCCTAGTTTGGCTCTGGTCTCAAGGGAACGTGTCTCTCCTAAAAATAGCCATTCTGGCCAAGATCTGCATAGCCAACTTTGATCTAAAAAGTTATTAGTTTTCACAATTCGAATGGATTAGCGGTAGCCTTGTGAATGTTTTATATGCACCATCTTTTCCTTAGAATGCCCGACATTCCTTCCTACCTGTTGGATCATCCATTTTAGGAAATATGCCTTTCCAACAAGGCAGGAAATAGATGGGATATTATATCAACATCAACCCATGCTCAAAGAAATCTACAATCCTATATATCCACACAATATTCTTAGCTATGGTGATTTTGTGGTAAACCATGTAAAATATTTTTATTTAACTAGTGCATGAATTACCTTATCCCTAATCACTACACTGTAAACGTTTTTTTGTCAGATTAGTATATGATTTACTTGATCCCTAATCACTAGATTGTTATAAAGATTCAACCAAAAGAGGAGTTACAATAAATATTTCCTGTATTTTTTGTACCATTTTTCAGATTACCTTAAGATTTATGACGATGCAGTCTCACAGGCATTTAAAAATCTCTCTTTGTATTTTCATTGCTTAAATCCCAATGGAGATACAACTTTGTTGATTGCTTTCATATCATCTCATAGTTCGGTGTTGGGAATAGATGTATTGTGAGTAAATAGTCTCATATATGTTGGAACACCTAATCCTACATGGGTAGGTGTGGAATATGAAAAGTCACAATGGAGTCCAAGTGACCTTGGAATATGAAACCAAGAGTCACACCATTGTACTATAAATGTACATCTTTGTATAATGGAAAATAAGAAAGCCTCACGCTTATCCTTCATTGTGTTGAGTCTCTTGTGTGTGTGTTTTATCTTCCTCATACACCATGTGTGTGCTTCAACATGGTTTTTAACATGGTATCAGAGCGGGCGATTTCTGGCCCTGCTCCAAATTGAGTGAGCCATTTGTGTTTATGGCCTGTGCATATCTGTAAAAATTCTTGACATTTTTGCAGCACTCAGTGATTTTGCAGCATTCATAAGTGTTTTGAAGAAGGAGCAACATTCAGAAGAAAAAGCAGCAGTGGTTTTGAAGAAAGGCAACACTGCCCATCTGAAGGTTTTCATTCTCATTTTTCTCTGCAATTTATGCCTTTAATTCTGCTTTTAAAGAGCTGTTGGAATAGTGTTTTACACTGGGTTTCTGAAGAAGAAGTTTCTGGTTTTTAATGGAAAAGAATTCTGAGTTTTGCTGAAGATTTCATCATCCTGCAATTTTCTACTGCTATATGGCCCTCTACAATTTCTTGAAGAAAAATGCTGGGTTTTTGAAGTGAAAATTTCTGAGTTTCTGGACTGTGTTTCTCTGCTGCTGGAAAAATCATTTTTGCAAGTCTATAAGTTCCTGCAATTTATTTCGCTGTGTATTTAAAAAAATCTGCTGCTGTTTTTAAGTAGAATTCCTGCTCTACTCTGCTGTTTTTAAAAAATAAAAAATCTCTGCCATTCCAGGCCTTTCGGCCCTTCTCCCCCTGCAATTTCTTTTTCCCACACCCCTCTACCTCACGGCCTTTCGGCCTTCCCACTACACATTCCCCATCGCTTAACACGCTATCTCCAAATCCCTTACACTACTCATCGACCCTCAACAAACAACCGGCCCTGCTCTACACGCCTCCCACTCGCCTTACTCTACTCCCTAAGCTACGGCAGCCCCTTTCCATCCTCCCTACTCTGCCCTACAACACTCAACGCACTCTCCATACAGCCCAACCTGCATCTTAATTTTTTTTCAACGCTTACATTCAACACTCATCGGCCTTGCACCCACACTCTACGCTCTTACCTTCCCCCTCGACTGCTCCCTCGAATCCCATCCATATCCCTTTGCAACTTACGCGGCCCCTCAACTTACGAGCTCGCCGTTCCACTCCCCCTCTGCCCACGGGCTTCATCGCCGCCTCCCCATTCGCTATACGCCCTTTGGCCAATGAACGCCTCGTGGCTCCTCCCGTCGACTTATACCTCCGCCCTTATCACTCCTCCCCTCTGCCATATGGCCTTCTCTAACTACAAACACACTTACCCACGCCTCTCACCTGCACGCATACACACTATCCCTGCGCCATATCGCCCTCCGTCCCCAGCTCCCTCTTCCCACGGCTTCCTCTCTGCATACGAACAGACCTCCGTCCACTCAAACACCTCTCCCATTCCCTCCCTTTCCACGAAATTTATTTTTTAATTTTTAATATCTTTTAATTTCCCTCCACCCTCCCTTTAATTAATCTCATATATAATACCGCTCCATTCTTAATACACTCCCTTTTTATAAATCTCCCTCCCACTTTTAAAATTTGATTTTAAAATTTTTTAATTCCCCTTCCTATATAATACTACCCCCTCCCCTTTCAATTAATTTCCCTCCCATTACTACAATCCCTTCCATTTTAATTCCCTTTCCTTTTATTCCCTCCCTCAAATTTTTTTAATCCCCATTCTCTTTTAAATTAAATCTTCTCCCATCTTTTTTAATTTCCCTTTCCCATATAATTTCTCCTCCCCCATTAAAATTTCCCCTTTCCATTTAAATTCTTTCCATTATTCCAATTTTTTTAATTAATTTTTAATTAAAAAAAAAAAAAAAAACAGCAGAGAGAGAGAGGAGAGAGAAGATTTGAACAGCAGAAAAAGAGGAATGACATGTGAGCAGAATTGAAGAAATACATATAGAAGAAGAAAGTGAAATTTGACATTGTGTGATTTTTGACATGAGAGTATTTTTGAAGATTTTTACATGAGAAGACAAGTTTGCCATCGTTTGAAACAGCTATTTGAAGAAGATATTTCAGCTGCCTTAAAGGCCTCTTGCACAAGTGTTTTCAGCTGCACATATTTTGTAGAAATATTATATTGACATTGTATTGCTTCTTCATTCATAATCAGTATTTGAGTTGTTGGATTGTTGATTGCCCTCCATCATTTGAGGAGCACACTTTGTACTTTGAGAATTTCTTGAGTCATTTGTATTTGTTGCATCACATTGTAAACGGGTGCATTTTCGGTTGAAGCCGACACCCTTTCATTTTTGAGCCTAAGTTGTTGAAAATGGCCAAAATCAATGAGGCATTAGTGTTGTTGAGTGACCTCATTCATTCAAATGTTGATGATGTGATAAAAATGAGAAAGGATGCTCTATGTAACATTCAGAGTTGTTTGCTAGATGCACAAGAGAAGATTGAGTTTTTGCAGTTGGAATCTCAGCTCCAACAAGACGAACTTCAGCAAAAGAGTCACCATTTTGAACCTGTTTCTGTTCAGAACATTGTGAAGGACTCTCATCAGAAGAAAGAAGATAAAGTTTCAGTTGATCCACATTCAGTTCCTTGTACTAGAGCAGATGTACATGCAGATGTAGCAGTTCAGCCTGCACTTCCTAAGCCCATCATCAGACCTTGGGAAGAGCTTGTCCACAACAAGCACAGAACTGGTCTTGGATATGACAAGGATGTGTCCTTTCATATTCCAGACTACACCAAGCCCATCATATTTCAGAGTGCCGGATTCTTATATGACAGTTCACCTGTAGTTGTTCCAGATCCTGTTCCACTTCCACAACAGATTGAGAAATGCCAACACTGTGATCGAGTTGGCCATATGAAAAATCATTGTTTTGATCTTCATCCATGTAAGCAATGTGGTCGGCACACCCATTCTTCAGACAGATGCTTCAGAAACAAGCCTCCTGCAAGAACCAAGATTCATCTTGGATGGATCGCTTCTTGGCAATGGGCATCAGCAGCCAAGAAGATGTTTACGACACATGTTAGAACTTGTTCATGGATATTGAGCAAACTTGCAGTTGATTTTTTGCCATCATCTCACCTTGTCCCTGACAGGGGGGAAAATGGTGGTCATGTACAAGCTTCGACGACAGATCAAGCGAGCCTGAGCCACAATCTCTCATTCCATGATCAGAGTTGTAGCCAGCATTTCAAGCGAGCCTGAGCCACAATTCATCATTCCGGATTCAGAGATGTAGCGAGAGACACAGATGCCCATGAGCATATCTTCGGTTGGTGGATAACCTAAAACCATCATTTTCGGTTGGTGGATAACCTAAAACCATCATCTTTGGTTGGTAGATAACCTAAAACCATCATTTTCGGTTGGTGGATAACCTAAAACCATCATCTTTGGTTGGTGGACAACCTAAAACCACCACAGGTAGTAGACCTCCCTTCTTTTAGGTCGAAGGTCTCCCCTTTTTATGAGGGACAATTCCTCTAGCAGAAGCCTTCAGCTTCTTGCCAGTTTTGGAAGAGTTCCGGGAACTGCAACAAGTTTTGCGTTCCAGTGTTTGTGGTCATCCTAAAACCACCTCTTTTTTCCAACATTTCGGAGAGTTGATTCAGCCCAAGTGCTGCCATGTATACTTTGCAGATTTGTATTACAACTCTTTTCTTGGACTCACACATACCCCTTCGGATTAAGGGGGGATGTTGGAACACCTAATCCTACATGGGTAGGTGTGGAATATGAAAAGTCACAATGGAGTCCAAGTGACCTTGGAATATGAAACCAAGAGTCACATCATTGTACTATAAATGTACATCTTTGTATAATGGAAAGTAAGAAAGCCTCACGCTTATCCTTCATTGTGTTGAGCCTCTTGTGTGTGTGTTTTATCTTCCTCATACACCATGTGTGTGCTTCAACATGGTGTTTAACAAATATGATGTTTTTGAGCAGGAAACCTCGTAAATAGTTCTTTGCATGAGTGTGAAGCAAAGTTGCTTGCATCCAAAAGGAGGAATGTACAAATATGTCAAGGTAGGCTTGCCTTAGATGAGTGGTATGCTGAAAAATTAAATAGTAGATAACTTCCATATCAAGACATATACAATTCCTCTAATAAATATAGTTCATTTGGAAGGCACACAAAGCTCTTCTATATGCCAAATGAGAACATCAACATACCTATTACTATTCTTCCCTGTGAATGTGGAAAGAGACTCTATATGCACAAACCCAAACGTCTAATGGAAAAGAAGGAAAACATGGTCCTAACCCAAGAAACACCACTCATTCAAATATGCCAAATTTTTTTATACCAAAAAGTCATTGGAAATGTTTATTCTTTAAGAGTTTAAATTTTCTTTTGAATGTTAATGTTGTTCACAAAATTTTGTCACTTCCCTAGAAAGTACATAAAAATGTCCCTTTCCATCACTCACAAATGCCTCAAATTTAATATTCATAGCTTCCATAATCAAGAATCTAAGCCAATAGGCAGAATAGAATACCATAACATCCTTCTCAAGGGAAGTGTACACGATCCACTTACTGTTCATTCTACCTTTGAATGTGAATGTTGTTCACCAAAATATTTCACTTCCCTAACAATGTTCTTTACATTTTCAATGCTTCTTTAATTCTCTAATTTTATTTACATTTTCACACCAAATGTCTGCTTTACCTTTAAGACTGAATGTAGATATCCTAGCCTTCATGTTGTTTGAGTAATCGTGCAATTTGAAGAATTTATTCATTCCAATAAACCATGCTTCTGCATCTTGTGTTTTCTTCATTTCCCCATCGAATGGAGGTGGCTTTTATTTTTTGAACTCATACAAAAAATATCCCCTATCACTCCTCCTTTAAGGATGATAGTGATGATAACCATGATACCTATCAGAACCAGAACGAGAATAGTACATGAGTCCATCACCCATGCTTTATGGAGTATCCAAGAACCTAACATCCCTGATCGTGTCATCTATATTTGACCTGTGCAAACTATGGGGTCTACTTCCAAAAGCCCCATTAGTCATATCCTCCTGTCCATAGTTGATCTAAAGTGGTCCCTGTCTCTACAATTTTGACAGACTCTAAATAATTATTTCATTGACTTCTACTTATTTCTCCTATGGATGCATGATTTTGTCATTATCTGCTTTGCAAATCCTTATTTCCTCCTTCAAAATCCTCAATGTGCTTAGTAAGTCAGGAGAGTTCCCAACACCATGCTACTCATCTGATTCATAGGGATGAACTTTGTAGTCTACCATATTGTTAGTCATATTTGATCTCTTCTTCCTACAAGGTATATTATGTCAGGTAAACCAAATCATCAATCCTTAGTTAAAGTCTCATGCTTTGAAGAATTTATCTTAAAACAATGTTTTATATTAGGCTATTATACATCCTTAGGGTCTATAATATTTCATTTTCTTTCAAAAACCCAACCCTCCTTGAAGAATCGATGCTCAAGACTTTGATCCATAGTAAGAATGGTGTCGTAATACATATGTAGAGATATATAGATGAAATTATCGCCTAGCTACCACTATATTATACACAATGATTCAATGGATATAGGCATGTAGTTATCATTCAATGGAATCACTTCTAACCAGTATCGATCTCTATTTCTCTTCTTGCTCATTCTTGACTTAATGGCCACCTTCTTCGATGTCGTTCCTTTGGAAGTTAAAAAAGAGATTTTATTGCTGGAAAGTAAAGAGGTTGAGAGTCTCCCTTATCACTCAAATTTTGAGGTGATTGGCGAAGATTTGAAATGGATTCCAAACCTTGGAAAACCTTGGAAGAAACAACGTTTCTATCACAACTCACTGGCCTTACACCAACAGATGGCTACTTTGTTTCACCTAGTACTTCAAGATAAAAAAGTTGAGATCTATAATCTATTTTCTTCTCTTGAAGATGGCAAAAGAATGCTTTGAAACCTATGATACTATTTCGATAGAGTGGACTCCTAATTGGCTCGTGTTGAATTTTTTCTGGTTAGTGACTCTGCCTCCAGGGACCTTACTGATCCTCCAGTTGATAATGCACAAAATCTTATTATTATAGCCTATAATCAAGATTAGGGATGGTAAAATTCATAGTTTTTGTTGCATTTTTAGTTTAAATGGCTCATGGCTACAAATAGTATGATAATCCACTTTTATTGACATGTTTTGTAGACCTCAGGCATGGAAATAATGTTTCATTGTCACCTGTATGAGATTGTATGAATATTTATGGTCTTGTCGATGGTGGAGAGAGTATCTAGAGTGGCTCTTCATTTGGTCTCGCTGTACATGCTCTGGAAGTGGAGGATTCCCATTGTTGTTGTTAATATTATGCTTACCTCGTATTTTTTTTTGGCGGTTTATGTTTATGCTTTCATGATCCTTGGGATTTGGTGCTAGCATCAAAGTATACTCTATTTCCTCTCATTTTATTGGCACTTGTAACTTGAATTTTGGAAATTGAAGCTTGTTTCAACATATGCTTTCAACTTGGCTTGTTTTGGGATGGATGAGTATGTTCGCCTCTGAGAAAGTGGTTACTCTTTTCATGCTAGATGGAAGAAGTGGTTTTTTGTAGAGGACACTCACGAGACTATGATTTACTAATGTTTCTGTCTATTAAAGGACACTCTTTTCTAGGTTTAGAGCTCTATTTTCTTCTTGTTTTCAAGGAAACTATCACTGAAGCACATTAATTTTAAGTTTATGTTCACTCTTTCTCTAGAATTGTGTCATTTTATGAGGGTATAAACTCTTGATGCAAATATTTAGTTGTTGTTGAAATGAGACTTTGTTATTATTGTAATAGTGTTTTTGTGGTTCTGGGATCTTGTGACCATTGGAGAAGCTAATGATTTTAGAGGTATGTAAATTTGATGTTTAATCTATCAATGTAAATCTCCTATTTTGATATGAATATGAAGTATTTTAATTTACAAAAAATTATGGAGTAGAGAACAATAAATTCATCCTTGACATGGATAAAACTTCCAACTAATCACACTATTTAGCATGTTTATAAATTTTAAAACAATATGCAATTTATTTTGAAAGAAAATTGTTGAAAGTTTAATTGTCTTTGTTTGTGCACGAGCCAAGCCATGCAATAATATATTTTTAATTTTTAAAGTGAAGTTCTTAGATAACTTAGGGAAGAATATAGTTAAAGTTAAGGACATCTTATAATGTTTGTTGACATAAACAAAAAAAACTCACTTTTGAAAAATATCATATCTACATATGTTATCATTTATTTCGAAATATTAAATATAAACTTTATTGTTAATATTAATTACAAAATATAAAATTAAAAAGAAAAAAAATAAATAATTCATTTTCATTTTATTTATTTATTTATTTTTATAATAAAATTAAAATAATTCATAATTTAAATCAATTATAAAAATTAAAATTAATAACATTAAAAATATTTTGATGTCCCTTTTTAATATTGTAAAAATATCAAATTAATTGATTTCACAATTAATGTTTTAATATTTGTCAAAATATAGAAAAATAAAAATAAAATATTAATTAAAATATACAATACCTTTCAGTAATCAAATTCGTCCATTTCCAAAACACACTCATAACAAAAAAAATCATAATAATTAGGAATGACAATGCAATTAGTTAAGGAATGAAAATCAATTAATTGAACAATTCAAAGCACCGCTGAACATGCAAGTTGCTTAAACTCTCCATGTCACATAAACTCTCTGAGCATGCAAGTCGCTTAAACTCTCTGGTCGTGAGTCGTGATAAGTGCTCGAGCGCTCGAGATCAAATTCCATATGACCTTCGCACTGCACTCATACGTCTCCTCTTCATCTAGTCTTTATTTCAATGAAAGAAGCATAAAAATACCAAAAAATTGTGCGATGACATATTTCAGAAGTCTGGCAGAAGTCGAAGATCTGTAAGAAGCCCTAGAACTGATGGTCCTCGCACTTGCAAGAGAAGGCTAATAAATTGCACTGATGGTCCTCGCACTTGCAAGAGCAGTCGAATAAATTGCAGTGATTTTATGCAAGCGAGCAAGCTGAACCTAGCTTAGGAAACCTACCCATCACAGGTGGTCAAAGTGTTGTTAGATCCCAACTCAGAATCCCTGGCCTTGATGCTTTCATATTCACCTTCTGTATTCTTTGAAGTCTCCTCGCGTCTTCTACGACCCAACCTAAATCTTAGCTCCCACATTAGACATGTTTTTTCTACACCTGATAAAGCCCCGGCTGGCCAACATGCCAAAAAAATCCGTGAGATCTGTCATTTTTATATCCATAATGCTCGATTGTGCTGGATCTCACACGGTTCTGAGGGCCTGGCTAGTGTGACAGAGCTCGGCTTCATATCCGGGTTCAAGTTCAAGTTTTAGCCATGCAGGTATCGAGGTGAGGGCTTCGAAAGGCTCTGAGGGTTTGAAAAAACTTGGGATTCTGGAATCAGTCAGTGAATGTGTTGTCTCTACACTCGGGCTCTGAAGCGAAAACATGGGTCATGGTTGCCAAGCTCAAAGATGAGCAAGGGATTTTAAAATTGCATCTGGTATGTATTAGTTTGATTAGTGTTGTGTCGTTGATCGCAATGGCCCCATTTTCTCAACTTCACTTTCGCTTCAACATATGTTGTTGGGGTAGGACAATGGGGTCAGGGTTTGGCCCCTGCGGCCTCTAGTCAAGGGCAAGCATAAGTTCAAGGGCAAGAAGAATAAAATTTTACATGACAGGGTTGCCATGTGCGAAAGGAGCGTAGATGAAGTGTCGATGAATGGGGCTAGAGTTGGGGATTTGGATCAGAGAATTTTTCAGTTGATTTCTGCAGAAATTATGACAAAGAGCATCAAGGGCAAGACCAAAGCCACTAAATTTCAAGTGGAAGTTCTGAAAAAAGTCGATAGTGTCTGGATGATACAATTTTTTCAAGTGGCTAGTGCAATGGTGCTGCAACGGTTGTTACTGATTTTGTAAAAGGCGTAGGCTTAGCAAAGCCTGCAAAAAGGAGATCAATGGTTCAACATCTGGAGATCTTCCAAAGAATTTTTTTGTCAGGGACTGGATTATGGTGAAAGGGGGCCAGATTTCAAGTGGCTTCCTAGAAATGGGTTGATAAGGAGTGTCAATGGAAGCTTTGTTTTAAAAAATGATGGCAAAATATTTTCAAATTCCGCATGGGCCCATTGCAATGGAGAAACACTTGGTGTTTTACATTAGGAGTCAATATAGCAGGGGATATTGACATATGGTGGTAAAGGATTTGTAGATGTTGTAGCCAATTGGGTGGATGGTATCAGATGCAACTTGACCAATTCTAAAATTGTGCATTTAGGTTTGGTGCAAGGAACAGAGGCCTTTCCTGATGTGCACAACAATGGAACCACAGAAAGGAGAATTGAAGTTTGTAAGTATAATATTTCTCCTTTTTTGCATATCGAATTGACCTGCATATTTCCTTCTTTTGCTGTCAAATATTTAATATTGTCTCAGTTCATTTCTACTCTCGAGACGAATTGAAGTTGGTTTCTCTAGGATTGTTCTGTTTATGGTGATCAAATGGATCTGCAATTTTGTCTTCTATTGTCCAAGGTTAAAAATTGTTCAAAAACAATCAAAAGTTAGATTATCATGATTTTTAGATGGATATAGCTATATTAATTTATTAAATAATTCTATCGTGTTGCTTTGTTCTTTTTAATGTCTAAATGGAAGCTTGATGAAAATAAACCTATGGGTAGCGCATGCTTAGAAATTGTGGAGCTATAGGGCAATCAAATGCTCCCCCATCTATTATGATTGCCCCCCTTCTGTATGTAAGCAAGGCAGGCTTCATCAAACCTATGGGTATTGCATGCTTAGAAGTCATGGAGCCATAGGGAAATCAAATGGTAACCCTTTTGATTTGATTTCCCCCCTTCTGTATGTAAGCGAGGAATAAAATCATGCCTGGTTTGGCTCTAGTATCAAGGAAATATTTCTCTCCTAAAGATGGCCATTCTGGCTAAGATCTGCATAGCCAAATTTGATATAAAAAGTTATTAGTTTTCACGATTAGAATGGATTAGCCAGCCTTGCGAATGTTTGCCATGCACCATCTCTTCCTTAGAATGCTTGAAATTCCTTCCTGCCTGCTGGATCAACCATTTTAGGAAAGATGCCTTTCCAACAAGGCGGGGCAACAGATATGATACTCTATCAACATCAACCCATGCTCAAAGAACTTTGCAATCCTGTAATTCCACACAATATTCTTAGCTATGGTGATTTTGTGGCAAACCATGTAAAATATTTTTATTTAATTAGTGCATGAATTACCTGATCCATAATCACTACAATGTAATTTTTTTGGTCAGATTAGTATATAATTTACTTGATCCCTAATCACTAGATTGTTATAGAGATTCAACCAAAAGAAGAGTTACAACAAATATTTCCTCTATGTTTTGAACAAATTTGGGCTTAACTTAAGATTTATGACGATGCAGTTTCACAGGCATTTAAATATATCTCTTCGTAATTAACCCAAATATTTTTTTCTCTTGAGACTCTACGATCAAAATAGTACAAAAAAACCAAATTATGGGATAATTATCCATGTCTTATCCTTCTCGAAGTTTATAACCAAGGTAATCCAGGATGCGGCATGCTTCCTCCTTTTCGGTCTAAGAATTTATCGGTAATTTGTATAGGTAATGTTGGTGTCCCATGTTTTGATAGTTTGGCAATCAAAACCGTGGAAACATCAAAACCAATCTTTAGAGTTACAGGATCTAGCCCTCCTATTCTCAGAGAGGGATCTCTCAAATGTTTGTTTGCAAAGGTTTATCTTGTGTGCTTAGAGTATTAGTTTTAGACTAGTTATTAAGTGTAGATGTTTGTTTGTTTGGTTGGATTGATACAGCAGAATATGAAAGATCTAGGAAAGATAGGTAGAAAGAGGAAGTAGTAGCTTCATTGGGCAATGGAGTCTAAAAGAGGTCATGACAAACTTATCAATGGATATGGGATATCAGAGGGCAAATCTAACTTGGCCACGGGATCCTTTGGTTTTTGGAATGAGATGGAGATCAACGATTTGGAAAGAGAAGTTTAATTCTCAACAACGGGAATTTGAAAACACAATTTGAACAATAAAGAGATATTTGATAGACAGGGCTAACCATGAATTCTACAAATCATACCTTTAAGCAAATAATGATTTCAAAAAAAAATTTAAAATGAAATCTAAGATTCAGGGAACACCCCATTTCCTCAAAGATTTTATTTCAAATGACTTAGAAAACATAAAAGATTCACTGATAATTGCAGTCATAGAAGAGGGAACACCTAACACATATTTGATTACAACTACAAAGACCTTTAAGACAAGCTGATAAGCAAGAACAAGGCGGGAAGTCGAACGGTCCCCTCCACAAAACAAAAAAAACAGAAAAAAAGGCTTCAGAACTTCAATAACAGTTTTTAAGTGGCAACAGACAAGCAGGGAGAACCATAAATCATGCTGAAACCAACTGTTCGAACTATTAAGGAAATAAACAAACATGAAGATTAAAGAGAGAGATTAAAGACTCTAAAATACTTCAGCAGAAGAAAACATGAAACAGTGAAGGATGAACAGGTCTAAGGTGCTTCCAGGAGTCATTTCTTAGCCTAAAACTTTCAACCTACTGTAGTAAGAAATTATGGAATAGAATGAAAACAGGAGAAAACATTAAACAGTTTAGAATACTTCACCAACAGCCAAGCTCATGGATCCAATGATAGAGCCTTCTCAGTAACAAGCATGCAACAACATCATCAGGGCTTCCAAGACTTCAATTTCTTCTTCAACTTCAACAGACTATGTATTATTTCAGAGAGTTCCAATGTTACAACTAGTGATCAACCAACCAACACCTTTCTCATTTTCTCCAGTAATATTTATAGAAGAATGAGGAGGTGAGATCTGATAAAAGATATCCAAATATAATTAATACAGTTTTAATGGCTTATTGGCCTTTGGGGGGCTCAAATGGAGAAGCTTACATAGGTTTCCTCTGTATTAAATGATTTACATAAAGATTTAAGCTCGGTGGGAGCTCCTTTTGACCCTTGAGGCTCCGTGTGATGTCAAATTTACTCTGCTGATATTTTGTCATTATTTTTTCTGCAGAATTTATCCTCTGGCTACGTTGTGAGGCAGATATTTTGTCCTGATCAATAACTTCGGCCTCTGTTTGAATGCTTTGAGGCATGGGTGGCATCATGGTAGCTGGGAGGAATCAATTTGCCTCAGCTATGGCGGTGGAGGATTTATGTCTGATAAAACACTTAAGATTTTCTTCAAACTATGTTTTAACTGGGGGATTAGGCTTTTGATAACCCATCTTAGCCGTGATCCCCACAAATCTGTCCTCAATCTCATATTCTGGTGTGTTCCTGTCTTCCACATTGATATTCTTTACTTTGCGCTTGCTTTACTGTGTTTTGTTGGTGTGCAGGGCTGCGCAGGGACGATATAGCATCAATGCTTCATGAATCATTGATGAAACGTGGAGCTACTTCCTGCGAATGGTTTCTTCTGGTGAATCGAAGGTGGGAGGATCGTCACACTCTACCTTTGAATTTTCTTCAGATATAGTGGAAAAACCTTTAAACCCTGCAAAAATACAAAAATGCTATGAAATATTGCATGTATAGGTTAACTGCTTTGGAAGGACATGTGGAGAGAGCGTCGCCATTGGATGGCATCATCCAATGGTCGAGATTGATTAGAGGGGTCAAAGGGAAGCGGAGGAGGAAATTAAATCAGATTCGTCGATCGCGCAGAGATCAACGGTCGGGATCGAGGGTGACTGAACAACGTGAAGGGGTCACGTTATTTAGAAAAATAAAATAAAAAATAGAAAAAAGGTTTAAAACCTTAGTTTCAGCGAAAAATGGTAGAAAATCATGTTCGGGGTTTGGGACGATTGTCGGCCGTCGGATGAGATCGGCCCAGGTGATCAACGGTGGAGGACAAGCGTCAAGAGCCAAATGCGCCCGGACATCAAAAATTTTAATAAAACCTTGCTGAATAATGTTCCCAGGTCCGGATTTGCCGACTAGACAAGGAAACAGAGCAATCGAGTTTGGGCCGTCGATCTGCAGATCAGATCAACGGCGGAGATTCTTTTATGACAGCGTCGTACCTTGGATTAAAACACGGGCTTCTCGAGAGCGCGATCACCGTCCGATGAGCGGCCTCAGATCGGACGGCGTGCATCAATATCGCGCCCACTCCACATCCGACATTTAACGCGCGATGAGGGTGGTTTTGTCAATAGTGCTCAAGGCCACGTGTCAGCCAGTGTATGGAATTGCTGCAAAACAAAAAAAACTGCCCCCCTCTCAAAAGCGGTGCGATGAAAACCGCTTGGTTTTGCAACAGTAAGTGGCTGACGAGGACCACCGGGGCGATGGATCACACGCTGTTGATCTGCAGATCAGATCGACGGTGGAGTGTGACTAGAACTTTGCACCGGCGGAGACTTAAGGAAATAATAATTAAAAAACCGACAAATTAATATAAAAAAAGGTTTATACTTTTGGGGCGGAAAATTGATTTTCAACATGGTTTGGCGCCCATTTGTGGGGCCACGGGTTATGTGGAAAACCATGTGACCGGGGGTTCAGAATGGAGGGCTAATCAGCATCGAGTTCTTAATAAAGGGAAAGGCTTGCATTCTGTGTTTTCCCCCGATTGTGATAAGCGCCCAAATGGCTCAGCGCCTGGTTCCAGCACCAGGGCGTATGGAAGGGAAGGGTTAAAGGCTTAGCCCAAGGGGGCTTAAGTCTATAATATATAAAAAATATGATTTCTATAGATTTCCAATGGTTTACAAAGGAGTTTGAGGATTTCGATAAGGCAAAAAAGGGTCTTAAACCTTATCAAAGGGATTTTGATGAAAGGGAAAGGGGAAAAACATGAAAATGAGGGATTTATGGGGGTAAAAAAGGGGTAAAAATGAAGGTTAGTTTTGTGGTGGAAGGAAGGGAAAAAATGGGATTTTGTAGAATTTTTTCTTCATGTAATGACAACAGAATTTCTGAGTTGAAAAGGGGAAAAGCAGTGACGATTATCCAAAGGATAGGATTTTATCAAAAGTATTTAAGCATCAACAATTTTAGCAATGAAATTGTTTCTTGAAGGCTATCCAAAATCATTTAGCCACCACTTGATATGACAGAATTTATGGGTGGCTAACAGTGGCTCCACTTGGGAATGGTGCTTTCTTGAAGGCATCAAGAACTTCAGACTTGCATTCTCTGGGAGGCTGACCTGTGCCTCATCCATTGGGATACCTTTCTTTCTGTGGATGATCTTCTTTTGCTCTGAAACATATTAGCATTCATGAATTAACAACGGAATTTCATCAATGCAATCTTTCTACCTACCCAATCCTACGGATCTAACATTTTTTCTTCATTAGAGTGCACTTGGATTGGCAAACTCTTTCACAACATTTTATTCTTTTTGAAAGCAGGAAATCTAATCTATTTCTACTCCTTATTTCTCCATGGACTCAGATTAAACAGGTGAGCCCATATGATTCTCTACCTAATCTATTATATGTTGGGATTAAACGGTCCAACAGACTCTATTCTCTAAATTCTATAACCTAAATTTAAAAACAGTCAAGTCAAGATTAAGCTATTTGACTTGCTGTGATCTATGGCATAAAAACAAGCTGCACATAGACATTTATTTTGCAGAAAATTTAAAGCAAAAATGGAAGGTTTGAGATCTGATATTTTAAAACATTTCCTTCCTCTTTTCTACAGCTCTGTTTTGACTCTTACTTGAGTTGTCTTTCCTTTGCTAACTGGTTCAGATTTTGAGCTGATTAGAACCATATTTTTACATATTTTGACTCAGAACTTGAAACATATTTGAGTCATTTTTATTTTTGGAAACTCAAGTTCAGATTTTGAGCATGTTTGAACCTTTAATTTCTATCCTAAACTATCTACTGATAAGCCAAGATTAAACAATTTGGAAAATCTAATTCCCTATCCTATCAGTAGAAAATTTAAATCTAATTCATCAAGATTAGGCTGTTTGACTAACTAGAAGTGTGTTCTTTAGGAGTGGCATTTGAGATTGCACACTTTAAGATTTGTTTCTCTTTTTTGGTATGGGGCTATACCTTTCTTGTTTTCACAGTCTGCCCTCTTTTCTCTCTTCCTATTGTTTTTTGTATTTTTATTTTTATAACCTTGAATGCATTGTTCAGACTATGATATTTACAATGAAAAAATAAAATCCTTTGAAACTCATGATTCCTGGCAGAAGTAATGCTTGAGCATCCTGCCATTGACAGGACCTCCATACAGATCTTCTCCATTCAATTCTTTTAAGAAAAATGCATTGTGACCCCTCTCAGCACGGATAATATATGGCCCTTTCCACAAGTTCTCAAACTTTCCATGTTTTCCCTTCTCTTCTCTTCTTGAATCCCATTTAAGGACAACATTTCCAACTTTGAAATTTTTTGCCTTAGTCCTCTTATAAAATAGCTTCTTCATATTTTCTTGGACTAACTATGTTCTTTCATAGACTTCCTCTCTGGTCTGTTGTAAATGAATTGTTTGGTTGATTCTTCTCTGCATATCATTCTCTTCAATCTGCACTTCTTGAAGGAGTTTCATGACTGGAACTCCTAATGAGGTGGGAAAAAATGCTTCCATACCATAAACTGGCTGATACGGGGACATATTTATTGATTTCTTTGTAGTTAACCTATCAGCCCATAAGGCATGAACCAGTTTACTGTGCCATGATTTTTTATTTTGTTCCAATATTTTTTTGATGATATTGATGAGACTCTTGTTGGAAGATTCAGCTAATTCATTTCCTTGGGGATAGTAAGTAGTGGAATGACCCAAGGTTATGTGGTATTTGTAACAGAAATCAACCATCCTTTTAAATTTAAAAGAAGCAGCATTGTCTATTATGATTTTCCTGGGACAACCAAATCTGGATAGGATATTTGTTTCAAGAAACTTGATAATGACAGATTCATTAGCATTCCTGGAGGGTATAACTTCTATCCATTTGGTAAAGAAGTTAGTGGCTGTGAGGATCCACTTATGTTGAGCTGAGGAGGATGGGTGAATTTCCCCAATGAAGTCTAAACCCCATTGTTGAAAAGGTGGCTCAACTCTGATAGGATGTAAAGGTAGGGGAAGAAGTTTTCTTTTGCCATCAAAGATTTGACACTTATGGCAAGACATGACCAACTTCTAAGTGTCTGGGGAAAGTGTAGACAAATAGTAACCAAATCTAAGAATTTTGTTCGTTGTGGCCTTCCAATAGAGGTGTCCTCCACATTCTTCGTCATGCAACTCATGCATGATTTTTCCTGCATCATCTTCAAGTAAACATTTAAGTAAAATTCAAACAGCATTTTTCCAATATAATAACCCATCTAAGATGCAAAAACTCAAAGCTTTTTGTTTCAAAAATATAGCTTTAGTTTTAGACAAAGAAGGAGGGGCATTTAAATATAAAATCACATAAATAATGTCAGCATACCAAGGAGAATTCAGAAATGTTTCTTCAATAAAAGGAGGAGTAGATTCTTCTATTTCTTCCAACACATCTACCATATTCATGTCTAGAGCTTGGAAGTTAGACTTAGCCATAAGTTTTGATAATCCTTGCCCTTTAACTAGATTGGTGGGCCTGATCTCTAAGTCATACTCAAGAATAGTTGCAATCCATTTTCCCCTTTTACCATCAGGGTCTTGACTTAGAATGTCCTTGACAACAGTATGTGGAACAAAATCAATTATGTGAGAGTGTAAAATATAGACCCTAAAGTATTTTAAAGCTTTCACTAATGCTAAGGCTTACTTCTCTATGATGCTATATTTGAGACGAGAATCTCTTAAGGCCCTAATAAAGAAATATATTGGTTTTTCTTGCCCCAAGTCATTCTTTTGAAGTAAAACTGCAGCTATTGTATGCTCGGATGCAAAAGAAAATATGTAAAAATCTTTGTTAAAATTTGGACTAATCAGGACTGGTGTTTAAGTAAGAGCTTGTTTGACCAGTTCGAATGATTATTTAGCTGGTAAATTTCATTTTACACTGACATCTTTCTTAAGCATATTTTTAATGTTTTTTAATAGCTCAGCGAGATTAGGGATAAACCTCCTCAGAAAATTGATCTTTCCGATGAAAGATTGCAACTCTTTGAGGCTTCTTGGATTATTGATTTGTAATATGCCATCTATCCTTGTGGGGTCTGTTTTTATTCCTTCTTCTGAAATGATATGGCCAAGAATTTTACCTTCTTGGAGACCAAAGAGTGTCTTCTTGGGATTCAATGACAAGCCAAATTTCCTACACTTCTCAAAAAAATTTCTCAGGTGAAACAAATGTTCCTCATCATTTTTTGAGAAAACAGTTATGTCATCAAGGTAAATGATTATGAAATAGCCAATATCTTTAGAAAAGGCTATGTCCATGGCCCTTTGGAAGGTGGCCCCTACATTCATTAATCCGAAAGGCATTTTGACATACATAAAGTTGCCCCAAGGTGTGGTAAAAGCAGTTTTGATTTGATCACTTGGGAGCACTAACACCTGGTTGTAACCTGAGAACCCATCGAAGAGGGATATCCTTCTTGACCCAAATACCCTTTGAAGTATATGGTCCATCTTGGGTAAGGGGTAGTTGTCCTTTAAAGAGGCTCTGTTTAAATTTTTAAGTCGATACAAAGCCTGATCTCTCCAATCTTTTTTCTAACAGAAACTAAGTTTGATACCCACTCTGAAAATCTAATGGGTATTATGATCCCAACATCATGCATCTTTTCAATCTCTGCCTTAACTAAAGGTAGTAAGAGAGGATTTATTCTCCTTAGTTTTTGTTTAAAAGGCTTTTGATTTTCCTTCAGGGGAATCTTGTGCTGGATGATGCTGGTATCATATGATTTCAGGTCTTTGTATCCCCAAGCAAAAACATCTTTAAACTCTTTGAACAGCTCTATGTATTGCAATTTTATGTGATTTGGGAGAGTTTTGGACAGTTTGATCATCTTGGGTTCTGCTAGACTTCCTATTTTATGTTCTTCTACATTCGTTTCCACAGGCTCCATTCTCGGTTCCTTGGCTACATCGTTAAAATCAAAAAGGTGTTCTAAAGGTGTGAGACCTCTTGGAATTTTATCATTTTTGCATTGTAAAACTTCCAAGTCTTCTTGGTCTGCGTTTTCAATTATCTCTGCTTCAAAAGGATTCTCATAATGATTTATACCAGCATTATATGTCATTTCAACTTCTGGGATTTGTTCAATATACAAACAATTTTCTTTATGGCTGGTTTCTAATATTGGTATGCTGAAATCGTTTTATGATTTTAAGAAATCATCTATGTGTTTGTCAGAGTCAAACACTTGCCATTGATCTTCATTATCAGGCACAGCAGGCCTGTGTTTTACCTTTACACTGAGTTGTTCATTCATCTCAGGTATTTGGCAGTTGTTGGCATTGAAGGTGAGTTCATTTGCTAGATGATTTAGTGCTCTAGGAATGAAAATAAGTTCATATTTTTCAAAGGTTTTCAATAAATCAAGGGCAGCGTTCCGATATTCCCTAAGTCTTGGATTTCTAGCTGAGTATTCTCCTTTTATTTGTCTTATGATAAGTTCAGAATCTCCTAAGATTGATATCCTCTGGGCTTCTAATTGTTTAAGCAATTGTAAGCCTAGGAGAAGTGCTTCATACTCGGCAACGTTGTTAGTGCATGGGAAATCCAATTTATATGAAAAAATCTTATTTGTATTTTGAATCCACAAACCTGCTCCTACACTTGTTTTATTACAAGATCCATCAAAGTTTATTGTCCAAAGTATGCCATCCTTATTTTCATTCTCTCATTGCTGTTGATTGTCAATTTTTTGAATTTGATTCAAGGGAAGATTCAGTTGTTCTGGTGAACTGATCTGGTCGATGTTTTCCTTATCTTGTTGAGTAATTTCATCTTCGTTACATAAGATAAAGGAATCTAAACTTGATTGAATAGAATATATTGGAGAGTTGTTTGGTTTGTCCATGTGAGATTCCCTGTATAGTCTTTTGTTTTGGTTAAAAACAGGGATGGTGGCGTAAGACATGTCCATTTGAAGGCTTCCCTTAAGTTTGGCTCCCCATGATCTTGATAAGAGCATGCCATACTTAGGGGGAATGTCAGCTACCACTATGTCCATTACTAGACTCTTAGCGGGAATTTGAGCTAAATTAACACATAAATCTTTGATTAAACCAAAACATTTGACTCTGCTTGAGTCAAAGGAATACAATTCTTTGTATGGTTTAGTAATTTCTAAGCCTAAGCTTTCCATTACTGCCTTGGGCTTTATATTGTGTGAAGCTCCCGAATCTAACATGGCATTGTGTAAAATTTTCTCGTGAATTTTCAAGCTAACATAGAAGGGAGGGACATCCCCTTCTTGGTATTTTCCTTCAACTTCTAGACCAAACAACAACTTAGGCTTGTCATCAGTCAAGTTCAAGGTGTCATTATCACCTCCTAAGTTCAAAGCTTTCAAAACTTGGTTTTTGTACACTTCTTGGGTTACTAGTTCAGCTAGGGGAATGGTAATTTTTATCTTGGAAATCTCTCCCTCAAGTCTGAAAGGGACAATTGACTTGTTCATATTTATATCTATCTTTTCAATTGAATTCCTTTCAGCAATTTTAATTTGTTGAACCTTGTTTGGACTGGTAATTGGAATTTTTTTGTTAGGACCACTACCTCAAGTGCTAGGGGTACTCTGTTCAACATTTGGCTGAATATATTTGTCTTTGTTTAAGTATGGTTTCTTGGCCAAAATATTGGTTTTCTCTGTTGTATTTTTGGGCTGAGCTTATGTTTTTTTCTTGACAGCAGTATCAGTGTTCCTATCCTTTGAATTGTCTATGTTCCCCTTGCTCCTAAGATCGTATTGTTTGTGCACCTCCATGATTGCATTTTCAAAACCCAATCTATAGTCATCAGAATCTTCATAGGTGTTTGTATTTTGATCATAAGAGAAAAAATCTTGTTCTTCCTCAATGAGGAAAACATCATCCGCACTGTCTAATCCAATCAAGTTTACATGAGATTCTCCCAAACTTTCCAACTCCCTATCTTCTTCATATTGATCTACATATTTTTGCTGGAAGGGAGGTCTAATCTGTTGGTCATTTTCCTTCTGTTTGTCTTGATTGTTTTCTCTTCTATAATTCTGATTTCTGTTTCTGTTTTGGTTATTTTGAGGTTCTCTTGGTGGCATTCTCTCATTAAAATTGATCCTTTCAAGCATCCTCTCCATCACCTTCACTAGGTTGTCAATTTTTGTGTCGAAAGTTGAGGTTGAGGGTAGTAGATCATCTTGATAAGTTACCCTCTTCTCTAATCTCAACCTATTTATTTTCTCAATTATGTTTGCTTCTACGCTCACAACTCCTTTCTGCATGTCTTCTAAGGTTAAGTAATCCCTACCCCTTAACTGATAAGTCATTTCAGCATCAAGGCCTTCCGGATACCTTACCAAGGCCATGCCTTGAGGCGGTTTCTTTTGAGGTGTAAGGGCATTGTAAACACTATTGAACCTAGTAGAGTAATCATGAACATTCTCTCCTTGATTTCTCTTGAGGCTGCTATACTCCGCTAGTATTTGGATAGGGTTCTTTTTTAGTTCCCATTTGTTGATGAATGCTTGATGCAAGGCAGGGAGATTGTTTATGTTGTTAGGCGGTAATTTTTAAACCATTTCTTTACATCTCCTCCTAAACTTTGGGTGAAGATCCTCATCTTCACAGTTTCTTCTTCTATCTCCATGTAATCAAATGCATATTCCATCCTATCTACATGATGTTGAGCTGTTGTAGACTCTTTTCTAGTGAAGTGAGGGATTTTGGGTTGGTAATCATTTGGTAAGGGAAGTAGAGGTTGTGGTAACACTAATGGGGCATACCATGCTGCCATGGCTAGAAATAAGGGTGGATTTACAAGAGTAAAAGTGGGCTGAACAGGAGTGTTTTGCACAGTGGTAGTATAGAATGGAGTGGAACAAACACTTGGGCGAACAAACTGATTTTGAGTAGATTTGTTATGGAAAAGGCTAAAGTGATGAAGAAGCTAGGAATCAGGAGGAGTGGAAGGTGAAGCTTCTCTACTAAAGCTCTGTTGCAAATCTGCAAAGTTAAGATCAGTCTTGTTTAAATCACCTTGAGATCTGGTTCTAAAAATGTTCTTTGTATGATATAAATCAAAGTGTAAATCCTCTAAGTCAACAAGGTTTTCGGGGACAGAGTTTGTTCTTAAGAGGCTCCTATTAGCAGCTAATTTTCCAGATTTAGAAGTCTGCCACAGAATCCTTTCTAGATTTTCAACTATTAAAGGAGGATTTGGCTCTGGATGGGATCTGGTGTTGATCCTATGTAGAGCCAGACTGTTTTTGAAAAATGAGAGAGGTTAAAGTTTTAAGGACTACTTTTTGGAAGATTTTACCTCTCACGATGTCTTATCTAGTATGGGACTAGGCTCCTAAACTTCTTCAAGGCTAGTTAACACAGTCCTAAAGAGACCTAGAGACCTAGATGAGTAATAGGCCTACTGGAGCTAGTGGAGTCGCCAGGTGGAAACTTTTTATATTTTATGAAGATAAAATATTGGATGGTTCCACCACCATGCTTATTGTGAAGCCAAACTGAAATGTTTTTTGGGTTTTTCTGAGTTATTCTAGTCTTGTAGGTTATGAGAGTGTCCTGAATATGACTTAACACTTAGCTAGGGTGTCAAAACATACAGAGTTCACTCTTCTGGCTTGGTAACTGAATCCTTCAAGGTTTGATAAGGTTATATGAGAATCCTAAGGGTTACTTAGTTTTTCACTGATTCAAACAAGTTTTATCATAATTACCATTGCTTGGTAGTGCTTGAAGGAGGCTACTTATGTTATACTAGACAGTGAGTGCTTGATTTTGAAGATTTTACTTAGGTCCCACCGTGATCGCCATTATGTTGGTGGCGATGAGGTGGCTAATAATCACTGGATATTATTAAAAATAAGCTATTTCTGGAGTCCTAAGGGGTACTTATATTATTACTAACTAAAAAATGTCCCACCATGATCACCATTATGTTGGTGTCCCGTGTTTTGATATTTTGGAAAATCAAAAGACAAGCCAACATCAGAACCAATCTTTAGAGTTACAGGATCTAGTCCTCCTGTTCTCAGAGAGGGATCTCTCAAATGTTTGTTTGCAAATGTTTATCTTGTGTGCTTAGAGTATGGATTTTAGACTAGTTGTTAAGTGCAAGTGTTTGATTGTTTGTTTGGTTGAATTGATACAACAGAATATGAAAGGTCTAGGAAAGATAGGTAGAAAGAGGAAGTAGTAGCTTCAATGGGCAATGGAGTCAAAAAGAGGTCATGAAAAACTTATCAATGGATATGGGATATCAGAGGGAAAATCTAACTTGGCCACAGGATCCTTTGGTTTTTAAAATGAGATGGGCATCAATGATTTGGAAAGAGAAGTTTAATTCTCAACAAAGGGAATTTGAAAACACAATTTGAACAATAAAGAGCTTTTTGATAGACAGGGCTAACCATGAATTCTACAAATCACACTTTCAAGCAAACAATGATTTCAAAAAAACGATTAAAATGAAATCTAAGATTCGGGGAACACCCTATTTCCTCAAAGATTTTATTTCAAATGACTTAGAAAACATAAAAGATTCACTGATAATTGCAGTCATAGAAGAGGGAACACCTAACACATCTATGATTACAACTACAAAGACCTTCAAGACAACTGTTTAAGCAAGGACAAAGGGCAAGATCAGAACATACCTCCTTGACTCATTGTAAACAAGAAACTTCAAAGGGAGACTTCAATAACAATTTTTAAGTGGCAGCAGACAAGCAGGGAAAACCATAAATCATGTTGAAACCAACTATTCGAACTATTAAGGAAATAAACAAGCATGAAGACTAAAGAGAGAGATTAAAGACTCTAAAATACTTCAGCAGAAGAAAACATAAAATAGTGAAGGATGAACAGGTCTAAGGTGCTTCCAAAAGTCATTTCTTAGCCTAAAACTTTCAACCTACTGTAGTAAGAAATTATGGAATAGAATGAAAACAGGAGAAAACATTAAACAGTTCAGAATACTTCACCAACAGCCAAGCTCATGGATCCAATGATAAAGCCTTATCAGTAACAAGCATGCAACAACATCATCAGGGCTTCCAATACTTCAATTTCTTCTTCAACTTCAACAGAATATGTATTATTTCAGAGAGTTCCAATGTTACAACAAGTGATCAACCAACCAACACCTTTCTCATTTTCTCCAGTAATATTTATAGAAGAATGAGGAGGTGAGATCTGATAAAAGATCTCCAAGGATAATTAATACAGTTTTAATGGCTTCTTGGCCTTTGGGGGGCTCAAATGGAGAAGCTTACATAGGTGTCCTCTGTATTAAATGATTTACATAAAGATTTAAGCTCGGTGGGAGCTCCTTTTAACCCTTGAGGCTCCGTGTGATGTCAAAGTTACTCTGCTGATATTTTGTCATTAGTTTGTCTGTAGAATGTATCCTTTGGCTGCGTTGTGAGGCAGATATTTTGTCCTGATCAATAACTTCGGCCTCTGTTTGAATGCTTTGAGGCACAAGTGGCATCGTGGTAGTTGGGAGGAATCAATTTGCCTCAGCTATGGCGGTGGAGGATTTCTGTCTGATAAAACACTTAAGATTTTCTTCAAACTATGTTTAATTGGGGGATTTGGCTTTTGATAACCCATCTTAGCTGTGATCCCCAAAAATTTGTCCTCAATCTCATGTTCTGGTGTGTTCTTGTCTTCCACATTGATATTCTTTAATTTGTGCCTGCTTTACTATGTTTTGCTGGTGCGCATGGCTGCGCAGGGACGATATGGCATCAATGCTTCATGAATCATTGATGAAACGTGGAGCTACTTCCTCTGAATGGTTTCTTCTGGTGAATCAAAGGCAGGAGGATCGTCACCCTTTTCCTCTGAATTTTCTTCAGATATAGCGAAAAAACCTTTAAACCCTAAAAAAATACAAAAACGTTATGAAATCCTGCATGTATAGGTTAAATGCTTCGGAAGGACATGTGGAGAGAGTGTGGTCGTTGGATGGCATCATCCAACGGTCGAGATTGATTAGAGGGGTCAAAGGGAAGCGGAGGAGGAAATTAAATCAGAGCCGTCGATCGTGTAGAGATCGACGGTCGGGATCGAGGGTGACTGAACAACGTGAAGGGGTCACGTTATTTAGAAAAATAAAATAAAAAATAGAAAAAAAGTTTAAAACCTTAGTTTCGGCGAAAAATGGTTGAAAATCATGTTCAGGGTTTGGGACGATCGTGGGCCGTCATATGAGATCGGCCCAGGAGATCAACGACGGAGGACAGGTGTCAAGAACCTTAGAAAATATGCCCGGACATAAAAAAAATTAATAGAACCTTACTGAATAATGTTCCCAGGTCCGGATTTGCCAACTGGACGAGAAACAGAGTGATCAAGTTTGGGTCATCGATCTGCAGATCAGATTGATGGCGGAGATGCTTTTATGACAGCGTTGTACCTTGGATTAAAACACGGGCTTCTCCAGAGCACGATCACCGTCTAATGAGCGACCTCATATCGGACGGCGCGCATCAATATCGTGCCCACTCCACATCCGACATTTAACGCGCAATGAGGGCGATTTTGTCAACAGTGCTCAAGGCCACGTGTCAGTCGGTGTATGGAATCACTGCGAAATAGAAAAAACCGCCCCCCTCTCAAAAGCGGTGCAATGAAAACTGCTTGGTTTTGCAACAGTAAGTGGCTGGCGGGGACCACCGGGGCAATGGATCGCACGTCGTCGATCTGCAGATCAGATCGACGGTGGAGAGTGACTATAACTTTTCAACGGCGGAGACTTTAGGAAATAATAATAAAAAACCGACAAATTAATATAAACAAAGGTTTATACTTTGGGGGCGGAAAATTGATTTTCAACACGATTTGGTGCCCGTCTACAGGGCCGCAAGTTATGTGGAAAACCATGTGACCGGGGGTTTAGAATGGAGGGCTAATCGGCATTGGGTTCTTAATAAAGGGAAAGGCTTGCGTTCTGTGTTTTCCCCTGATTGCGATAAGCGCCCAAATGGCTCAGCGCCTGGTTCCAGCACTAGGGCGTATGGAAGGGAAGGGTTAAAGGCTTAGCCCAAGGGGGCTTAAGTCTATAATATATAAAAAATATGATTTTTATAGATTTCCAATGGTTTACAAAGGAGTTTGAGGATTTCGATAAGGAAAAAAAGGGTCTTAAACCTTATCAAAGGGATTTTGATGAAGGGGAAAGGGGAAAAACATGAAAATGAGGGATTTATGGGGGTAAAAAAGGGGTAAAAATGAAGGTTATTTTTGTGGTGGAAGGAAGGGAAAAAATGGGATTTTGTAGCAGTTTTTCTTCTTGTAATGACAACATAATTTCTGAGTTGAAAAGGGGAAAAGTAGTGACGATTATCCAAAGGATAGGATTTTATCAAAATACTTTAAGCATCAACAATTTTAGCAATGAAATTGTTTCTTGAAGGCTATCCAAAATCATTTAGCCACCACTTGATATGACAGAATTTATGGGTGGCTAACAGGTAACATCATCAATAGTGAGATAAATTGCAACAATTAATTTCCTTGGTGTAGAGGTATTTTAATTTTTAACATTTACATAAATTAAAATTTTCTCTAGATTCTACAACAAATTGGTAGCAGAGGAAGGAATATATCTTTATTAGTAAGTGGAGGTTTCTTTATAGTCACCTATTTGAGCAAATATTGCATCATAGATCTAGCAAAGCTAGGGTTAGGCCAACCAAATTATTGGGAAGGCAGCTAAGTATGTTTTACGATATCTCAGAGGATTTACCCAGATTGGACTATGGTATAGAGGGAGTGAAGCTGTGTGGCTTCACAGATGCAAATTGGGAATGAATTCCATCAAACCGAAAGAGTGAATCAAGTGGAATTTTTAGTGTTGGGTCCGCATTTGTTCCTTCGTACAACATGAATCAAATATGTGTGGTGCTCAGCTCAGAAAAGGAAGAATACATGGCTGCAAGTCAAGCATCACGTGAGGCAATATGGATGATAAAGATACTTGTTGGATTGTTTGGTTAGATGGTGGATCCAACTGTGATCTACTGTGATAATGAGAGTTACATCAAGCTCTTTGAGAATCCTATATTTCATGATCAATCCAAGCATATAGGTATATGGTATCACCATTTACGAGATTGTGTGTAGAGGCAAATAATGTTGCTACACTACATTCCAACAAAGAAAAAATATGCTAATGTTTTGACAAAATATTTGTCAAGATGGAAGTTCAAGTTCCATAGGTTCAAGATAGGGGTGGTTGATAATATCTTCATTGTTGAGAGGGAGTATTTAAAAATGTAGCAATAAATTCTCAATTTGATTTTTCCTTGATTAAATTGAGAAAATTTGAATTTTCACACCAGCAGCATGTATACACATATTCAGACCTGTGATATATATCGCGCTTGCTTCATTGCTTTAGAGGTTTTAGCGAAATTCCCAAGGGCATTCCCTAATCCAACCAATGTCTTGTCATCCCAAATTTCCTTGGAATCTAATACAATCAAAACCAAACCAAAGTTATCGTGAATCCCTCCTTGTCAGGGAAAATTGCTTTGTCTAGAATTAAAGGTAGAGGCCAGTTGAGTTGAAAAAGTATGGACCATTCTCAAAGACCAAATTCTAGTCTTATATGCTAGTGAAAACCATAGTAAAAAATTATTTTTCTCCTAGCTCCAGTTTAATGCGCCCCTTCTGTTTTTTCCATTATATCAATTTTAGTATGTATTTTCATTTGCCAACATAAACTTCAAATAATCAAGCTAAATTTGATAGAATACTTTCATTTAAAAATTACTAATTTACACCCTAATGATGCAAAGAAAGTCAAGTTAACCCCTTTTTCTTCCCAAAATTAGATCCTCATAATCCCCCATATCTCTCACACAATAGGATTTAGGTCGAATTTCAAAGATATGACTGAATTTCCATCACTCTAATTTCCAATAACCAGGTCAAGTTGACCTTTTAGCATTGTTGCAGAAGAAACCATGTTATTTGTGTGTAAAGAGGAAACCTTGAATCTTTCAAGGTAAAAGATGAAAAAACACTCACCAAGAAATTTTCATACAACAATCTTGTGCTCTTGTGGTTGGCATACACAAAACCATACAATGTCATATGCACAACCATCATAATCTATCAAAAGGGTTTACTAGGGAATAAACTTGGGCAAGATCAACTCCTCAAATCCAATCAATAATAACTAACAAGTTATATTTATTTGGTTTTGTTTGAGTAAGGAAATGTGATGGAGCTTTAATCACACCATGAATATGTCACTAGGAACCATGAATTGACCATGAAGAATTGGGATATTTGGGTTTGTGACTTATTCTTTGATTGATTCTAGCCTTTTGTTAAAACATTAAAATTACAAGTAAAAACGCAAGTGTGTGTGTGTGTAATGAAATGGTTTAAAAAGTATAATTTAGGCCCTAACATGACCACAAATGGCACAAATTTCAAAGGGTGAGAAAAATTAATGTTATTGTTTGAAGGCTAGTGTTCTTCATCGTGGTTAATTTATATTCTTTGTATCAAAGACTATGAGTATAGCTAGTTTTTTATTTCATGTGTTTGTGTGCTTACCTCTTCATTTCTTTGTTTTTTTAAATCAAATATGAATGTTTCTAAGTCAACGATAGACCATTCCTTATTGACTTGTTATTTAGTATGAAGAGGTCGGAATAAAAGACAGGTGAATGTATCATACATGTTGTCTCTTCCTTTATATAAGTGGTAGCTTCATTCACTATGTAATGGATTTGGGTGTAGATGTGGGTTATAAGTGAGGATGGACCTTTCTTCATGTGAAATTTTCATTTTGAAATGAACCTTATTCTCTTTGAGTAGTAGTAGGTTTAGTTTTTTACCATCCTACCTATGAACATCCAAGCTCATTAAAGCCAAGGACTATTGACATGAATAAATAAGTTTCTTGTGCCCAAAGTTACTCCATCTTATAACCATTGGAAGTGCTTGATTGAGTCTAGTGATATTTTTAAAAGTACCAACCCCATATCTTGTGAAAAAGTGAATCTAGCTCTAGACCACTAGATAATCCAAATGCCTTTGTATTAAGACTTATGGAGATCCATATTTATTGTGAAGTTGTCTCCAACTCTTCTACCATGGAACTAGAATCCACAAAAAAAAATTCTACCATTGCCAACTCTTCATGACTAAATTATGATAAAAATTCAAACTTTTTACATGATCAACAAAGATGCCCTTTAGTTCATGCATTGTGGATGGTTACAATGCCACAATGCCCAATTTTTGTTAATGAATAATGGTTTTAAAGTGAAAATATTCTATTTATATGCCATTCAATTTTTTGTTTTATGTTGACCAATTTTTTCTTTACAAATCAGATATAGTTTAACTTACACATTAAATTTTATTATTTTAATTTATTTATTATTTTTAATTTTCCCTCCCAAATTTTTCTTTGCTTTTGCGCTGCGCTGGAAAGGAAAGTTTATTTCCTCTTTCTTTGTGCTACAATGAAAAGTTTCTCATCTTGCAAAACCCTTTCCTGCCACTTCCTCATCTTGCATCATAGTTTCAGCCCCTGAGAAAAAAAATATTCCTTTGTTAACATGGATTCCTGGCCGTGGGTGATTGCGGGCACTGGGCGGACCTCATTTTCCTTCAATACGGTGAGAAAACCTCTTCCTTTGTTGACATGGATTCCTGCTCATAGGTGATTGTGGGTGGACCTGATTTTCCTTCAATAAGGCAAAATCTTCTTCTGGTTTTCTTCACCGATAAGATTCTTAGCTGGCTTTTGTTATTTTGTACAGGCATAGGTTATAAAAATGTTTTTACATGGCTTACAATGGAGTTTTCATTCTTTCCTATTTCTAGACTGTGGGAGTTAATGAATACTTAATATTGTCCAACTAAACTGCTTATCTTCTTCATAAGACTATATGGTAAAAAAATTGGTAATATACAAAAAGAAAAACTTAAGCATAGTTAAGGTGCTTTTATTTTTGGAACATTAAACCCTGTAGTGAAGAAATTTACAATTATAGGACACATTTTCTTAACATCAGTAAAGCAATGTCGAGATTGTGGAGAAGCCTTTAACATACCGCTATAGGTAGGACTTTGATTTAATCTTTTTGAAGAAGTGTTTTTATCTAACTGTATAATTTCAGAATCAGACATAGCCTGAAAATCAAGCACGCCGGTCTTTGTTTTCCTCTTATTCTTCTTGCTATTCCTGAGATTGTTAATTTTTACTACATGGAAGTTTTTTAAAATCTTAAACTTTCCAGAGTGAATTCTCTTTATATTTGTTTAAATAGAAGAAATTTTGCCATATTTTCTCCGAGGGTTGTTTCCGTGAAGGAGAAATAAGTGAAAAAAACATCCCCTGTGGTAAAGGGAATAAAGTAATGGTTGTAGGATGGGATGGTTAATTTGGATGGGTGACAGCTTTGCATCTTTCAAATAGAGGATACTAGGTTGAGGTTGTTGATAGCCTTGTATGCAGGTTGTTTGACCTGTAGCTTGGGATCGACTCTCTAACTTCCATTTTCTCAATTTAGAAGAGATGGAAGTAAGTCTCTAGCAAACAACTTGACCTCTTTGTGAGAGATGTTTGTGATTTTGATTTCCTTGTAGATACTTTCGAGTCCTTTGAACCCGAGGCAGTCATACACTTTGGAGAATGGAGGTATTCTCCTTATTCCATGATAGACAAAGGAAGAGCAGTCTATATTCAACATAACAATCTGATTGGAAACATGAATGTGCTTTTTGTTATCAAAGGATTCAGCCTAGAATTCCATTTGGTTAAACTGGGTACAATGGATTATTTTCTAGGTAGCCAAATAATAAAAATTCACACCTGTGTTCATTGCATCTATGAGATGTGTGTTTACCACATACCTACCCTTGCGGTCTACATGTTTGTCGAAGAACATTGAGCTATATTCAATAGAATTTGCAGGAGTGAGGCAGTATGAAAATATGTGACCTATCTCGTGGCTTAACTGTGAAATTAATGAAGAATTAGCTCTATCAAGCCTCATTATTACAGCCTCTGTAAAGCCTTGGTTGTTCAATGCACACCTAAATGCAAAACCTTCAAATTTTGAAGCCATCTTGGGGAGCTAGTTATAATGTTGAAGCCACAACTGTGGACTTACCTTTATAAAATTGAATTTATAAAGCCCTCTTTGATGGCTGCCTCCCAACACCACCATTATCCAAATCCGTAGTCTAACGAGGACGCAATTTCGCAAGTGTAATTAATGTTACACTTTCTTTTAGGAAGTAATGGAATTTTTGGGATTTTTGTGAGAAAATTTTGGGAATCTCAATTACAAACTTTAATCTGGGTTACAACTATAAAATTCCAAAATTTTGAATGACCTCAACTTTTGATAACACTGAATCCATTTCAATAATAAAATACAATTCCAAAATTAAATTTCTTAATAAAATTCTTATCAAAAAATTCACTGGACACTGCCTCATCCAAATTGGATAAATCATTTTGTGGATGAATCTTTCACAAAATATAATTTATTGACTTAATGCTAATTTTTTCATTAAAAAAATAAGTGTGTTATTGTGGTTTCTATTCCATTTATAAATTCTCACGATGAATGAAGGAAACATTTGAAGTTCAATTTAACAAACCCAAGTTTGTTTTCTGATGGATCATGGGACTTGAAATTTTAAAATTTCATCGAATTATTGAAAACATATAGATTTTAGGAATTATTTAAACTATTGATTTATGTGTTATTTGTTATTTCTAAGATTTTTTATTAAGTCTATTCCTCGTCATGGCATATATAGGAGGGTATCCTCTTATAGGTTTATAAGGCTAAAGAGAGCCAATGAAATGGTTATAAAATTACAAGTTATATCAAAATTCAAACTATTTCTACTAGTAAAAATAAAAATTTAGATTGTAACATATTTTAATGATAGTTGGTGTTCTTCTCAATGAATTTCATGTTAATATCAAGGTCATGCTCCTCCTTGAGTCTTGATGTAATTGTTTCTGTCCCTAAGCTTGGTCATCAATAGATTATTTTGTTCCTCGAGCTCCCCAAGATGGCTTCATAAGGCCTCTAGTTATCTGGCTAGGTCACGGTAGTTCAACCAGCCTTGAGAGAAAATTTTGTGTTTTCTAGGTCAGCCACCTGATCAAGGGTATAATATCCAACATTTTTCAATGCAAGGATGAATTTAGGTGGGAGTAGATTGGAATTTCCACAACCAGACCATGGGTCACAACCAATACGGACTAGTTTACTAGAGCCAACTTTCCATGCAAGTCCAATTGTAATGTGGTCTATGGAGTTCAAGATGGCTCTCCATATTGTTGAGATATTAGTTCTCAGCCAAAGTCCCCCTTTGATCCATTCAATCAGTTGTAGTGGATGGATATATTTATGTGTGACAACCTTGGTCCAAAGACTATGGACAATTAGGATCTACCAACCCAATTTTGCAGCCAATGCCATGGAGAAAGAGTTCAGGTCTTTGATGCCCCAACCCCCCCACTTTTTAGGGAGGGAAATGAGATCCCATCTAGCCCAAGCATAAGTGTGTCCCTCCTTTTAGCCATTCCGCAGAAACCGTCAGCATATTCTTCGAATCCTGTTGAGAATACCCTTAGGTATCCAAGCCAATGACATCCAGTAAACTGGAATGGCCTCCAGGACAGATTTAATAAGTACAAGTCGACCAACCTGAGAGAGCCATCTGTGGTGCCATGCATTAAGCCTCTTATCAATTTTTGCAATCAGTCAGGTCCAATCAACAATTCTGTAGTTGGTTGGTTTTAGGTAAAACCCTAAATATTTTAGACCATCCTCAAGTCTAATAGAATTAAAGGGGAATTGCTGCAAAGCATAGTGAGTCTCATGTGGGGAGCATCCATGAATGGTAATAGTAGATTTGGAGTTATTACAAGACATACCTGTTTCTTTGTAGAACAATTGTATTATTGAGTTGACAACTACTATGTCACCTAGGGAGCCATTCATAAATATGAGGACATCGTCCACAAAGAGCAGATGTGTCAATATATATTTTTCTGTGATTTTGATACCTTTCAGCCTGCCCCTTTCCCTTTCATCAATTAGGCACCTGCTTAGGACTTGCATAACATGTAGAAATAGTAGAGGGGAGAGTGGGAATCCCTGTCTGAGGCCCCTTTCTGCATGGAATAATTTGGTTGTTGCTCCATTAATGAGAACACTATAGGAGACAGAGGTGATGCAACACATGATCCAGTTGATAACCGATACGGGGAAGCCAAGGTGAGTGAGGAGCATTCTGATATAGAGCCAGCTGGTCTAGTCAAAGGATTTTGCAAGTTTAATCTTAAGAAACATGCCTTTGATATTCTTAGTGTGCATAGAGTGAAGTCCCTCTTGTGCAACCCTAATAGCCTCATGAATCTATCTATTTTCCAGAAATGAAAACTGTTCAGGGGAGATATGTTCAGATAGAATGGGCTTGAGTCTGTTGGCAATAATTTTGGCCATGATCTTGTAAATGCAGTTACACAGGGAAATAGGGCGAAAGTCCTTAAAAGAGGATGGATGGTCAGAATTAGGGATGAGGGCAATGAAAGTAGAGTTAAATGCATCATATACGAGACCTGTACTCTTGGTTTCTTCCACCACCTCCAATAGCTCTTGTCTCGGAAGATCAAAGAAAGCTGGGTAAAATTCCACTGGCCATCCATAAGGGCCAGGGTTGTTTTCCTTCTTGAACCATTTGAGAACTGCCTCAAGTTCTCCCATCATGACCAAATTGAAAAGTTCCTCTGTAGAGTCTCGGTCCACAAACCTAGGGAAGTATCTAGCGACCTTGATGGTTTCTGCCAGTGTGCCTTTGTGAGGGGCTTTGAAGAGGTTCTTGAAGTGTGAAGTGCCCAAGTTGGCCAACTGTTCAAAGGATGTGGCTGAAGTACCATCCACATTTTCAAGTTCCCAAATGGTATTGATGGCTCTTCTACCTCTGAAATATTGCTTAAATAATTTAGTATCCCCTACTTTTAACCATATGGCCCGGTCTTTGAGTCTCCAAGTTTCTTTCCTGACTTTGAGGATTTTAAGGCGGTCAAATTCCAATTTGATAAGGTGATATTTGGTAGCATCAGATGAAAACCCACAATTATTGGGATCCTCAAGTAGTGGGGCTTTCTCCTCTGATATGCCTATGTGTGGCAGCTCTTGTATTTTTCCACATGCCTACAATTTATTTGGAGCTTTCTCCTGTGCTACGCCTACGCATGGCAGGTCTAGTATTTTTCCACATGCCTGCAATTTCGGACAACCAGAGTAATGAAACTCCTTCAACACCAACCTCAAATTTTTGATACCCGCTAATTCTTCCATCTCAGAGCACTCATAAACATCTAATACCCGATGTTAGTATGAATTCTTCGTCGAAGTGTACGAAAAAGAACCACTTTAGCTACGCATAACTAATAGCCCTAACAACAATAGAGGCTGCCAAACATCTTCAGATCTGCGATTAGTAGTTAAAATGCTGCAACAAACAGATCTATAAATGGAAAGACATTAAGCAGTAAAGTAGAGAGTTTGCTCCATGCATCCAACAGACAAGACAAGAACACGATTTTTGAATGAATTTTTATATTACAGGGCACCTGGGAGGAAACAAGAAGGTGTATCCGGATCTCCTCAATGGGATGGGTTCTTTGTAGTCCTCAGCACTTCAGATCTAAGCTTTCTCTCTCTTGTAGATGTAGAAAACCCAATGTAGAAGGTAGAGCTCAATGGGAGCAAAAATGGCAGAAAATGAGACCAAGTGTATAGATCCGGAGTGATCTAGTATGCAACAAAAGGTGAAGAATGAAGGGGAAAACCCTCCTATTTATAACAAAATATTGGGTCATTCTAGATCTTGGTGCATGATTAAAATAATGTTAAGCAAATCTAGATCCACCTCTATGGAATATTTTATTATTATTTGTTGGAGGGAAAGGGTGTTTGACTTGGGTCAAATCCCTTGATTAGTGAAGAATAAATAAATAAATGATTTATTTATCTTTTTAAGGAAGTGGTTGGGATATAATCAAATAAATAATGATTTATTTAATTAATGGTGGTTGATTCGGTCATATTTAACAAGGAATATTATTTAAATAATTATTTCTAGAAAATAATAAGATAACTATGGGTTTATCTCATTAATTTCTTTGTTTTTGGGTTAAACATGACTGGGAATAATAATTAAATTATGGTTTAATTAATTATTCCTTTTGGAGTTTCCTAATTAACATAGTGAAAGCAGTTTTACTTGGGGTAAAACTGGTCTTACATGGTGTACTTGGGTCCATCTAATGATGAAAGGTTAGATGACCAAAAAATGGTGTAACACCCGAAGCTTCGCCAGCTGCACCAACCCTCGTATGTTCCTAAGCTATTTTCATTCACATGCACGCAACTCCTCCAAAGATGTCAATGTCTCCAGGCTTGGCATCTCCTTTATTTGTTGACAATCACTTATGTCTAATTGTTGAAGCTTTGCAAGACCAAAAGGCCCTCCTATTTTTCTCAATACACCATAGAACTGCATCTGTAGCATTATTAGTGATGCTGGCAATGCTCCAATCTCCACCAGATAATTACAATACTCAATATTTAGGTGTTTAATGTTGGGACAAATACCTTCAACAAACGATAGCTCTAATACCCGATTTTCGTACAGCTGTAAATTTTCAAGACGAACCATGCAGTTATTCATGACAGAATCTGTTGATATCTCCGTTCCTATTTTTGAATTAAGAATCTCCATATTTTTCCTATGTTTCAACTATTCAACCGAATAGGGCAAACATTCCAAACTCCTGCGGTTAAGGGGAGTGAGTTCCTTTAATTTCGTTGGATCAAGGAGTGAAGGCGGTAGCTCTTTAAAAAAAGGGCTTCCCAATTTTAATGTTTTCAAATGGCCTAGCTCTCCGATATGATCTCTTGGTAGCTCTTCTAAGATTATGCCCAACAAATTTAGGTCTTCTAAGGATCGTTGGCTTGCTACTCGGGGAGGAAATACCTTCGTTTTCAGACAAAATGAAAGGTCGAATGATACAAGTGTGGTGATATTTCCAAACATTCCTTGAGAAATGATCAACTCGAAGGAGCTTTCCAAACAGAGATTCTCAAGTCGAATAAAATTGCCAAGTGAATGTGGCAGCTCTTGCAATTTGGAGCAATCTGCCAGACAGATGCTTAAGTCTAATTAAATTTCCAAATGAATGTGGCAGCTTTTGCAACTTGGAGCAATCTACCACACAGAGATGCTCAAGTCTAATTAAATTTCTAGATGGACGTGGCAGCTTTTGCAAACTGTAGCTCCCAGAAAAGTCAAGATATTGGAAGTTGGTAAGATTTCCAAACGAGTCCGGCAGAAATATCATGTTTCTTTGATCTCTCAGTTCAATATTTTCTAGGCACTGCAACTGCCACATAGACTTGGGAAACTGTGAAATGGGAACATCAACAATCAACTCCCTCAACTGCATTGGTGCCTTCAAGGATATTAATCTTAACTCTCAGATATGATTATTTTCATTTAGAAAACATGGCTACCTCCCCACTAATTGTGTGCTTGCTGGTACAAGCAAAGAATTTAATTTGGAACATTGAAAAATAAACACAAAAATTTGCTTTAAAATGAAGATGTACCTCACTTTCACTTTTCCAAAATGTTTGTAATGGTTTTTCCCCTGTCACTTGCAAAACCCTTGACTTCTTTATTGGAAGCCAGTGAGGGAGGACAGAGTGGGGAATGCTATTCCAGCAGAGCCATATGAGATCACGTGAGTACTACATGCGAGTAAAAATGCTCTCCAGATTTGGATGCTTAATGAGATCAATGCAAAAATGAGAAAGTTGAAACCTGTTGGAGTCTTTGCTTACTGTAATGAAAATTTGCGGCGTTGTGACCACATATATTGGTATATATAGTGGAGCTCAGCTCAGTGGCCAATATAAGTTGTCTTGTATCGCTAAGTAAAGAATTGTGGCATCTGTTCAGTGGTCCATTCGATGGGCATGGGCATTCATGGAGGTATTATGTTATGTCGGTGAGTACAGAGTCGTGGCATGTGGTCCATTCCCTTGGCATTTGTTCCTACATGTTCTGTGCTTTTATTTCACCTACCATAAAAAAATAGGTCAGGTGGCAGTGCGAATATTTATAATGGTGATGTTAAATTATTAATGTGGGGTTGTATAATGTATATGTTTATCATTGGATAGGGGAGATATGTCTAATGTTGTGCATGAACCAGCAATTTTTATAGTACTGGCAACCCACCAAAAATTGAGATATGTGCAACCAATAATTAAACCCATCCATTAACATCCTCAGATCCGCCTAATTTATGCAATAAGTCCTTAGATCTGCCTAAGCAACTTGCATCCATTAACATTCTGCCTTACATGATCTCCTCAACAATTGAGGCTCTGACTAATATCTTAGTGTTGAAAGCTTCAACCAGTGCATCAAACTATTCAAAGAAAATTAACAATAACAGTACACAACACTATCGTTCACTTAAGGATTTTTAACAATGAGATTCCAAGTAGCAATATTAGTTCATGAATACAAGTCTTATGCAAGCCTTGATAGGATTACTTCTAAGTTATACTTCATCTGAAAGATGAGGATTTTGAAGACGAGCTGGTGATTTGACAGAGGTATAGATATCCAAGATCAAATTAGATCAGAGTCATATATGTTAATGACTTTGCCAAAAATATTGTAACAAACTCAGGTCACTGTTATGGAATCTTTGTCATGCATTAGAATGTATAACAGGGTCACCAGCATGATAGATATTACTCCTCAAATTTCAAGCTTAAATAAGCTTAAAAACTCTAGGATAAATACTTCAGCTCATGCAGAAGATGTGCCACATAAAGAAAAGGTCCCTCTACCTTTTGTTAGCAGGAGAATTATACTAAAAATTGTGCCTTCAGATTTCTAGAATGGTGAGACAGATTCAAGAATAATCATGCAAATATAGATCTTGGGTCATCACAATTACTACTCTATAAAAGACATCACTACTATGTATAGGCTTGAGATTATGTTGGAGATAGTTCTTCATCCACCAAATTATTTGTTGGTGTCCCGTTTTTTGATAGTTTGGAAAATCAAAAGACAAGGCAACATCAGAACCAATCTTTAGAGTTACAGGATCTAGTCCTCCTGTTCTCAGAGAGGGATCTCTCAAATGTTTGTTTGCAAAAGTTTATCTTGTGTGCTTTGAGTATTGGTTTTAGACTAGTTATTAAGTGCAGGTATTTGTTTGTTTGGTTGTTTGGTTGGAATGATACAGCAAAACATGAAGGACCTAGGAAAGATATATAGGACAACAAAATATCTGTTTCATTGGGAAATGGAGTCAAGAAAAGGTCATAACAAACTCATCAAAGGATATGGGATATCAAAGGGCAAATCTAACTTGGCCACGGGATCTTTTTGTTTTTGGAATGGAATGAACATTAATGATTTGGAAAGAGAGTTTTAATTCTCGACAAAGGAAATTTGAAAGAATAATTTGAAACAATAAAGAGTTCTTTGATAGACAGGGCTAACCATAAATTCTACAATTCACACCTTTAAGCAAATAATGATTTCAAAACAACTTTCAAAGTAAAATCTAAGATTCGAGGAACTCCCTATTTCCTCAAAGATTTTATTCTGAAGGACTTTAGAAAACATATAAGATTTACTGATAATTGCAATCATAGAAGAGGGAACACCTAATACATCTATGATCATAATTATAACGACCTTTAAGCCAACTGTTTAAGTGAGGAAAAAGGGCAAGATCAAAACAGACCTCTCTGATTCACTATAAGCAAAGAACTTCAAAGGGAGACTTCAATAACAGTTTTTTTAAGTGGCAACAGACAAGCAGGGAGAACCATAAATCATGTTGAAACCAACTGTCCAAACTATTAAGGAAATAAACAAGCATGAAGACTAAAGAGAAAGAGTAAATCCTCTAAAATACTTCAGCAGAAGAAAACATAGAACAGTGAAGGATGAACAGGTCTAAGGTGCTTCCAGAAGTCATTTCTTAGCCTATTATTTTCTATCCTACTATAGTGAGAAATTATGGAACATAATGAAAACAAGGAAAAACATGAAACAATTCAGAATACTTCACCAACAGCCAAGCTCATGAATCCAATGATAGAGCCTTCTCAAGAACAAACATGCAACAACATCATCAAGACTTCAAGAGACTCCAGTTTCTTCTTCAACTTCAACGGACTATATATTTATTTCAGAGGGTTTCAGTATTACAACTTGTGATCAAACAACAACCAATCAACCAACAAATTCTCATCTTCTACAGAAGTATTTATAGAAGGAAGAGGAGGTGAGATTTGATAAAATATCTCCTAAGGTAATTAATACAGATTCAAGACTTCTTGGCCTTTTGAGGGGCTCGATGAAGAAGTTTACAGGTGTTTCTCTGTATTAACTGTTTTACAATTAATATTAAAGCTCGATAGGAGCTTTGTTGACTTTGAGGCTCTGCATAATGTGGAGTAATTCTGTAGATATTTGTTGCATTAGTTTTCCTGTGGCAGAATTAACTTCTTAGCAGCGCTGGAGGCAGATATTTCTTTAAGCAATAACTTCGGCCTCTGTTTTGAATGGTTTGAGGCAACAGGTGGCTCTTGTAGTAGCTGAGGAATCAATTCGCCTCAGTTGAAGCGGTGGAGGTCCTTTCTTCTTGTCAAACACTTATAATTTCTCCCGACTATGTTTTTTATTTAGGAAATTAAGTTTTTGATAATTATTTTTAAGCTGTAATCTCCTAAATCTGTCTTCAATCTTCATCTCTGTTGTGCTCTGTCTTTCGAACTGATACTCTTTTTAAATGTGGTTTTGAACCACAGTGCCTTGTCAATGTGTAAAGCCGTTGAGCTTTTTAAAGGGTATCAATGCCCATGAAACATTTATAAAATATTGAATGAAACCCTGCGAATGGTTCTCTCTAATAGCCCAAAGGCGCGGAAAACGTCTTTCCCGGCCTTCGGCCCTTCTTCATTATATAGTGGAAAACCATAAAAAACACCTGCAAAACACAAAAAATAGTTAAGAAATCCTACAAAGGTAGGTTAAACTGCCTCAGAAGGCAGGAGAGGAGCGTAGTCATTGGATCGGGACACATGGATGGTCCAGATCTAATCGGGAGATTTGCAATCGGCGGGAGGAGAAAAGGGATACGATGGAAAAATTCCGATGCGATTGCGCGATCGGAAGGGCTAAAACGATTAAGCAATGGTTGTTGATCTAAGAGCAAGATCAACGGTGGGTAATGAATCGAGGAGATGGCCGATCGGGGGGAGGAGGAAAAAGGTGCGATGAAAAAATTCCGATGCGATGGAGCGCAGGCCGTTTGATCGGCTGTCGATCAACGGCAGAGATGAACCGGGAGAAAACCTCTTATAATATATGGAAAAACAAAGGTTTTTTGGTTTTGGGGGCGGAAAAGTGCACAGAATGAAAAGGCGCTCAACTGCGGGGCCTTTAATTATATGGAGGATAATATGCCCGGGGCGTATTTGAAACAAGGGCTAATCGCAATCGGAGTTCTGACCGGGTCTTTCAATCAACCTATTTGAAATATTTGCGATGCGATTAGCACCCAAGATCTTTAACACTTGGTCTCGGGGAAAAGTTATATGGAAAGAAAACAAAAGGGGTGGGGTTTATAATACATAAGACCCAATCGCATCAGAAATTCCGATGCGGTCTTTTTGATCTACCCATTTGATTCCTCCGATTGCGATTGCGCGATCAGTCTTTCAATCAACCCATTTAAATATTAAACACGTGACTTCAAGTTTTTAAGTTAAAACTTTGGATAAGCGGGTTTTGGGTTTTTTACAAAGAAAAAGGGCGATCGGGAAGAAAATTTATAAGGTTTAAGCACCTGAGGCGGGCTTTATGGTTATATGGAAAATAATGTAATCGTGGGTTTTAGATACAAAGTCTAATCGCAATCGGAGTTTTCGGAACATGGTTTAAGACTTGCAATGTTTGAAATTGTGTGATGCGATTAGCGCCGAAAGGCTTTGGCGTTTGGTTTTAACGCATAGGAATGTGGGGGGAAGTGGTTAGGACTTAGCCCAAAGGGGCTTAAGTCTATAGGAAAAACTTATATTTTCATGAATTTTTCAGAGTTTTCAATGGAATTTGAAGGTTTCGGTAAGGTTAAAAAGTGAGTTTTTAACCTTGTAAAGATGATTTTCATGAAGGGAGGAAAAGAAATCATGAAAACAAGGGAGTTTTTATGGATAAAAAGGGGGGCAAATGAAGGTTTGTTATGAGTGGGAGAAGGGGGAAAAATGATGGTCTTTCAGCAGTTTATTTCATGAATTTAGCAGAATTAAATGAGAACAACAATGAGGATTTTGGACATCGGCATGAGGCCTAAAGAAGTCTTCAAGAGCCAACAATTTTTAGTGATAAAATTTGTTCCTTGGAGGCTCAAAAAGATCTTAGCCACCTTTTGGTATAACAAATATTATAGGTGGCTAACATTACTGTCATTAATAATTTACGTTGCCACATGATAGGGTAGCTGTAAAGTCACTGTCAAATTCACTAGAGTGACTCCCATCATTGCCATTATAAATAGGGCCCAAACTTTGGGCTTTATGATGTCTATTCGAAAGAAAATTCCTTGCCGCCACCTAGATTGGCTTCATGATATCAAGTTGTTTTGGGAGATTCCCTAGTACCAAGGTCGAAACCATAGATAGATTAATCTAAATTCCAAAACATCAAATATATGCTGTTCAAAAGGCCTCACGTCTCTCAAGGAAAAATATCATGGCTGAAAAAATATATGGGTGCAAAAGATAAGGAAACAAACCTTAGGTTTCCTAGACCAATTTTTAGACTTGAATGTGGCCAGTTGTTTCAGTAAATCTGCTCGTTCCCAATGCCTGCATGAAATTTTTGATAATCCTAGAGCTGACTCTCCTACACTTATGCTTACAAAAGTCCATGGTAACCAAGAACCAGCCCCTGAAAAACTACCTCCCTTTGGACCCTGCCCCAATCCAGAGCGGTCTGCACTACCAATATTCACGGGTATAGTAGGAGAAGATACCCCTGCAGAACTGTAACAATGCAACACAAGAACATACAAAAGAATCATTTTAATTAAATGAGAACACATTATTGGACTTTCCAATCTGCACAAATGGAATAAGACAAACATTTCCTCAAGTAAACACACGCAAGCCAAATAAATTGATGTAGCAGAAATATAAAATTGAAACATCTAGGCCACAACAAAACATCAGCAAGAAACCTAAATCACAAAGTTTGGGTTTAGGTTTAGGTTATGCAATGATTAGATTTGGTTCGAGTTTTTTTATGAGGTTCGGATAAGGTTCACCACTAGGTTTGTCTATATAAATTTTCTATATATATAGATATATTAACTTTAATATGACATATATAAAAGTAAAAATCAACATCAATAAACATAAGGAATGCTATAATGGACTTGGGCACACAAAGGATAGATTACAAGCTTGATCTGTGACATGAGGTTATGCACTTGAGCTATAGACTTTGTCAATAGCCATGAGCTTTGAGGCTCACTGAATTTTGAACCTCGAGATTGAAGTTGAGGGAACCTTGTGACACAGTAAGAAACAGTAAAAGGAGTGGTCAGAAGGAACAGACATCATTGCCAACAATGCATGTCATAATAGGATCCCTGAATGTATTTCAACATGAGTATGCAAACATATATGCAACACTGCATCTCCTATGCAGGAGAAAAATAGAATAATGAAAAGTGTTACTCTCATTTGATAGAGTTGAATGTAGAGTTAAATGCTTGTTATGAATTCATGAAGCACCACTCAAATATGTACAAAACCTAAAAAGAAATTAAATACAACATTACATATTAACAGACAATTAAATTGCTATCCATCCCCAAAAATCAACAACACAATTACAAAGTATGGTCAAGACAAGCTCGAGTCTCCTACTTCGAGAAATGTACAGCAAACAAAATCTTCTTCTAAATAATGGTTTGCATTTTCTTATAATCAACTGTTTTCATCAACAACCTGTTTATCTCCCATTTATACTTTCTTTTTGAACTGAGAAAGAAATGAGTGTAACAGAGTACCAAAAATATTAAATAAACAGTATTGTGTTATAAATCTCCAATTGAACAAAATTAGAAACTTAGGAGTCAACTACTTAGGTTCCACTTTTAATGTGAACTGGGTCCATCTAGATACTTAGACCCAGTTAAAAACATGATGCAATTTAATGGAGATATTGCAAGTTCCTTACTAAACTTTCATATATTTTAGGCTTGGACAAATTTTGACAAAAATTTCATCTTGGATTATTACATGTTGAAGCCATAGAGAATAAAGAAAAATAGGTACTACTCTAAGCAAGAAGATATGATAAAATAATATTATTTATTTCAAACAATGACCATAAAAGTAGGGAAATGGGACTAAAAGCATACATCAAGTAATGTCCTCTTCTAAATAAATTCAAATTTCCAAGGGAGGACGTCTGACAAAGTAGCCTATCCAACCCCATAGGCTATAGCCATTTGTAAAGGGGGAAACCCATTATTTAATGTTATTGGGGTAACTTTAGATAACTTTGGGCAAAATGGAGGGAAAATTGTAATAAAAGTCAAATTTTGGGCAAAATGGAAGGAAATTTGTTAACGGGGAAGACCCCAAAGGAAATCTATAAAAAGGAGAGAAAGGAATCATTTTAATCATCATGGAATGTGGATCTTTCTGATTTTTGAGCTGAGGCTCTTGGAGGGTTTTTTTAACCCCTTTTCTCTAATTGGTTTCAATGGTGAAAGATGCCACCCTAGCCAATCCCTTCTCTTTACTCTGTTTAAACGTAATTCCGAAGGTAAAATTCACCTAATTGTGGAAATAACGGTTTTCTGAGGGAGAAATTATGTGGCATCAAGGTTTTGTGGCCTTGTTTGGGCAGAAAAGGGCTACTTTGTGACAGCATAGGCCTGTTCAAGGCATTTCCAGGGGTAACGAGGGTCAGAGAGCGAGGTATGTGAAGAATTCAACCCTGAAACCCTATCTGTGGCATGCGGCCCACCTTGAAGAGTCCTTATGTGGCAACAAAATTGTTTAAAGAGTAAATCTTTGGGGCAACAAAGTAGCCCGAGGCCAAATCTTAGGCAGTGGCCCATCTTCAAATGCTAGCACAGGAAGTCTAAATTTGGACAGTAGATCTGCAAAGGAACCCTCTGTGACAACGAGGGCTTGCTCAAACCTTGCTGAGGCTGCAGACAACCCCAAAATGGTTCTTTATGGCAGCAGTTGATCAATAACGTCAATTCTGAGGACAAAAAATCATTCTCGAAGTTCTTTTGAGGTCAGATGTTCTATCTGAGGTGGAAATTGTGGCAGCAAAGGAATATTTGGGGAAGCATATGCTGGTTCAAGGGTTTCTGGACAAGCAACTAACATTTTCTAAGGAAAACTGTGTACTGGGGGCTTGATCTGGGCCGCAAGGCAGGCCTGTAGCAGCAAAGATGCAGCGAAATATGGCTGATTCCTAAGGCTGGTTTTCAGGTCCGACTAAAAGTATTAGAATAAAAGGGTTGGCTAATGCATTAGCAATTTTCATGTATCTAAAATTGTAGTGTCCAATTTTAAAGGACCATGGGCTTATAACCCATTATGTATTGCTCGATTGGTTTCATGCATATGAGTTGTTGCTGGAATTAAATGTTGGTTACACTATTTATTGTATTCAATATTGTCTCTATTTGCAAAAGTTGAAAGAACACTGTTACACTATTTAGAATGAAAATCTTGTTATGTGCTCTTTTCAACCCTATGGGAAATTTTCCCCTAAGGGATACCACAGTGGGATAAGAGTTAGCTCTCTTTCCATCCAGTAGGAATTAGTTTCCCCATTGGGAAAGGAGTACGCAGAGTGCCCGCATAAATCAAGCATGGGAGACCAAAATTGAACATATAGGCGCCAAAACCTCTGAACAAGAAATCATGTGCCTGACTTCTAGTCTGATCCTAGCAGATCCCAGTAGTAGGTAGTTGACTCCTATCATTGGGGGGCCTTCTGTAGAATACCATAGCCGAATCCAATATTAGCCAAAATAGTTGCAAAACATTCCAAAAGGTGCTTTGGTAGAACACTCAATACATCTTGATAATGGGTTATATCAGATGTCTGAAAGATCTTGCATTCAAGACATGAGTACTGCTCCTTCAACTGAATACGAAATATCTCTTATAGAAAAGGATATGGAAGGGGCTAAGACTATTGTACCTTCTTATTTACCTTCTTAAGAAAGCAACATAAGTAGATGTTGGGTTGCCATTAGTGCCTAATGCTTCTTCATCGTCATAAGGGAATACTTTTTAAGTATGAGAAACATGCTCTGTATTGCCATCAGATGCAAGAAAAGAATTTTTAGGAAGTAATGATTAGTGGATCTCAAAATACGGATACTGATTCTGGCACTATCTCCTATTCATCTGATGGAGTTGAAACTATCAAATACAATATTATAGTTATAGGAGCCACTAGACAACTTAAAATAGAAGAGATCATTACTGACGTCCAAAATTCTCATATGGTATGTGCTAAGCCATTCACATCCCTGAATGAAACAAAGAGTGGCAGAGTAGATGATGTTGACCTAGTTACTTCTCAAACCAGTGTTTCTCAAATTGAGGGAGTAACTATGCCATGCGAAAAACAAAAAAAATGGTCCTCCCTAGCATGATCATGCAAAAGAGTCTGTGATCACAAACAGGCTTGAAATAGACACTGCAACACCATTTCAATCAGTAAAAGAGGCAATTACCATGTTTAGAGGAATAGGAAAGCACAAATTTTGAACATGTAGAAACATCAGTTTGTTGAGGCTATCTGCTAAAGATTTCCATATTTTTCCTGTTGTGTTATCTACTAATTCCACAGGCATGACTGGGCCCTCATCAGAATAATATTCTTCGGTGCATGACTTAACAGTGAAGGTAACTTAAAGTTTAATTTTAGTTTGATTCTTTGACTTGCTTTCTCTGATATTATTATTCTCTATACCCATTTGCATATTTGCATACGAGATTCTAAATGGACATTGTTAAATTGTATGTAGGACATTAGGGGTAATGATGTGGATCTGGGCATCTACAAATGCAAGGTTCTACTCATTGTCAATGTTGCCTCTCAATGGTAATTCCACCTCTTGCTTCAATTTAGGATCAATGATTTCATAATGGATTTTACATTTTGCTTCAGTTTGGGATCAATGATTTTATAATGGATTTAATTTATATTATTAGAAAGAAAGAGGAAAGAACTTCTAGAGTTGTGTTTCTGTAATTTTTCAAATCAGGTTTTTTATATGAGTGTTATCTACTGACACAACAGAATAATCTCTGTACTGTTAGAAAACATTTGTGATCCAATATATGGTATAAATAGAGTAGAAATAACTTGAATTGTTCAAGGTTTAACACTCCTTGAAACCATGACAATGAATGCAAGTGAGAATGAAATGGAGGGAGGATATGGTGTCACATGGGAACATATTCAACTAAAATTCTAAATTATTTTCAAGATTGAAAACAACTAATAACTCCACGGTCTACTGTTTGAGGTGAAAGTTTAGGTTGCCATATTTGGGGTTGGCATTTTTGCACCTATATGAATGTAGGTAGAGGACATTCTTTGGATGTTAATGGAACACTGTAAATAATTTTCAGAGGTTTACAATTTGACTTGGTCCATGCAAGGAGTTTGTAACTCTTAGCTTGGTTCGGGTGAACAAGATAGAAAATTCATAAAATGATTGTGACTTGTGAGGTTGCTGTCGATTAGAAATTTTACACTGAGAGTGTTAGGTCCCTATATTACTAGTATAGTCCCTTATTATTGTTAGTGTAACCCCCTTATTTTTATTATTGTACCCTTGTAAACCCCATATTGTTATTATTGTGCCCTTAAATTATTATTTTTAGGTCGGCTAGGATTACATTGTGGCCCCACTAGGATTACATTCTAGCCCCATGGACTCCTATATATAGAAAGGAGGTTTTGTAATTTGAATCATCCAAGAATTGTTCATTCATGTAATGTATTGCAAGTTTCCCCCTCGAAGTGGCTTATTTATAAGGCGTTGATATCTCTTTTCTTCTCTTTTTGGAGTTGGTTTCACAACATTTGGTATCAGAGGTTTGGATTCTAGGGTTTCACTGCTCTAAACAGTTCATCGTGGCATTTTCGCTATAACTTGTTTTCTACGAAGATTCAGAATCTGAAATTTTTAGGGTGCGAAGCCAAAATCCTGAGGAAACTCCTCAAACAATTTCAGAGCTTGGTTCGCAATATTTTCGGAGATATGATCTATGGAAGGTAGTTCTTTTTCAGGCTCCCAAATTTCATCTCAAAGAGGTGATCATGGGAAAAGATTCATAACTCTCTCTCTGAGCATCGGATTGGAGTTCCGTAAAAAGTAGTCACAGGCACATGGACTGTAGTTTCTTGGTTATCAATTTCAGAGCCAAAGGATGAAATAGTTACATGTGGAAAGTCGTACAATTTTTCTCTACTGAACCAGTCCAAAATTGGGTCTTTGTGGGAGATTGGACATAACTTTGTCTTGAAGAATCCAAATCAGATCAGACCTATGGCATTTGAAAGAAGCTGCAGAGGGCTACTACAGAGGTGAATTTTAGATATTTAAGATCTGCAATTACAGAGATAATTCACTTTCAATATCAAGCTCCTCAAAAGCAAGTAAAAGGTGTGTATATTTTTTTTTCCCAAATTGCATAAGTCTTATTTGAAGAATCAAGTTGAATTGATTCCAAGGGCATATTGTAGATATCAGTATTGGATTCTAAAATGGCCCCTAAAAAGAATTCAACACCCATTAAGCCTTTAGAAGGCTCTACTATGACTCATGAAGACGAAGAATGGCAACATGACATATCAAAATTACAAGAGTAAGTGCAACAAATTTCGCTCTCGCAAAGAACAACAAAAAATGAAATGGAAGTTTTGAAGAAAGGCGTGGAAGCTAAGATGGATGGTTTGAAGAAAGGCATGGAAGCTAAGATGAATGGTTTGGAAGCTAAGATGGATGACATGGAAGCTAAGATCGATTAAAAAATGAAAGACAACATGGATACTACAGATGTAGCAATATTTTGATCTCCATAATGTGCAAAACACACAAAAGGTATGCATTGCAACATTACATTTAGAACCAAATTCATTTGTATGGTATCGATGGCTTTGCTCTCGTAAAAAAAAATTCACTTGGTCAATTTTTACGGAGGAAATGATAGCACATTATGAGGATACAAAGAGAAACACCTTCTTTAGCCAATTGATAAATCTCAAACAAAAGGGTTTAATGGGGGAGCACATTGAGGACTTCCAAAAATTGAATATAGGGGTAACTGATATTCCAGAGGAACACAGGATTGATCTCTTCATAGGTACTTTAAAGGATAACATCCAACATGAAGTTCGCATTTTGGAACCTGATTCATTGGAGAAGGCATTCACGTTGGCAAGAAAATTTGAATGTAAAATTACGGCGACAAGGAAACCTACCACTCACTTCTATAAAGAGGGAAGTGTTGCTACTCCTAGATTTCCACAACCTACAAGGTTGACACCACAACAATTGGAAGAAAAAAGAGAAAAAGGGCTTTGCTACAGTTGTGATAGAAAATACACTAAAGGTCATAAGTGTGCTAAGAAGAAATTATTTTACAGAGATTGTGAAGAGGAAGAAGAAAATGAACAAGAAGAGGATATACACCAGGAACCAACCCAAGAAGAGGAAGAAATGAGTCCAACCATATCGTGTAATGCATTGGCAGGAATTACCACTCCTCAAACTCTCAAGATAGAAGGAAATATCAAGAAGAAAAAGGCAATAGTGTTGATTGATTCAGGTAGTACCCATAATTTTATTCATTGTAAGGTAGCCAAGGAATTGAATTGTTTCCTATACCCAGCACCAGAATGTCAAGTGATGGTTGCAAATGGAGGAACTTTAAATTGCTCTGGAAAATGCCATAATATCAAGCTAACCATGGGGGAATATGTATTGACTAGTCCAATGCTTTCCATTCCTATGGGAGGTGCTGATGTTGTACTAGGAGTACAATGGTTACAATCTTTGGGGACGGTAGATTTTAATTTTCAAGAACTTTTCTTGAATTTTTTTTCAGAAGGAAAGGAAGTTGAATTACGGGGTATTGCAGGGAAGCTGGGAAAGATAATAAGCTCTAATGTCATGACAAAGCTTCTAAAGAAAGGACAATGAGGCATAATTGGACAATTATGCTCACTAGAAGTTCCAGCATCAAAATCATCTATTTCTGCAGATCTCCAAAAAGTCTTGGACAATCATTCCAAGGTTTCTGAAATTCCAAAAGGACTCTCACCTATTTGTGATCATGATCATGCTATTCATTTGATTCCAGGAAGTTTTCCTCCAAACATCAGGCCTTATAGATATCCTTATGTCCAAAAGAGAAAAATTGAACGTATGATTGCAGAAATGTTAGAGGCGGGTATAATTCAACCTAGTCAAAGTTCTTTCTCTGCTCCTGTAGTATTGGTACACAAGAAGGATTGATCATGGTGCATGTGTCCAGATTATAGGGAGTTCAATAAGCTCACCATATAAGATAAATTTCCCATTCCTGTGACTGATGAATTATTGGATGAATTACATGGAGCAATTTATTTTACCAAATTGGATCTTCGTTCAGGGTATCATCAAATTAGAATGAAGACTGAAGATATTCAGAAAACAACATTTCGAACTCATGACGGTCATTATGAATTTTTGGTCATGCCTTTTGGCCTTACCAATGCACCTTCTACATTTCAAGGGTTGATGAATTCCATTTTCAAACCCTTCCTTAGAAAATTTGTGCTAGTATTTTTGATGATATACTAATCTATAGCAGGTCTTGGAAGGATCATGTTGAACATGTTGACAGGGTGCTCAAACTATTGCAGGAGAAACAATTATATGCAAAAAAATCCAAATGTTTCTTTGGAGTACAAGAGGTGGAATATCTGGGTCATATTGTATCTCACGAGGGTGTTAAAGTAGACCCTAACAAAATTAAAGCCATTAAGGAATGGAAAGTCCCCACAACCATAAAGCAGTTGCGAGGATTTCTCGGGTTAATAGGGTATTATCGCAAGTTTTTTAAGAATTATGGGAGAATAGCAGCACCTCTAACAACATTATTGAAGAAACATGCATTTTCATGGACTCCTGAAGCAACTAAGGCCTTTGAACATCTTAAAGAGGCAATGTGCCTAGCACCAGTCTTAGCTACGCCAAACTTCACAAAAACCTTTATTGTGGAATGTGATGCCTCGGGAAATGGAATTGGTGTTGTTTTAATTCAAGAAGGAAGACCCATTGCTTTTGAAAGTCATCCAATCAAAAAAATTATTTACAGAAACGTATTTATGAGAAGGAAATGCTAGGAATACTACATGCACTAAAGAAATGGAGAACTTAACTAATGGGAAGACACTTCAAGGTAAAAATTGATCATGATAGTCTTAAACACTTTTTGGAACAAAGACTATCTTCAGAAGAGCAGCAAAAATGGGTCACAAAGATGTTGGGTTATGACTTTGAAATAATCTACAAAAAAGGAAAGCTTAATGTTGTTGCAGATGCACTTTCAAGAAAGAATGAAGAGGTGGAAGCATTGCTTTGTGCCATTTATATTATCCAACCAGATTGGATAACCGAAGCAAGAGATGAATGGAAGAAGGACAAAGATGTATGGACACTCATTCAAAAGTTGCAGCAAGATCTTAGTACATCTTATACATTTAGTTGGAAAAATGATTCCTTATGGTACAAAGATCGCTTATATCTTTGTAAGAATTCCCAACTAAAACAAAATATTCTTTTGGAATTGCACACTTCTCCTCTAGGAGGACACTCAAGATTTTTAAAAACTTACCACAGGGTGAAGAAAGAATTTTTTTGGGATGGCCTTAAATCTGATATTCAAAAGTTTGTGGCGGAATGTTTGGTTTTCCAGAAAAATAAATTTGAGACAATTAAGACCCCGGGTCTTCTACAACCTTTATCCATTCCAAGTCAACATTGGGAGGAGATTTCAATGGATTTTATCACAGGTTTACCTAAGTCCGAAGGAAAGAGTGTCATCATGGTGGTAGTTGATAGACTTACCAAGTATGCACACTTTTGTTCATTATCTCATCCATTTAAAGCAAGTACAGTTGCTACTACATTTATGGATAGAATTCAAAAGCTACATGGAAGCCCAAGGGTTATTGTGAGCAATAGAGATCCCATTTTTACTGGAAATTTTTGGACGGAGTTATTTTCTTATTTGGGTACTCAATTAGCTCATAGCTCATCTTATCATCCTCAATCTGATGGTCAAACTGAGATCGTAAATAAATGTTTGGAAGGATATCTTCGTTGTTTTGTATCTGATAAACAAACACAATGGGTCAAGTGGTTACCTCTTGCCGAATGGTGGTATAACACTTCCTTCCATACTGCAGCAAAAATGACCCCATTTATGGCACTTTATGGATATCATCCACCATCCATCACATCATCTTTAAGAGAAAACTAGAAGGTTCAAGCAGTGGAAGATCACATCGAGCATCAACAAGAAGTTGTCCAACTCTTAAAGGACAACCTGAATTTGGCACAAAATCAAATGAAACAATAGGAAAATCAACATCGCAGTGAGAGAAGTTTTGATGTAGGAGACTAGGTATTTTTACGACTACAACCATACAAACAAATGTCCCTCAAGCAAGCTAAGAAGGATAATAAATTATCGCCAAAGTACTATGGTCCTTACAAGGTGTTGCAAAATATTGGTACCATGGCATACAAATTGGAGCTTCCTGCTTCTTCGCGAGTACATCCAGTTTTCCATGTTTCATGCTTAAATAAGGTTATAGGTGAAAATCTTCCAGCTCAAACAATATTTCCAGAACTTGATGAGGAAGGAAAAATCATATTGGAACCTGAAGCGGTCACGGAAACAAGAACTCAACAGCTACTGAATCGATCAATTTCAAAGTATCTCATCAAGTGGAAGAACTTACCCACCGAAGATTCTATATGGGAGGATGAGAATTTTATACAGAAGCACCCAGAGCTACTCAAGCGTTGAGGACAACACTTTTTTGAAGGAGAGGGGCATGTTAGGTCCCTATATTACTAGTATAGTCCCTTATTGTTGTTAGTGTAACCCCTTTATTTTTATTATTGTACCCTTGTAACCCCCATATTGTTATTATTGTGCCCTTAAATTATTATTGTTAGGTTGGCTAGGATTACATTGTGGCCCCACTAGGATTACAATGTGGCCCCATGGACTCCTATATATAGAAAGGAGGTTTTGTAATTTGAATCATCCAAGAATTGTTCATTCATGTAATGTATTGGAGGTTTCCCCCTCGAAGTGGCTTATTTCTAAGGCGTTGATATCTCTTTTCTTCTCTTTTTGGAGCTAGTTTCACAATAGAGAGCATTGATCAAGCAAACAAGTAGAAATATTTTGAAACTATGAGTATGCAATAGTTTTTATTGACTTGCATGGAGAATATAAGCAATGCATGTATTAAATGTGACGAGCAATGCATAGATGATGAATTGAAACAATGGAAATGGGCTTGGTGATAATGATGTTTTTTCAAACTATTTTTGTTCCATACAAACACTTGGGAAATGCTACATTTAAAATGAATAGTAATTTGTGTCTTATAATAAATGTTTATTGCCATCTCATAGGAAATTAATGACTTCCTGCACACTTAGGCTACTAATGGTATTGCAATCATTTTTCTTTATATACTTTAGCACCATGTTTTGTCATACCTTTTGCTTTAATACAGACATTTATTGAAGCTTTGTTTACCCACAATAAAATTGATATTTCCACCTAGAACCGAACTATTACAAAAGCTTGCTACAAAATTTTAATTCACTATTACCATTTTGTTTAGTATGTTACTTATGTAGCCAGGGTTTTTTTCAAATCTGTTGTAAGAAATGCAAATGCACCATTGCTAAAATGCATCAAGGAGTTACATTGTTCAGAAAAACTGAAACGTACATGGATTTTCTTTTACTGTAGCAAAATTTTGATTTCATCTCACAACTTCAATTTTATAGATTATAATAGGATGTCATAATTTAAGTACTATACCTTGTGGTGCCTAGGTGGTATAAACTAATTCAAAAACCCTTTGAGGAAGGTGATGAATGTGGTTTGAATCTAGTTCAAGCTAACTTGAGGCCCTTGATGTTGTGAAGGACAAAAGACAATACTGCAAAGAGGGAAGATATGAATGTAAAATTGGGCTTTCATCTAGATTTTGATGTCCAGTCCCTTTGAGTGATTTCTAATATTTGTTCATGAATATTCAGACCCATTCTTATTCTTCCTCCTACTGATGTACAAGTGATTGAGTGTGATATTAATAAAGCTGAGAACTAATTTTATACGGCTTTTTATAGAAGATCTAAGGCAAACACTTCTCTGATCCATGGAAAGGAAATATAATAATAGTTTTGATTCATTTTTTTGTGGTGATTTTGGTTTGACTTAAAAAATCTATGGTGTTTATTTCTATTTACAGGTCCAGTTTGATCAATTTGTTGAACAAGGAAAGGTTCTTCACAATTATGCATCTATTACGGAATTTCTTTTGAGCTTGTGCCTATTGTGAATGTCCTTTTCTTGTCATGAGGTAATTTCTACTTTAGAATGTCCTTCATAAAATTATTTTTATTGTCCTTTTTAAACTGATTTTTATTGAAAAACATTATGTTGAGCCCCGAACATCAAGAGTTTTTAAATTGTCTTATGAGCTATTATATGTCAGAATTTGTTCTAATTGCTAAGTTATCAACCGTTGGGGTGATACACAATGATAACAGCTGGGTTGATACACAAAAGTGTTCTAATTCGAATAAGATGGCATGGAATTTTTTCTAGTTGCTACTTTATGAACAATTGGGGTGACACGCAACAATCATCTGATATGTATAAGCGAGAAAGGTGTTTTCTTCTAGGAAGCCAAATGTGTGTTAATGGAGATTCTAGTTCTATATGTTCAAAAGCTTACATTGAAGAAGTGGTCAAAGAAATTAGTGATGATGAATGAGGAGAGTGCCCAATCTGTCTTGAATGACTTGACGATGTAGTCATGGCTTGTTGTGTGCATCATATCAATGTTCCACGGGGTCGTGTCCCCCAGGTTCAGGTGCACGCACCCCTCGCACCCCTCGCACCTGGGACGTGGAGTCTCATGGGGGTGCGTTTCCCCATGCACCCTTTTTGGGGAGCCGTAGGGGGGTGCGTTTCCCCAGTGTGGGAGTCGTGACTCCCCAAAAAATGAGCTTTTGGGCGTCCCCCCTTAAAAATGAGCTTCTGGGTGTCCCCTCTTGAGGGGAGTCGCGCACCCCTAACTTTGCCTAATAAAGCCTTGTATTAAAAAAAAAAAAAAATTATGTGTATTAAAAACAAATAAAAAATAAAACAAAGTTAAACCTAAGCTAAAAATAACCTATCAACCCATTCAGAAACCAAATCTAAAACTAAAATTCTCTCCTGACTGGTGACTGCCTCTCGCCATGTGCTCCAGCCTCCGCCCGCCGTGTGCTCCAGCACCTGCTCAATGTGTGCTCCGCCTCCACTGTCGTGAGCAACCAGCAGGTGCTCTGCCTATTCTCCAGGCTCCCAGCTCTGTTGTTCTCCCGGTAGCAGCCGCCACAGTTGGCCCTCGCCCTTCCGCTCGTCCTTGTTCGTCCGCCCGCCCGCCCGACTGCAGCCGCCACCACAGTCCACTCGCCCACCGCCCGACTGTAGCCGCCGCCACAATCCACTCGCCTGCCCCCCCTTGTCTGCTCGCCCGCCCGCCCTCGTCCGTCTGCTTCCGCTGCCTAGAGGAGCTCTCCACCACCGCTACTTACAAGAAAACGCAGCCTACTCTCCGCCATCTAGGTATTTAAATTTTTAATTAAAACAGAATTTGATTTTCATGTTATTTTTTTCATTTGAAAATTAAATTTTAACAACAGAATGTATATTCCATTAAATTAAAATTTTTAAAATTTATTTTTTTTATAAAATCTTTCATGCAGGGCAGAAAAACTAAAAAAATTTGCAAAATAAATTAAAACACAGCAAGCAACAACTGTAAAATGACTGATCAGGACAACATGAGCAACCACAGTGACACTGACAGTGATAATGAATACACTCCTCAAACAGAAAGTCCATTAGGATCTGCAATTAATGAAACCCATCACCATGGCAGTAGTCCAGCTACTCTTTCGCCCACAACCCCATCAATTGCAACCCCATCAAGGGCATTGGCAGAATATGGAAATGTGACATTTAATCCAAATAAACTTCTTTTTATATATGCTAGCAAAATTTCTGACTCTTCAACCCAACCAAAACTAGGGAAACAAAGAGGTGGGACACGCCGTTGGAAATGCAATGTTTGTGGTCATTCTTGGGTTGGCAGTTATAGTCGGATCAAGATGCATCTTTTGGGTGTAGGTGGCAAATGGGTTAACATATGCACAAAATTAACCATATTGCAAAAATCAGAGCTCTTGAGGATGAAAATGGCAGCAAATGCAAAGGGAACCTTTGCAAGTAGAAAATTCATGGAGGAAGCTCAACAAAATTTTGATGAAGCCACAAGCTCCAAAAGAAATTTAAAAGATAGGAAAAATATGCCTCCACCATCTCCTATTGGGACTAAGGGTTCTCGTTCTTGTGCAGTGGGACCAACTCTTGCAGGGATGTATGGTAAGTTAAACCGTGATGATACAGATGATGCCATTGGAAATTTTCTTTTTGCCAATGACATTCCTTTCCATGTTAGTCATTATCCTTACTACAAGGAGATGGTCAAAGAAATTGCAGCAGAAGGACCCTCATATGTGCCCCCAGGTGAACATAAGTTGAGGACAGTGATATTAGAAAGGGAAGTGGGCAATATTAATGTGCAAAAGTAAAAACTGAGGCAGACATGGATGAGGGAAGGTTGTTCTATTGTTATGGATGGGTGGACATACATTGCCAAACGTCCACTTATCAACATCATAGTTACTTGCTGAGAGGGGCCTTTCTTTCTTAGAGCTATTGATTGTTCTGGAAAGCACAAAGATGCAACGTTCTAATTTGAGCTTCTTCGTGATGCTATAGAGGAGGTTGGCTCTACAAATGTGGTACAGGTTGTAACAAATGCAGCAGCAGTGTGTAGATCAGTAGGATTAATGATTCAAAGTAAATACAAGCATATTTTTTGGACACCTTGTTGTGTGCATGTGCTCAATAATGCATTGAAAGACATTGGAAAAATTGAGTGTGTATCTAACTTGGTGGTAGCTGCAGGAAATGTGCAAATATTTATTTGCAATCACCACACCTCTTTAGCCATGTACAGGTCTCATGCGAGGAAGGAATTCCTCAAGCCTACTGATACCAGATATGCTAGTTATTTTCTTTTATTAGAGAGGATGTTGAAGGTGCAGTCAGCATTGCAAGCCATGGTTGTGACTCCAAATTGGAACAGATGGGCAGAATCCAAGATAGAGGAAGGGAAGAAAATCAGGATTCAAATATTGGATAATGATTGGCGGACAGATTGTGGTTATTTGGTGTCACTCTTGCGTCCTGTAGTTGAGGTCATTCGCTACACTGACATAGATTCTCCTACTCTTGGAGAAATCTATGAGACTTTTGATAGTATGTTGGATCAAGTAAGAGTGGCCATTCGTGAGAAAGACCCTTCCTTAGAGTTTTATACGACCCAGATTCGACCCATTATTCAGCGTAGGTGGGATCGAATGAATACACCTTTGCACATGGCAGCATATGCTCTCAACCCAAAATGGTATGTGCCAAGGACTGGTAGAATTCTTCCCATTGAAGATCCTGAGGTCAAAAAAGGGATTTCGAGCTACCATTACAAAGATGTATAGTTCAGAAGAAGGGAAAACAATCAGGAGACAATGGATGCAATTTGCAAGTCTCAATGGTCCCTTCAACAAGCATGATGCAAGGGAAGATCACAATGATTTAGGTCAGACTGACCCCATTGGTTGGTGGACCATGCATGGGGATGATGCTCCAGATATCCAACAACTTGCTATTCGCCTATTGTCTCAGATTACTAGTTCCTCTGTAGCAGAGAGGAATTGTTCCACATATAGCTTCATCCACTCTATCAAGAGGAATATACTTTCCTCTAGGAGAGCAGAGAAGCTAGTTGCAGTGCACAGTTTTCTACGTCTTGCACATAGGAAGACATCAGAGTATCGTAAGCGACCGGCAACACGATGGGACGTGGATCCAGAGGATAGTGCACAGATAGATGATGAAGATGGACCAGATGAGCTACAACATGGTTTGGTTGGAGTTTCGTTGGTTACTCAAGAGAGTGACTCTGACTCAGATACCGACATTCCCATTGACGGTCCCGATGACTTCATGTAGCAGATGGATGTCGAGGACCAATCATTGAGATTGATTCCTTGATATTGATTTTATTTTCAGTGCTCATTATCCATTTTTAGTATTTACTTTTCAGTTGATGACCTCAAACTGAAGACTCTCGACTCTTAACTATTTTTGAGTTTGAAAGTTATCTATTATGAATCATGATATTATCTACTTCTAGACTTTTACTATTTAGACTTTAGCATGTTCATTGTTTTCACTTTGCTTTCAATTTCGATTCTAGAATAGTAGAATGATGAATGATGAAATTAATTTTTAATTTTTAATTTTTAAAATCAATGTACATTGTACATTGTAGAATGATGAATGATGAGTGATATGGAATCATGGTTCAATGTATTTTGAGATTTCATTATTGAATTTATTTATTGAATGATCATTGATTATGGAATCTGTATGAATATTAGAATTTAGAAATTAGAATACTAAGTATGTCATATGAATAATGTACATTGTAATATCAAATATGTAGGTACTATGTATCAAAATTATTCAAAGAATGATGAGGATGGATCAATGTATGTCATTATTCATTTCAATTATGAATTTAAATTTAGTATTTAGTATTATTTAACAATGAATATGAACTTGAACTATATATATATATATATATATATATATATATATATATATATATATATATTATTAAAAATGATATACCCCAACGACTCCCGCACCCCCGAAATTTCCCTAAAATTTCAGGGTACTCCCACACGTCCCCCCTGTGCATCTCCTCGCCATCCGCGTCTCCCCGCACTGGAGTCTTGGTGGAACATTGCATCATATGTGTCATTAGTGCCTACTAGCAAGTTGGTGTAGCTCTTTGGGGGGTGGTTGTATTGCTTGTGCTAATTCCAGTTAATTTTCTTTGTATGACTAGATTAATTTGTTTGTAGATTATTGTTTATTATTATCTATTTGTGCAAGTCAAGCTACAAGGGTGTCACACTGAGCTAACTCCATTGAGTTATTTTTTATTAAGTTAAAAATAAGGGCTTGCATGATTATATATTTTACAAGGATTATGCCATTATGTGTTGAACGTTTTTTAAAAATCAATGCCTATTATACAATCTCAAGGACTTCCATAACTCCTTACATAATTCTTTAAAGAGTGCCAGCTCAATGGAAGAGCACCTGCCATGCAGGAGGTTGGTGGTTCGATTCCACTGTACCCTAATATGAATTATTAAATGATATTGTAGATTTTTCTAATTAAATATTTTTATATTGATTTATTTTAATGGTGAGATATTTTTCTAGATTCATTGTTTTATATTGTCTCTAGAGAGACAATAGATAGGATTATAGACATTGTCTCCATAAAGACAATATGTCTTTAATTCCAACTATTGTCTTTATAGAGACAAATTTTAACACAAAAATTTGAGACAATTTACCCAAAATTGTCTTAAAACCCCCCTTTGTGTTGTAGTGCTACTATTGTCTCTAGAGAGACAAAAATGAAATTGTCACTGGAGAGACAAAAATTCTTGTGTTATGTATTGTCTTTATAGAGACAATATTTTAAGACAATTTAATTTAAATACAATTTAATTTGAGACACCCGCTTAAAGACAATATTTAAGACAATACACAAGTTTTCTTTTGTCTCAAGTTAAGACAACTTACCCAGAAATTGTCTTAAATATTGTCTTAAAACCCCCCTTTATGTAGTAGTGTCTTAGTCTCTAAGAAAAGATGTTAGTGCCTTGACAAGGTTATGAAAATTAAATATGGGTATCAAAGCCTTGATATGGCGAGGGGTGGGAACCCAAGATTTAGCCAAATTATAAAGCTTCTAGGAATCTAGGGCCAAACACAATGACTCAAACCACCACACTTAAAATGAGTTTTAAGCATCGTATAGGGCTCAAGGTTCATGAATGACACCTAAAACTACCATTTATGACCTCTTAAGGGGATCTTTAGCCTTCATGTAGGGATATGGGTGTCATTAGGAAATTTCAAGCATTGGTTGTGGGCCTTGGGTCCTTGGACATGATTGAGAGATGAAATTAAATCATTTAATACTAAAGGAAGCTTCAAGTCACATGGGGCCAACAACAACATGATGAACCATCATAAAGGACCTTTACATGATATCCTTGGTATTTGGATGGGGATAGTTAAGATTATGAGGTTTTGAACATTAAATATGAGGGTTTGGACCCTATCTATGGTTAAGGAAACAAACAAAAGAGTTAGTCCTTAATTCTTGGACATTGGATAAACCAATGATCCTCGTGTGTTTCACAACATGGACTAACCACCTCTTGTGGATCCCGATCTCGGGCGATGCGATCGTTGACTAACACCTACGGGTTTTGGTCTAATGAAAATCATGATTCCCAACACTAATGGAATGTTTTAGGCCTCTTGGGCTACGAGAGATAGGTTAAACCACCATAAATGGCCTCTTCAAGGCATCCTTTGTCTCTGATATGGTACATTAGTACCATCAACATTTTTTGGGATTGGGTGTGTGTCTTGAGGCATCAAACATGGTTGGGGGAGGAAACATGAACCTTAGTCCCTAAAGAAAGCTTCTATCCATCCAAGACAAAGAAGGATGCCTTGAACAACTATGCCTGGCTTCTTCAGGGTATTCTAGAATATGATAGGAGATGTTGGTGGACTAGGTGGTTTTGAATGGTAGGTACATGTGCACATGTTCTAGAAATTATAATCAAATCTAATGCTTAGATGAGATTGTCAACTGTCATGTTTTTAAAATTAAGTATGGGTTTATAGAAACGAGATATGGTTAGGGGATCAAACCAATATTTAGACCCAAAAGGGATGTTCTAGGCTTCTAAGAATAAGAATGACACAATGAACCCCCACAAATGGGATCTCAAGGGAAACATTTTCCTCTAACTAGGTATATCAATACTATTAGCACTTTTGGGCTCTATGTATGGGTCTTGTGGTCGTACATATTCTAACAATAATATGCACACACTTTAGAAGACATGTGTGCTCCTACTTAGGAATATGTGCAAATTCTAAAGTATGCATGCACATGCTCTTGTGTAGGGACATGTGTGTTCTAAAGTATGATCATCTCATCCTTAAGAATGCACAAGTGAAACTAAAATATTGATTTGGCAAATGTGCACCAAGGCTATACGACTAGGAACACATGCACATTCCTATGTGTGCACAAATATACACATCACATTGACACTATTTTTACCATTAATTTCATGCAAGTATCTATAATGTAATGGTTAGTTTTTCATTTTGTCAAAAAAAAAAAAAAAATGTTCCAATTTCATTATTTGTACTTTCTCCAAGGTTCAATTCAACCTCTCAACACCACTATCTTTATAATGAGTATGTGGAGTGGTCTTTTGTTTCACAATACTCTATGATTTGCAAAAGTATCTCAAACTCTTGGAATAATATTCACCACTATTGTTGCTTGTCTTTCAACAAAAAAACATAGTTCCTAAAAACTTTGATATTGATACTTTGCTCCATACTTTTACTTTCATTGCAATCTTTATGTATCCTTGATAATGTGTGGAGTGTCCATTTGAATCATGATCTTGATGGTGGAAATGGATTCAACACCATCAAAAACCTCTAGGGCGCCCAAAATATTAAATTTTGATAATTATAACGTGGATTTACAAAAATCCATGCCAAATTTTCTTAAAATCTTACCGAAATTTCCATAATTTTCAGAGTGACAAAGCAGTCTAGTTAAACTATGGCATTAAAAACAACTTTTTAAAATTAAGATATAAATAATTTAAAACTATTTATCATTGATGGATTATAACTAAAATGAATTTTCACATCTAACTTGTACACATCCCAAAATGAAACGTCCCTCTTTTTGAGTGCAGATTTTTACACCTAAAAATTTGATCACTCTTAAAGGTTAAATTTCTTAACATGCTAAATTTAAAATTAATATATATATATATATATATATATATATATATATATATATATATATATTAAATTTTATCATTTATTTTTAATAAATTTGTTGGTGGATCTCCATAGAGTCCGTTGCTTATTAGCAACACCGACAACGCTACGGATCGACTCGAAGTAGTGCTAATTCACAACAAAATGTCTCCTTGTAGAACTTCTTACTCCTTGCTTATTACTATGAAGATGGGCTGTGAAAAGAAATATTTAACCTTTTGACACACGTCTCTGACGTAGAAGTGAAAGTAAAGAAATTTATTGGGAAAACTACGCAGAATTTTATGGTTTATAATCCACGAGTATGTGGGATAAAAAGGTGTGCTGTTTTAGAGCACGTGTTATACGTTGATCGAATAAATCTTGTCCAATCTTCTGTGGGAGACGATGACCTTTATCTTTTAATAAAATATTATATCGTCAATATACCAATCTCATTGTACATGAAGGTAAGGTGTATATATCTATGAAAGCGTACAGCAAGCCAGCCTGTACTCTTAAAGGCTACAACAACCCAACTTGTAGTCTTAATTGTTCACTAAACTCTTCGAATATGAAGCTCGATCACGAGGGGAAAGTGGATGTGTCCGTGTGCAGTGGCGCACCCAATAGAAATAGTTTGGTAACGTTTTAATAGAAACAAAACAATTCTTTATATGGATTTGTTGTCTTCTTACATCAATAGTTGACATTTCTATGATATAGATATTCGGTGCAGTTGTTAGGATGGATACGCAGTGATTTGTTTGTTGGAGGTTTGAGTGATAGATTTTGACCGCAATATCCGGAAGAAACATCACCATAGGGAGTGTTGCTTGTCTTGCTGGGGGCTACAGAGCAACTTATAGGCAGCATATAATTGCTTGGAGATTTCCTGTCATCCCATACTTTATTCTTTTAATTAATCCACATTAATCCACATGTCCCTTGGTGTCTCGGTGATGCAGGGGCATTAGGCTCAAAACAACTTTTGTCCATAAATAAATGTAAAGGGGATCTCATGTTTTATTTCCCCATGTAAATATTCATAATTGGGTTATTTTTAACTAACTAGATAAAATTGTAACTACCCGAATGATTAATGGGCACCTGAAGAGATAGTCAGTTTCAGAATTTAAGCTAATTTTAGGAGTCCAAGAGTCATCAGGGACATTGAATCGATTGATTCCTAATTTGTATAAAAAATAAAATCCCTATGGCAGAGTTGACAGACCTGCTCAGAGACCTGTAGAGAAAACTGCGTAGACTGCGTGGTGTTGTAGAGTAGGAGGCCAATTGCATCGAAGACCTAGCCATAACAGAACTTGTAAGTAAGTTTCAAGAGTATATATGAAGAATCCATTTAGAAACACATGTGTATTGTTTGATTAGATGATGCTGGTATTGACTGGTTGAATTCTCTGTAAGAGTACGAATTTAATGCTTAGAACTCATGTACAGTGAGTGAATTAATTTTCTATGTGAGAATGTTTAGTCTTTGTGAACCATGTATGCATGAAGGATTTAGTTCTATGACCTGTGCATTCCTTGATTGAATTATGCGTGTGAAAATCGATGTGAATGATGAGCTTATTGTCTCAGAGTGAAAGGAGATTTTGATAGAGTTCTGCATACATACGATTGAGAGGTCTCAGCTGTAAGAGAATGCCTACTTGGTATTGATACGAATTAGTAAGAAGTGGTTGGTTCGATTGCCTAATCGATGGTCATTCCTTTCTTGAATCCATAGTACAGAGAATTGATGGGATTGACCCTTCTTGGTGAAGGACGCAGGTGGCTTTTATTTCTGTTGTTCGACGTGCTCCCGAGTCCCTGTCTGTCAGAATTAGCATGAAGGGAGGTCGAGTACAGTGTTAGAGTGGAGGAAGGCAAGTTCGACCAGAACAGAACCTTGGAAGGGCAAGTCAAATGGTTGTGTTAGGTTAACGGGGTAGGATGGCGTTAACATGGCGGAGTGTAATGAAAGGAGTTAGACGGAACCTGGAACCATGAGGGCGGAACAAGAAATGAACAGTAGAAGTGGCTTCACAAAATAACCAGCAATATATCGCGAGTTGGAAAAGTGGTAAGCAATATTTAAGAATTCGGAGCGATCCCATAGACTGGGTGACGCATGTCCCTGAGTAGTTTTGAAAGACCAATCTCATCGCGAGTTAAAGCTCATGCATCTAGTCTGCGCAATATCCATTGATTACCGTCGGATCAGTTGGTTGGGCGCGACGAAATGGTGATCATTGGATGGAAATGGTATGTATGATGTAGTCCATACGCTATTGTTGATTCATTTCGTTGGTATTAAATCAAACAGTGTCGAGCCTTTAACTGTAATGCGGGGCCCAGATATATAGCACGTTGGTATGGTGAGATCGTTGAGATATTAACATCTGAGCTATGAAGAATCGAATATGATTCGAATTAATAAGATGGGTTATTAATATGGTTTAATCTTTGTTGAGGTCACGTGCTTGAGTCGAAATTGGAGAAGAGTCAAAGTGAAGAAAATTGCCACTTGGTTGGATTTGCGATGTGTTGAAAAGTGTCAACACGTATATATATAGGGGAGGTAGCTGGCAATACAAATACTTATTTAATTACTCCCACGAAGACAGAACTCGAATATATCGATTTAAAATCGCGCGGTTACATCAATCAAATGGAGCGCTTTTGATAGGGGCCAAGCGCCTTGAAGTTATAAACGCTTACAAATGTTACCCACAAAGAGTTGATTGGGTTTGCTACAAAAAGCACTGAATAGTGGTTGTGTGATTTTTAGAAACCATAAAAGTATTACTTTGATGTCTCAAATCTAAAAGATTTGAGATATCAAGCTTTAGTATTCTTGTCGGAAGATTGCCAGACTTAAATTTATTTGGCAAAAACCTAGGATGCATTTTGACATGGAAAAGGCTGTGGGAGAGTGAATTCGAGTGAAATGCGGGGAGACTAGCCATCAAGTGGTATCAGAGCTAGAATTGGATTAGCTCTTTGAAATTTGACTTTTGAAATGCACATGTACTGAACAGGAAGGAAAAGTTGAAGTTTAAATTTGTTTAACAGAAAATTTGCAGATTTGATTTGACTGAATATGCAGTGAAGGTTGATATTTACAGAATCTGGAGTTGAAGACAGAGTGTCTTGAAGAGTGCAGCAAATAGATGCAGTGCAGGTGAAAGGAGAAACAAGATCATTCAGGGATCTTGAGAGGTAAGATGATGAGCCTTATTTGAACTCTGGTTGGAAGGATTTGTTTGCAGAATACAGAGTGCAAGCAATTGAGGAAGAGATCTCAGCAAGAGGCAGATCACAAGCTTTGAGAGCAGTGATAGAAGATTCCAGCAAGGGATTCCGAGTGCAGAAAGAGTGTGGCAGAACCTGGAAGATTCCCAACTGAGGTTGGATGAGAAAAAGACAGAGGTGTTCTTGAGGAAAGTTGCAGAGTGAAGCCTAGTGAGCAAAGGAGAGTGCTCAGAAGGTTCCAACAAAAGAGGGGACTAGTACTTGCCAAAAGCCGGATCTAGAGGAAGGGATTGGTGAGGTAAGTTGCAGCAAGAGAGCTTGTTGTTGCAGAGGCTTAGTGCAACTTGTGAGTGAAGAACTCCTAGGGAAGAAGATGGGTACTGACAACCACAACAGAGAGTGCAGAGGTTCTGAGAGAAGCCACAACAGAAAAGTGAGTGAAGATGCCAAAGAAAATGGCATGAGAAAGAGACTCACTGATGAAGAGTATTGGAAGGAAGTAATTGAGATCAGGGAGCAGTTCAACAGATTGAAACTGAGGATAGAAGAAAGCCAGAGAGTTGGTTGGCTCATGAAGAAGAAGATAAAGTGGCAGAGGCTACAAAGGAAGAAAGAACAAATGATGAATGCTCAGAAGAAGAAGGAAATACTCAGAGTGATTGAGTATCTGGAGAAGGACTTGGAGACTAAAGCTTCAAGGGGGACCAAGGGGTCCAAGAGCCTTACATCTGACATATCTTGTATGTTTGCAGGAACAACAGGAGAGAGAGAAAAAACCGTTGATGTTGTCACTGAGAAGGAAAATGGAGCAGCTACATGTTTTGAAGATGTCCATGCACAGTTGGAGAAAGATTATGCCTTCCCACAGGTTGGAAGAAGAGGAGATTTAGCTTATAATGATGGCCAGAAGCTGGAGGTTGAACAGTTTGAGGAATTTGAAGAAGAAACTATTGAAGAATATCTGAAGAGCATGGAAGACTTGGAACAACAGGAAGAATTGGTGATCAAATCACCAAATGAGACCATGAGGTCTTATGTTTTTGCATCTGACAAGTTGTGTGTGAGTGCAGGTGTTGATGAAGACAGTTCACATGATGGAACTGTGACAAATGAAGATGACTGTTGCCCAGTAAAGTACGATGAGTATCTTTCAGATGAAGATCAGATTGTGTTAATGCAGCAGAAGGAATTCATTAATTCCTTGTTTTATAGAAGGGATTGCCTCAAGGAGGACACGACGTTTGTGTTTGATGATATTGAGTTTGTCATTAATGATGATAATGAAAATTTTCTTCTATTGAATGGCCAAGTAAGGAATGATGGACATGTAGCTGAAGTTTTTGTAGAGATGAAGAGTCGGGATTCTATTATGATGAAGGCTGAGGAAATAGTGACAGCAGAAGATAATGAAGAGGAGATGCCAAGATTGTGGCATGAATCAAGTGTTCTGGAGCAGAGGATAGAACCGCATAGAGAAGGAGTTCATATGGTAAGGACATAGATGATTGAAGATGAGAGATTTAATTCCTATGAACTAGAGCAGAGAGGCATCCTTGAAGGGGATGGTGCAGAGGAGAGACTAACTGACAGTATCAAGAAATGTTTGAAGGTTTGGAATCAGCATTCTAATGTGCTGATTGAGAAGAAAAAAAGATTGGGACAACATACTGAGATGCTAGCAGAGTAGAGAAAGGCTCTGAGGCCTTGTGAATTTGATGCTGACAATTGTTTAATGAATGCAGATCCTGTTGATGATGGAGATAAGTTGACAGCATGGGTCAGTCAATTGAAAGAGAAGGAGAATTCTGTGGAAGATTTTAATCCACGGAATGGAGAAATTGAGCTGCTAGAGAGTATGCTGAATTAGCAGGATTTAATACAAGAGAGAAAACCTCAATTTCAAAGTTGGGGATTGCAGAATGTGAAGACACAATGGGATGAAGATAGAAAAGAATTGATGATTGAATCATCAGTTGGGACCGTTGGGTCTTGGGGTTTTGGAACTAATGAATTGGCTGTGTTTGCAGGAATGACAAAAAACAATCCATCTTTTGAAGTTGGTCTGAAGGGTGATGAATTGTTGAAGAAGGAGAAAGGTGAGGCTATCATGCCTCATATGAATGAACTTGTTGTTTTTGTAGATGACAAAGAAAAGGAGCTGTTGCAGAATGAAGATGAGCAGCTGGAAGAAGATGAGACAATCATGTCTCATGGACAGAATTTGGTTGCTATTGGTAGCAGAAAGGAATTGGCTTGTTCAATTAGCCAAGAGAAGATTGGGGAAAAGGCTGTATGGAAGATTGTTGGGGCTTCTACAACAATGGAAAATCATATTTTTACTCTGATAGAAGGTGAAATCTCAGTGGTTGAAAGACTTGAGGTGATTAGCAGAATCGTTCAAGAAGAGGGAAGGCAATTGCTAAGGATTGCCCAGAAAGAAGAAGAAGAACATGCTAAATCCAAATTTCAGCATGCTGATAATGAAAGACAAGTGCGAAATGAATGGCTGAAATGTGTGTTAAGAACATCCAGAAAGGAGTGCAAAATGCCAAAACAGCAGCTTGGAGTGTTTCTGAAGAGAATGTTGAAGCAGCAAGCTGAAGTGTTGCCAGCAGAGCATAAATTTTTTTATTGTTGCAGAGATGGTATGGATGATTGGGTGGCGAATAGGGCAGCACTAAGAACTTAAGAAATAAGAGTGCAGCAAACAGAAGTAAGAGCCCAACAGTAAGAGGAAAGATTAGATAGAGAAATAGCATTGATAAGAGGGCTGATGATGAAGATGTCTGGGAAAAAGGCAGCAGCAAGGAAACAAAGAAGTAGCAGCACAAGAAAATCAGAAAGAGGATGTAAAGGTGCAACCTGTGGAAAGCTACAACATAAAGTATGGAAGCCAGGAGGAATGCGAAAGAAGAACACTGCAACGGATGGCTAGTTGCAGAGCAAAGTTTGGGATCCAGGCAGACAAAGATGAAAACCATGATCAGGAGATCATGAACTATTTTAACCTGGGGAGTCTGATGCAGGGGCATTAGGCTCAAAACAACCTTTGTCCATAAATAAATGTAAAGGGGGATCTCATGTTTTATTTCCCCATGTAAATATTCATAATTGGGTTATTTTTTAGCTAACTGGAGAAAATTGTAACTGCCCGAATGATTAATGGGCACCTGAAGAGATAGTCAGTTTCAGAAGTTAGGCTAATTTTAGGAGTCCAAGAGTCATCAGGGAAGCTGAATCGATTGATTCCTAATTTGTATAAAAAATAAAATCCCTGTGGCAGAGTTGACAGACCTGCACAGAGACCTGTAGAGAAAACTGTGTAGACTGCTTGGTGTTGTAGATTAGGAGACCAATTGCATCGAAGACCTGGTCATAACATAACTTGTAAGTAAGTTTTAAGAGTATATATGAAGAATCCGTTTAGAAACACATGTGTATAGTTTGATTAGATGATGCTGGTATTGACTGGTTGAATTCTCTGTAAGAGTACGAATTTAATGCTCATAACTCATGTACAGTGAGTGAATTAATTTTCTATGTGAGAATGTTTAGTCTCTGTGAACCATGTATGCATGAAGAATTTAGTTCTACGACCTATGCATTCCTTGATTGAACTATGTGTGTGAAACTCGGTGTGAATGATGAGCTTATTGTCTCAGAGTGAAAGGATAATTTGATAAAGTTCTGCATACATACGATTGAGAGGTCTCGGCCGTAAGAGAATGCGTACCTGGTATTGATACGAATTAGTAAGAAGTGGTTGGTTCGATTGCCTAATCAATGGCCATTCCTTTCTTGAAGCCATAGTACAGAGAATCGATGGGATTGACCGTTCTTGGTGAAGGACGCAGGTGGTTTTTAGTTCTGCTGTTCGACATGCTCCCGAGTCCCTGTCTATCGGAATTAGCATGAAGGGAGGCCGAGTATAGTGTTAGAGTGGAGGAAGGTGAGTTCGACTAGAACAGAACCTTGGAAGGGCAAGTCAAATGGCTGTGGTAGGTTAGTGGGGTAGGATGGCGTTAACATGGCAGAGTGTAATGAAAGGAGTTAGACGACACCTGGAACCATGAGGGCAGAACAAGAAATGAACAGTAGAAGCAGCTTCACAAAATAACCAGTAGTACATCGCAAGTTGGAAAAGTGGTAAGCAGTATTTAAGAATTCAGAGCGATCCCATAGACTGGGTGACGCGTGTCCCTGAGTAGTTTTGAAAGACCACTCTCATTGCGAGTTAAAGCTCATGCATCTAGTCTGCACGATATCCATTGATTACCGTCGGATCAGTTGGTTGGGCATGACGAAATGGTGATCGTTGGATGGAAATGGTATTTATGATGTAGTCCATACGCTATTGTTGATTCATTTCGTTGGTATTAAATCAAACAGATTCCAGCCTTTAACTGTAATGCGGGGCCCAGATATATACCACGTTGGTATGGTGAGATCGTTGAGATATTAACATCTGAGCTATGAAGAATCAAATATGATTCAAATTAATAAGATGGGTTATTAATATGGTTTAATCTTTGTTGAGGTCAAGTGCTTGAGTCGAAATTGGAGAAGAGTCAAAGTGAAGAAAATTGTCACTTGGTTGGATTTGCGGTGTGTTGAAAAGTGTCAACACGTATATATATAGGGGAGATATCCGGCAATACAAATACTTATTTAATTACTCCCACTAAGACAGAACTAATATATATTGATTTAAAATCATGCGGTTACATCAATCAAATGGAGCGCTTTTAATAGGGGCCAAGCGCCTTGAAGTTATAAATGCTTACAAATGTTACCCACAAAGAGTGGATTGGGTTTGCTACAAAAATCACTGAATAATGGTTGTGTGATTTTTAGAAACCATATAAGTATTACTTTGATGTCTCAATTCTAAAAGATTTGAGATATCGAGCTTTAGTATTCTTGTCGGAAGATTTCCAGACTTAAATTTATTTGGCAAAAACCTGGGATGCATTTTGACATGGAAAAGGCCGCGGGAGAGTGAATTCAAGTGAAATGCGGGGAGACCGGCCATCACTGGGGGATTTTTTTTTTAAAGAAAATAATCACAATAATTTTATGGAGTAGTCTTTAGTGAGATTTTTTGGAGTTTTTGGTGTCGAAATTTGGTGAAAAAAATTGAGGTAAAATCTTGATTTCTGTTATTTAAACTAGTTTTTTTACTTTATATATAGATTCAGCACCCTAAAAAACCCCTAAGACATTAAATTTCTGTTTTCAATAAATTTTTATTGGATTTTAAAGAAATTACACCAAAAAAATCCACTGGAAAAACCTTTAAAAAGTGGCACTAAAACAACTCCTAATCTTATTAAGAAAAGAAAATGAAGAGGTTTTGGTGAGAAAGTTGTACAATATAATTTTATTTGAGTTGTTTTCAATGTAATTTTTTGAAGATTTTTTGGTATAATTTCTCGAAATCTTGTAGTAATTTATTGAAAATAGAAGTTTGATAGTTAACTTTGCACAATCGAAATGCTTTAAAAAATTTTAGGGTGCTGAATCTATATATAGAGTAAAAAAAAACCAGTTTAAATAACAGAAATAAAATTTCACCTCAAAATATTTCTCTGCTTTCCAACAGAAAAAAACTCCAAAAAATCACTCTAAAAACAACTCCTAATTCAAAATATTTCTCTAAATTTCAGAAGAAAAAAAACTCAAAAAAATCCCTCTAAAGACAACTCCTAATTCTATTGCCATAGAAACAGCTGAAAGCGATAAAGTATCACGTGAAATAAAATCATGGAAAGGTGAAAGAGTTAGGTGACGCACAAAAAAAATGCGTGGCAGATTTTGATGAAGGAATTGGTGCACTGGACAGTAAAGTCAAGGAATTATATAAAGCTCTCATTATAAATCAGGTGAAATTGTTGGACAATCTAAGCTACTCTCTTTGATCAGCACAACCCATTGAGGTCACTATATAAAGGGTTTTGTTTTCTTCAAAAAAAATTGCAGGGAGAGGATCGCTGCCGGTTTTTGATAATTATAGTTGAGCTGTTGTTGGCCCTTGGAAGTGCTTCAACAACCAGGAGTCCAGATGTAAAAATATTGGAAATATAATATCTCAAAAAGTACTGCAAATATAATTTCAACATTACAAACATAATTTCTTGTTTACTAAAGCACATTCATATATTATATGTAAATGGTGTATGTGTAAACACACTCACACAAGCTGATTACATTCAGATTACTCTATTAAATAGAGTTTTTGATATCCAAATTATTCCTAATTTAGAGAGAGAGGTTGAGAGAATTTCTCAACTATCACAAACCAACTTCTCAAATATAGAATGTAAGCATTAACTCCAACATCCCCCTTAATGATTACATTACAAGAATTTATTGAAATCACTCATAAATAACAAAAATAATTAATCATTCTTTATCTTATCAGTAAATGCTCCATCAAGCTACCGCATAACCCTCGTAAAGGTGTAGTTGGCAAGTTCGATTCCCAAGTTCGCTTCCTCAACTCCTGAATCAAGGACCTCCCGAAGTCAATTACTCGACAGCATCCCAATTTGTCGCATAACCTCATTAGAAGACCACTCTACGTCTTCAACGAATGAGGGATCCTTCCCTAGATCTGCAATTGCCATACTATCTCGACAACCATCCATATTGAGCCTTACTGCCACTTGATCTCTTCAAACACAATTGATTGCATATTTGAAATAGCTGAACTCCTAGTCATTCTATGGACGAGCTCCCATCCACCGAAATACATGGGTGCTAACCGATGTACTCGCCAGTTATCTGGGGAAGTCGTCTAGATACAGAATGTATCTAGATTCAACTATCATAACCTTTTTATCTAAGTTTGAAAAATTCATCCTCACTTAATTTACAAACAATATTACTAAATCACAAAAATTTCAACACAACAGATTCAACCAATACTGTAGCATAATTTATATAACGCGTTTCCTACCACTACCTTCTTCCAATCCACATAATCTCTTCCATGTCCAATCACCTCAGCGTCCTTTTTACTTTATTATGCAAGCAGAGAAATCTCTTTAGTTGCCTCCTCTATTGATGTATTACCTCGAGAATCTCTACTTCAATCCCATAATGTCTGGAATACTCTATCTGCTGCTCTACTCAATCTGCTACTCTACTTAGCAAGTTGTCGGTTTTTGGATCGGACTCATCAACTAAATCCATGAGTTCAGATGCCTCTAAGTAAGCTTGTAATGACTCTCTACCACATGATGGAGACATCTAACGATTATATTGATAAATGATACCGCGGTTAGCTTCCTAGTCTGTTTGCTGGCGTACATAAAATTTTGTTCCACGACTAACACGGGGAGGTGTTCTCTTCTACACAAAAATTTCAACACAATGGATTCAACCAATACTGTAACATAATTTATCTAACGCATTGCCTACCGCTATGTATAGATTATTTTCCTATTGTGATTCTTTCTATGTATAGAGTTTGTTCCTATTCTATAGGTTAGTTCATAGTTTAGTGTGAGGTTGAGATATTCCCTCAACCAACTGATTGTGCATCCAAGATAGCTTCCCTATCTTGAGACTGTACCTCATGTATATATGTAACTTGATTTGATTAATGAATCAGTGCTTGTATACTCATTTTTTAAGTTGGTATTAGAGCCTGTTTGGGCCTGGGCCTAGACCTCGGCCCCTCCTGGGCTAAGGGAAATAAGAGAGAAGTTTTTTTTATGTTTTTCCATTCTAGAACGCTGCAAAAAATCGTTGTGCGACTACAAAAAATTTTTTTGGCTGCGTGAAAGACTCTGTGTGTCTGTGTTGAAGGGATAACATGACGTGGGACTGAGGATCTAGGTGGCTAGCTTTTTTTCTGATTCAATATGGATCAGTTATCTTCTGCAAATCTGTTTCCATCAAAAGATCTTGGCGGCACTTACGATGAAGAGGAGGAGGATATGAGCGGTCACTTTTCTCCAAAATTGACATGGCTGTATTCCGATATTTCCTGAACACCGTGGCGGAGGGCACTCCACCATTCCAAAAGCTATTGTGGCCATCCAAAGAGGCGGGGATGATGGCAGGGTTATTTTCCTTTTCATCCATGAGAGCAGAGATCTCCTTTGATTATTGAATTCGTCATTGACTCTAGTGAGTGTATATTCTTGGATGCATATGCATATCCGAGTCTGTCAAGATTATGTCGTTCGAAGAGGTGTTGAATGTGGCAGGCACTTTCTGCTGCGTGGAGCTGTGCTCAGCACTACATTCATGTTGTTGTTATGCGGGGATTGGAACAAGGCAAGCGCTATTTTTTTTTATCAGGTTGTGTTGAGGCCGCATTGAATGTCCATGTCGAACTGCTGTAGGATTGAAGCAAATCGCTAGAGGTCGTGACAATCGCTGGAGGATATGATCGTTGGAGTGCTGCCGAAACACTGATGGTGAGGAGAAGGCCGAGGAGGACGCTGCGATCACTGAGAGGCGTTGATGTCATGATACATGAGCATTGGACGAATTCTTGCTTGAGCCTACGTGGAGATGTATTAGAGCAGTGGTGCTCTTGCTAGCGTGAGGTCGAAACTAGGTGGAGAAAGTGATTTGGATTGGTGGCCTTGGAGACCAAGTAGAGGTCGAGGAAAGTGAAAGTGTCCACCTGGTCATTACAATGATCTGTATATGTTCTTGCAATCTTTTCATATGGGATTTCAGTATCATCATTTCTATTCATACCTATTATTTTAACTGGTGCCTCTTATGGTTGATTTGTTGGCATCTTGTTTAGATCATTTACAGACCTGGATCAAGGATTTTTTTACTGTTCTTGGAGCAGCTTCTTTCCTTGGGGGTTTGATGAGGATGACAGTTTCACTCTGTGTAATTCTTTTGGAATTGACAAATAATTTTTTGATGCTTCCTCTGGTTATGCTGGTATTGTTAATATCCAAGACTGTGGCCGATGCATTTAACAGTGTGTTTATGACCAAATTGTTCGCCTCAAGGGCTTGCCATTCCTTGAACCACATGCAGAACCTTATATGCGGAATTTGACTGCAGTTGATATTGTTATAGGCTCATTGGTAACCTTTTCTGGAATAGAAAAGGTTGATAACATTATGCAGGTCTTAAAGAGCTGTAAACACAATGGTTTTCCCATGATAGATGAACCTCCTTACTCAGAGATGCTTATTTTATATGGTCTTGTGTTGCGTTTACATTTACCTATTTGCTGAAGAAGTAAATATTTCTACCCTCCAGGGATATTGCTAGAGAAGATTTTGTTGAGCAGTTCTCCTCGGTAGACTTTGCAAAGCCTGGATCAGGTAAAGGCCTCAATATTGAAGAGATAGAGATAAGTGTAGATGAAGCTAAAATGTTTATCGATCTACAGCCATTTGCAAATACCTCTCCTTATACTGTTGTGGAGACGATGTCATTAGCAAAGGCACAGATTATTTTTCGATAAGTTGAACTTGTATGGCGAGAAGTTGGACGAGGCCCACTGAGAAGGGCCAAGTCCTCGAATGTTGTTTTTTTTTTTTTGTTTCGGTTTCAATTCGTTTTAATTTCTCGTTGGAACCAATCGGTGGTGGCTTCACCCACATGCTCAAGTTGAAAAATGCATATTTCAGGTTGGAAGATTTGTTGTTTTGTGATTTATATGCAGTGCCAGTGACGATTATGTTGTGAACATGGCCTTGTGTAGAGAAGAGGTCGATAGATTGTTGGGACTTCTGCAGGTGTCAAAAGAGGTGCGGAAGCACGTGGAGTTGTTGGGAGGCTTCGAGCTTCCTTTGTTTGGGATCAACCTGGTTGAAGATTTAACACATTTCTAGCATGGTCTCGTGGTGCAACAGTAAAGTGAGCTGAGGGCAGTGTGGTGAGCTGCCTCGACGTGATTATGTTTCTATACAAGTTGAAGATGAAAAAAAATTGTTGTCTTCGTGAATTATTCTTCTTTCATGTTGAGACCGGTCAACTTAACATGTAAATGCATTTATGTAAATCTGGTTAAAAGAATTAAATGTTGTATTGTTGTGACATTTAGTTTGGGCAACTATTGTCACGAGTGTGAGTCTTTGTTGGAATTGTCCATTCCAACCATACACAAATTTATTTGCAGGAATGATTTACTAACAGATATAATGAAGACATGACAATGAAAATGGCATCATAGATTAGAGGATGATCGAGTTTGTGTGTGTCGAGTGTGGTGGAAACATATCTACATGTTCAATTGTGAGGAGATTATCCCTGGAAGTAGTTCTTCGTTGTTGCAGCCTCATAACCAATGTGAGAAGGCATGTTTGGAAGTCTCTTGTGTCGGCACCAGATGTCCATCGACGATGATGGAGAGCCGAATATGGTGCAATGAGCATGGATTTTTTTTGTGTTAGTTGCATTACTGTGGCGACATTACTGCAGTTCCAACCTATGTGTCGTTGCATGCTCCAGAGAAGAGCTAGTAAGCCTCAATGGCTAGTGGCCCCTTTGTGTCTGGTGTGCCTTAGTGGCAGATTTGTGGCCCTGGGTGGTTGGAGAGCCTTCGTGGCGGTGATAAGCCTTTGTGGCTATGATAAGCCTTCGTGGCTGTGGTGAGCCTTCGAGGCTTTGTTGAGCCTTTGTGGCTCTGGTGAGCCTTGGTGGCTGAGTTGAGCCTTGGTGGCTACATTGTATCTTCTCAAGTCTGAGCGCCTGAGTGGTGGAGGTGAATTACTGCTTGTCGAAATGTGAACTAGCAAGCAGGTGAAAGGGTGTTGCTCGTGCTTGTTCATGAAGCAACATGGAGTGATCAGTTGTCAGTGATCTGATAGGAATCATATCGAAGACAACGTGCAGTGTATGATCTTGGATCTGCTCACAACAACAGTGTGGGCAGTGTTCTGGTGAACTAAAATTTGAGGCAGTCTGTCTGCAGCAGTGAATGGCGTGGCCATGTGTTGAACATTTGCATGCCAGTTTTTTCTTCATGGATATTGCATTACTGTCATGGTTATCGCTTGTGCTTATATTTTCATTTGGTATTGTTTTTTGGTATGGTTAAATGTGGACAAGTCTTGGAAATTTGTATAAATATTGCGATTTGTGACCTCAATATGATGTCATTTTGTTAGAATTCGCAACTCTAATTGATGACAGGTAAAACATGGAGACCAAGACCAGCTTGCCAAAGTAAAATGAAGATGCCAAAGACTCCAAAGTACAAATCCAAATTAATGGTGTGTTCCAGCATATGAATAGTGTGGTGCTTGTGGAGGTGAATGGTATGGTGAGCGGAAAAGGAGGATGGACAATAAAGTTTGTGAGAGTTTGTTTTGTGTGAGTTTCTAGGAATAGACTCATGACCATGAGTATGAGTCACAGTTTGTAATTAGAAGAAAATCTACATGTCATTTATTGTTTGTACGTGCTGTAAGACCTAAAGAGGCATGCATACCCCGTTGTTATATGTTCCCTCTGTCAGAGAGTTGTAGCACCCTGGAAGAGTGTGTCATGCGGGATGGATACACTTGGGTGGGCCGTATTGGTTTTAGACTCCATAAGGTAAAATTTTATATCAAGGGGGAGTTAATCGAGAGGTTGGATGAACAATGTATGTGAAGGACTTCCTAGTAGATTGGTGGTTGCAGCGGTTGGAACCCATTCATTTCGGTAGATGGTTGTTCCTTTATATGGACATCAACAATATCATGAAAATGATACAAAGTGTAATTACCAAACAAAACCAGTGTAATTACCAAACAGGACCAGTTGTAGATTTTGCATATGGATATTAAGACAAGTAGTCATTAAGGGGGAGTGTTGGAATATGTAATTCCTACTTGTCTTTAGTTGTGATTCTTTCTATGTATAGAGTCAGTTCCTATTCTATAGGTTAGTTCCTAGTTTAGTGTGAGGTTGAGATATTCCCTCAACCAACTTATTGTGCATCCAAGATAGCTTCCATATCTTGAGACTGTACCTCATGTATATATGTAACTTGATTTGATTAGTGAATCAGTGCTTGTATACTTAGTTTCTAAGTCTTGTTTTCAATGCTCATACCTTCCTTTTCTAGTTTGACTTTAGCTTTCTTAAATTATCTTTTATATATGGCCATTCCAACTCTCTTTTATATTATAATAAAATTGATTCTAGTTGTGGTTATTCCAACTCTATTTTCTTCGAATAAAGTTTATTCTAATTTCTTGCTCGGTGTATGGCAAATAATCCTGACTATTCCACTGCTACTTAAAAGATTCCAAGGGGGAAATGTAACTTTCTCGCGTGCAAATCAATAATGCAGCCTAAAGTGCACGCTATCTGTACTGATTGTTATGCAACCACCATTCTTACCATACACATATTATGAACAACTTTTTATACTGAAGGGCACTTCAAAACTAAACACATACATGTCAAGCGGAGTGATAAGAGCACCCAACCCCTTTGTAACATTAAATTCTTTGTTTTTCTCAATCTCAATGATAAGAACACACAATAACTTTATAACATCAAGTTCTTTGTTTTACAGACAGGAGATATATAACAGTGTAGATATTAGAGTTCAAGGCACAATTGTATCATCAAATTATTGTTTGTTTTGGAATAGGAAAAATTATTTTAATATTGTTGGCTGGTTGGTAAAGTTAAAGTTATTTTAGTATTCGTAAAATTTATTAGAGAGGAAAACTGAACATGAAAGCATTCAATTGCATTACACATACAACAATTTATACAAAGAGTTGTAGAATCTACAGTGATTCACTAGAATGTTATTATTGTTTACCTAAACTTACTACTATTGATTTCTATAACTTACTTGCACTCATGCACTCATGTGAAAATAGTCGTGATTATTACTCTCATATTTCTGGTTAATCACTATCTATATGTTAACTGGCATATCTAATTCTCAGTTACACTTACAAAGGTACATAAAAAAAACTTCATAAAAGAGCTTTCATTTTTTTTTTCTTGCTAAAGGTTCCATGCTTCATCATTTGTTGGTGTAGTTTCATCTTCATATTTCTTTCCATAAGATACTCGTGGAGCTTATCAACATACTCTTTAATCAACTTTGTTGTTGTAAATATGTTGTTCTACATTTGATTTGTGTATGGAGGTGGGCATATCTTCTCACCAAACAACAACTCATCAATAAGATGTTTTTCATACATAAGATTAAATGACTCTTCATAATTATTATCAAATTTGACTTCATATGTCTATGCATCAAAGAGACTTTCTTCATAAAAATCTTCAGATTCTAGATCAATTTCTCTTTCTTCATCATCACATGTTTCAATGTCAATTACTGAAAGACATTCGTCATCCATAATTGCAGTCTCAATGTTGCCATATTTAGTTTCACAATCAATTATGAGACTGAAAGCACAATCATCATTTTCAAGAACAATACTTTCATCATCTTCAACCTAATTCAAAGTGTACTTAATTTCTAAAATATCCCAAAACATTTTTGCATCAAATATTTCACTAAATTAATACAAAATACTAGACAAAGTGTTTTCATCCAGAAATGATATGATGAGAAGCAATGCTACTGCACCTCTACTCTTATCATGGGCACTTATCAAAGTTTCTTAAACAAATTGCCATAAATATACTGATCGAAGTAGTCCCTCCATTTTAATTTCCCAAGGCTTTAAATTTTTACTTGAGAAAGATGGTAGAACTAGCATTAATCGTTTCAATATTGTGCTAATTTCTTCAAACTCTTCAAGATTATCCAAATTTGTATATGGATTCATGTCTTCATTGAGCATGAATTCTATGGCTAGAAACATTCCAAATTCTTCCTCTACCCTCTGAATCTTTCTCTTCAATACTTTCAATTCTCTTCGAGACTATTTGAGTCTCCTTCGCTGACCCATGACTTGCTCCATAGGCTTTCACCTATTCGCAGAAGGTTTTCTCACTTTTGTTGGTGACAACCACCTACACAATACTCCCCTATATGATTCGTTGGACTCTATCAAATTTCAAAACTTATCATGTTTCTTTCCACATAACAAATTGTTTGTTCAAGATAATTTTCAGTGGCTGAGAAATGGGTTTCACCCAGACCATACCAAAAGTATGTGAGGGGATCCAAAGACAGAATCCTCACGCTCCTCCACACATGGTAGGTTCAATGTATATTTACTAAATGCATGACAGGATCCAATAGTATTTTCTCTCAATGCGTTTAACTCCTGCGCCACTGCACTTCTTGCGTTTGCACAAGACTATACATGCAATCGGTTCAACAATAATCGATAAACAACAAAATATGGCTTCACCAATCTCCGATCTGAACATACGCCTGCCAAAAATATATATGTACGACACTCTGGCATGCATTTAACGCATATACAATCTACTCTCATGCTTCCACGCTCTTTGAGGCTCTACTCACTACACAGGTCAACTCATGGGCTTCATGCGACTTCTCCCTAGACTCCATCCCCCACGCAGCCTTAATCACAAAATTAGCATGATGGTCCTTTTACATTCATGTCACTCTGTGGAAAAGTGGGTCTGCGATAGTGTAGATCTGAAGCCAGATCACAAACTTAAAAAAAAAAAAAAAAACTTCACAACAAGGAGGAAAAAGGCTCCTCCCACATCGTTGAGCTTCACATCCCATCCAATCATCAAAATCATTGGACCACTACATCACCACACTCCTTCACGCTTGGCATATCATTTTCACACTTTAACTCTATAACAATGACAACAGGCACAACAATTTGCTAGACTCCACAATAACAATCGGTCATTATTTAAGTTTGTTACGAACGTAGTCCATCCTTGGAGTCTTTGTGGATTGTTTCACAGTCCTCAGAGTCTTTCAAACTAGATTATCACACTTTAATCCTGACCCAAATTTTATCTTCACACAGAAAACACACCAAACACATGCTCGAATAATCCCATAATGCTCCTTGGCTGTCTGACAAGCAACGACACTCCATATGTTGTCTTTCTCCACACACGAAGACCAAATTGGCCAAAACTGGAAAATAATAACATATATTTTCTCAATAGCGATTAATACAACTTCAATGGCTCCTTTGACTTCAACAAACATCGAGCTCAATGAATGAAAGAAATTCCTCGCATAGCCGTTTAATTCATTCGCCTCTTCAATTCATCTGGTGTCCTCTACTTGCAATATGGCTTGATCCGCTTTGTGAGACTCCATGGGAAACTTAACACAAAGGTACACAAACCACAAACATTCTCTTATACGAGCGCACACACACATGAAAACAATTATTCTTTGGTGTTGAATCTCTACTCTCATGATTTCATTATCAGAGGAGAACACTTGCATCCAAATCTGCAACAAAAACCACACACGCGCTGGCCACCAGCAAGCCCTCACGACTCCCGCTCAACAAAAACACTCAACTGCAGACACTCACATATGAAAACACTCCTGGTCTCAAGTCCACCGGCTCTGATACCATATAAGAGAGGAGAATTGAACATGAAAGCATCTCGATTGCATTACACATACAACAATTTATACACAAAGTCTGTTATAGAATCTACAACGATTCATTCACTATCATTATTGTTTACCTAAACCTACTGATTATTGACTTCTATCATCGACTCGCCATTATGGGAATAAAGTTGTGAATATTATTCTAACAAAGGTTGTGGGTATTGACGGAGGAGAGAGACGGTGATGGAGGTGAGAGAGAAGGAGCAACGAAGATTGAGTGAGGAGAGATAGAGAGGGAGAGAGAGCGGAAGAAGATAAATATAGAGAGGGAAGAAGAGAGGGAGAGTGAGAGAAGGGGATAGGGAGGGATGGAGAGAGAGAGATGTGGAGAGAGAGAAAAAATTATGAGGGAGAGAGGGAGAAGAGGAGAGAGGAAGAGAGAGGGCAGGGGCATAAAGAAGGAAGAAGAGAGAGTGATGAAGAGAGATATAGAGAGTGAGAGGCAAAGAGAGAGAGGGAGAGAAGGAGAAAGATAACGGAGGAGGGAGAAAGAGAGAGAGAAGGAGATAGAGACACATATGGAAGAATATATAGATAGACATGTACAAATATGTAAATAGAAATAGAGAGATGGAGGGTGAGTGGGGGGAGAAAAAAAAAGAGAGAGGCGGGACAGAGATATCAAGAGAGAGAGATAGGGAGACGACAAAAGAGAGAGAGGGGGGGATATTAAGAGATGGTAGATTGAGAGGGATAGAGAGTGGAAGAAGAGAGAGAGAAAGAGAGTGATGGAGAAAATGGATGAGAATGAAGAGAGATCTAGATAAAGAAGGAGATGCAGAGAGAGGGAGAGATAATGATGGGGGAAAGAGGGAGAGAGACAATGAGGAGGTGATGGAGAGATAGAGAGAAGTAGGGAGGGAGGGAGATAGAGATCATGTTGAGGTGTTTTGTATTTGGGGTGGCATTGGATGTGCTTCAACTCCCAAATTTTGTGGAGGGACTAGAGTACACTTGATCTACAAGATCAGGAAAGAGATTTTGGAAATTTCATCTGGTTTAGGAGATATTTAATTAATTAATTATTTTAATGTATTTCCTAAGTCTATACTTAGGAAAATTAAATAGTTAAACTTAATTAAATTAAACATGTGATGAAATTGTCTTAACGCACACGGATCAAAATTTATTTTAAACCTAGCCATTGATTCAAGAACTGATCATGGTCGTTGGTTTCCCAACGATAAAATTATAAAGGAAAGGCTTGGGGTCATTTGTAAAGACACACAGAGGTAGATCACTGAAGCTAAGATGAGATTCTAGGGCAGGGTTTTCTACGAATTATCAGAAGTGTTTTAGCTGCAGAGAGGGGAGTTTAGACAAAGGGGATGATCTGATCCCAATGTCTAGAATCACCAAGAGATAGAGAGAACCTTCAGAAAGGAAACACAGAGAAGCAGGATCTTCAGCAGCAACAGGGCAACAACTGCGCAACGCAGGGGTGGCTTCAACTATGCAGGTGTTGCGCAATCACTCCCAGGGTAACGTAAGGCAGCTGGAAACCCTCAGAGGTTACGCAAAGACCCTTAGGGGTAGTGTAGGGATTGCGTCACCGAGTATGTGGTAACACATCCCTTTCCATGCCAACGTTGAGGGATTCAGGGGCTACAGAGGCTGATGCAGGGGCTTCAGGGGCAGCGTTGGGGTTTCTGGGGCCTGATTTTGGCTGAGTCCTATAAATCTCGTTTGAGGGTGTGGATCAATCAATATTTTGGATTCAGAATAGTCAGTGAGTTGTAGATCTATATTTTATCTGTCGGTTTTTCCATATCTGGAACCCAAAATTTGTTGTATTCAGAAATACTCTTAATAATAAGACCCTCCAGTAGCCAGAGACTGATTTTCCTGCATTGGGTTTTTCTGCACTACAAGGAAAAGACCTTCTAGCAAATGTTTTTGAGGAACCCCTTATAAAAATACCACTGACATCAGTTTCTAGTGGAGGTTACTAGAGGACGTTGGCGGGCGGATATTTTTGCAGATGTTTTTCATCCGGTGCACTTATCATCGTAAACCGCACTGATGCGTTCAACAAGAGCAAGCACCAGTGTGCACAAAAAATTGGCACACTAGACACCGTGCACTCCATACACACCTGCTTAGTGCGTCGTATTACTGTAGCGCACCAGTGCTTTATAACTCTTCCGCATCGGTGCCTCATAGAAAGCGTGCCAAAACAGAAACTGCCCGGTGTGGTCTTAAGAAACTGCACCAGTGCACCCATAAAAACACCGCGCACCGGAACAAGGTTAAATAAAAAAAATATTATGGCCAAAAAATAACATAATTCACTTTTCTTAGTGCTCCGGAGCTCTCAAGCACTGGTGCAATTTATCCTTGTCTGAGTTGCCATGACATCGGTGCTCCCATTGCACCCATTGCATGCACTGCTGTTGTGCATTGCCCACCAATCTCCAGCTTGAATTTTGCAAAACAGTGGGCAAATTTTCTTTTGCAAATTCTATAGCCAATATGCCACCTCAACGACCAATTGTATAGGTATTTTTCTTGTTTTTCCATAATTAAGACTTTTAGCGCATTAAAATTTAAAATAACCTTAAAATTAACCTTTTAAAAGGGAAAAAAAATCCCGCGGTGTGCTCGAGACATTCGACTCACATTGGCTGCCGGTGCTGCCTGTAAATTTACAAGTTGCACCGCAACCGCTGCTAACAATATCTGCACCGGTTCCGGGGCGGTACCGATAGGCGCAAGTGTGGTGCGGTCATTTACCCGGCCGTACCGTTGACAATGTGGAATAGCAACAACACTATGTGTTAACTGAAATATATGCCCCGGAGGCAGGTAATTTTGTTAGCGCATCCGCATTTCGATAGGGTCAATGTTGTGGCCTGGTAAACCATCTCTCTCTGGGGCGGTACCAAAGGTGCACTGTGTTATTTTAATTTTTTTTTTAAAGTGTGGTGCGGTCATTTACTCGGCCACTACGTTGACCTAGTGGAAATGGGGAAATGCGGTGAGTTGACTAAAATATCTGCCCTGGGACGGGTATTATTTTCAGCACACCGCTTTCCGTATTCCGACAGGGTCAATGACGCGGCCTGGTAAAAGACCGCACCGTTGACTATGTAATGATGGCAGGAGGTCGGTCCGCTGAATTAACTGTATGCCCCGGGGCGTAGAGTTTAGTCAACGCACCACACTCCTGACATAATACATAGTCAATGGTGCGCTACAAATTTTCGGGAGCACTACCGTCGGTGCGTTGAATATTATCCGGTGCACCATCGCAGGTGCGCTCCATAAAAATACGCATCGGGACCGGTGCATGACTGTTTTTTTTTGGCGCACCGACTGTTTTTTTTTCTTTCCAAAAACCTTATATATGTATATTCCTAAGTACATGTCTCATTTAATAAAAAAATTGTATTTAATATGTCAATCATTTAGAGACGTGAAAGTAAAGAAGAGAGGGAACAACAACAACAACAGGTGGAGCAGTATAACATGGTCCGCCTATGGGAGGCATGAGAGAGGGAGAGAGATGTGTACCCTTGCCCTATTACAACAACTACCTAGTGGCTCCTAAGGTAGGTAGGTCTCCTCAAGTTCTATGAGGAGGATACTTCCCTAAAGGACCATGGTTTGTTTTTGAGACATCTTATCCGAAGGTGGAATGCCCACCAACAAGTTTTCTGGGTTGGTCCTAACCAGTGGTACATGCCCACTAAGGATGATATATATTTCATTACAGAGCTATCGAGGAGAGGGGTGGATTTTCCCTCATTCCTAGAGGTTCCAGCTGGCTATGTAGCAGGGAGTCAGTTACTGTACTCCCAGAGATACATTGGAGCATCAGTAATGTCTCCTTCAGAGTTTCAGGTCGCTGGAGGTCAGTTACGTATTAGTGCATTTGGTAGTGAGGAGGTACTTGCGGAGGCATGTTGATCCATGACAATTATATTACAGTTGTATATTTTTGACATTATTCAATTATATGTATATGGTCCATGTATTTTATGTTCATGTTGCAGTTGTACTTAATTTACAAGTTGGTGATCATCATGATGTGTATATTGTTAGGTCATGTTAGATATGTTCATTTAATGTGCAGCTTATCGATAGATGTGTATGTGATAGCATGAGTTATTTGACATGAGATGTATATTTGATGTTTGTGGTGTGATGATGTTAATATATAATGTTAATTGTGTTTTGTTAGATGATCACGATCACGAAGATGTTAGCGATTTCGAATGTGTTTTTTCGTCAATTAATATGATGTTTGTACCATGGTTATCATGAACGTGATGATTATTAATTAATTTAATATTAAATGATCATGATATTGAAAAATTGTAATATTTGTAATTCTAATTGTATGTAAATTCTAGAATTGTAATTGCAATGGTATATATGTAAATTTGTAAAATTGTAATTGTAATTGTAATTTTTTAATTTGTAAAATTATAATTGTATATATGTAAAATTCTAAAATTGTAATTGTAATTGTAATTGTACGTGAAATTGTAAAATTGTAATTGTAATTGTATGTAAAATTCTAAAATTGCAATTATAAAACTGTAATTGTAATTGTATTTGCATGTAAAATTCTAAAATTGTAATTGTAATTTAATTGTAATTGTATGTGAAATTGTAAAATTGTAATTGTAATTGTAATTGTACGTAAAATATTTGTAAAATTTTAATTGTATTAATGTGAAATGATTTTCTTAAATTTTTTAAATTTGTAAATTTGTAAAATTTTAAATAATTCTAAAATAATAAATCTAGAATAATATGAATTATTGTAACATAATAAAGTTTAGAAAATAATGCAAATTAATTCATGTACTTTAGAATTATCATTATTTTATTATGATCTTAGATACAAAAAAAAAGAACTAATTTATACAGTACACCATTGTTTTTGAGATCAACATAATTGCAAATTATCAAGGGAAATATTGATTTTAACATTAACACAATGCAAATTACCCATTAATTCAAAATATATATTATAATATTTCGAAAAACTTATCCTAAAAAGTATAAATATTGATGAAATAACACATGTACCATATCACTATCGGTTCTCATGATCACCCTCATTATCTTCCAGCTTGCATGGCATGATAACACTATTGTTCTAAAAAATATGTTTTGATCTAGGGTCATGTGTCAATATGAACCACCAATCCCTATCAACACATCTGGGTAAAAAAATACCTGGTTTCAGTGTTTGGGGAAAACATAGGGCTCCTTAGCTTCATCCACATATTTCTAGAGTTGATACATATCAGTCTACGATCATGATCTTCCTTTTACATTATTCCGATCAAAGGAGTCCCATCACTTGCACCTAAAAATAACACATTGGAAAGAAGAGAAATCCACTTCAATGATCTCTTGCATCTTTCCGACGTAACCTAACGTCCCTCATACTAGGTTTTGATCACAGTGGCTAGATCGACTAGATTGATCAAACTCGACTTCCACTCCACATTCTTGTGTGATGTTTCTAGCATCGACATTTTTTGTGCAAAAATGTTGTCCATATGCCCACATAGATGGGAAAAAATGCCCCTATTATAAAAAATTTAAAAAAAAGCATAGTGTCATGTGTCTAATAATAACCCAACTATTAAAATATGAAATATAGATGTCTTATAAGTTTCAAATTTACATATAAATTAAAAATATTATTACCGAGTTGCTGCACCCAATCCCTACGTTTAGCGCATCCTCTTCAAAACGTGGGTAACGACTGGTTGCACCATATTTCTCTTTGACTTGGTCAGCAACCCAATTGTTGGGGCATATTTTCTTTTTAATGATCGAAATAAGGCACACTTCTACCATTCAACCATCTGAATGATTTCCTGTCACTATCCCATTTCATCCTCGTTTGTTCGCACAATGCAACCCACAGTTGTGTCGCTTCAGAATTGTAAAGAAAATATTTATTGATTACTTCAATTTCTGCATTTGCTAATGAAATCAAACCGACATTATATAGTACTTAGAGATCAAAATGTACATTATATTGAAGTTCAACATGAATATTAACTTTGTGTAAATTTGAAAAATTATAAGTTGCTTACTCTTTATCAAGCGCTTTTTTCCACTCGTTTGGAGCAACTCCCCTTCTCTTTTGTCTTCATCCCTTTCATCATCCCAAATCACTGCACCTGGTCTATTGTCAATCTACTTGATGTACCCACTGGCATAATAGAAAGACTCATACAATATGTACCCCTGTGCCATAGACCCCTCGGGTTTTGCCCTTTGTCGAACAAAACCTTTCAATTTCTTCATGTACCTCTCTAAGAAGAACAACCAATGACAAGAAACCACCCCAACTAATTCAACCTCATCTACTAGGTGGATTCGAAGATGAACTTGTAATTCCATGAAACTCGTAGGAAATTCCTTCTCAAACATACAAAAAATCTCAACTATATCTTGACACCATCGTGGAATGATAGCCACATGAATCTCCTTTGATGTGATCCAACGTACAAATGCAGATAATTTAGATATGACACGTCCTAGGTCTTGATGGAATTCATGTTTCACACACCCATGCATGAACAAAGGATAATGACATTGCAAAGTTATAAACATGTACAATAATTTACAAAATTAGTTATTTTTTATGATCCCCGCATGGGATAAAATTTATTAATATAAAAAATAGTAAAATCACGCTTTTGACATTATACGTACTCTTTAAAGATTCAAATGGTCATGCGATTTCAACCCTGACAAATGGTCATCCACGGTGAAGCAGCGCCGTACTGAAGACCCGCATGAAATTGGCACCCTCACACCCATTATAACTTCCTTTGCCAAAGAAATATCATATTTTTTTAAAATTCATGGGATGTCACCTTCTTTGAAAAACCATGAATTAGAGTGACCAATTCCTTCCTTTGATCCCGTACTTTCTAATAATATTGGCCAATGTTTCTTTTATTTTTTGAAGTAATAAGATCTTTCCTAACAGTCAATGTGTCAATTTGTTTCGATGATATGTGCCTCCATAAAGAAGATGAAACAATTTTAAATATATGCATGGGATCTAATAAGTGGGTAATCTTAAGATGCTCCTAATATGGGAGGTTATAAAAGATAGATTTCCTTTTCATCACAATGGGCAATTTCTCAACATAGGTGTCAAAGAATTCTGGATCATCGAACATAGGCTCCCCATTTGAATCGAACATTTCTATGACTTATTCTCCTTCTTTCTCTCATATGCTATATGCCATTTAGTTGGTGTCGTTATTGGAGGCCTTTGGGTTCTCCCTCGTTTACCATTGAAATCAGATGTTTCTCTTCTGTAAGGGTGTTCTTCTGGGAGGAATACCCTAGAGAAATCATACACTAGCTTTTGTAGGTCCTTGGACTATCTAGCTTTCAGAGAAGGTCCACAAAATTTACATCCAAAATACCCTTTTGTTACAAGACTTGCAACATTATTGTATACAATTAATATGCATGGCATGTTAAAGAATATCATGAAGATCAGAACAAATATTACAATGAATTAAATAACTAATTTGTGAAAGAATATTGTTACATATATAAACAAATAAATAAATTAAACATGTAATTTACCAGAGCAAACTCCTAAGCCTGGATAATCATGTGTCGTGTAAGAACATATGCCATACAACGTAAAACTCCTCTCTGCTGCAATGGGTCTTGATACATCGTATACATCTATCCCATCCCACAATTCATTCAATTAATCTACCAATGGTTGTAGGTAGACATCCATATTCTTCACTTGTCTTCTACCAAGGACTATGAGAGCCAACATAATATGTTCATTCTTCATAGACAACCATGGGCGGATATTGTACTGTTCACTACTACAGGCCAAATAGAATAGTTGGTGTTCTAGAGGGAATATAGGTTGACGCCATCCATGGATATGCTGAGTCATAGAATTCGTACTTCATCCTTGAATTTTTCGGGCCATGTATCCTCTATATGCTTCATGGCTATTGAATCAGTGGGGATTCACATAACTCCCAACTCACTTCTGTGTGCGGTATGACATCCCTCCAACATAGCTAATTCTTTGCAATTAAAGAGCCTTTGAATCCTTGGCATTATAGGCATGTGCCTCAATATATTAAAGGAGGACGAGTACGTGATTTACCCTTCTTTTTTTATTTATCATACCTATCATACCCACATTTCGGACACAGCTCTTTGTTTGCATATTCTCCTCTATATAGAATACAATCATTTGGACATGCATGATATGATATGGAATTTTCATTGCAGTGTACTGATTATATTTCAAATTTATATAAGGGATTAATTTATGGTAACTTAGCTCAAAATTTTCGAGAAACATGCATTCTACAAGCCAAAATTTTCTTTAAAGTTGTACAGTAACATCATTTTCCCCAACTGGGTAGACTTTGACTGACTGCTAGGTCCAAAGAGAGGGGTGGTGGAAGCAAATTTAAGGCTTTCGAAAAAGGTGTCAGCGATATGAGCATCATCCCCTAGCTGATCATCGTTTTGGAATGTATATAACAACATTATCTCCATGGCAGTCGTATCCCTTAAGTAATCATCCATACCAACATCTATTTGATTTCCCCCATTGCCATCTTGTGAAGAACTACTAATGTTGTAGTCATTCCTAACTGGTGAATCTAGACATAGCAGGAATTGAATCGGTGGCTGATTGAACCATTCTTGGTATCGTTCCTCTCTGATTTTATCTCTTAATTCAGTCTTCTCTCAATTTGACATTGTCGTGGGGTGCAACGGAACATGGTAGGTAGGTCACTCATCATCACTAGAATCCTAATAATTAAAAAAAAATTGAACATGATTAGTACAAAATATATGATATCAATTAGTAACCATGTTGACAATATTGCATGATTATAAATTGGTTTGAAGTTGAAATAATTACATTAATAAATATACCAAAAAATTATAATTATTACCATCATTGTCCCAGGATTGTAGCTAGAAGATGCATTATTCTTACAATTGGCAAGGTGAAGCGACTTTCCATTTTCATCTACCAAATGCACCTTGCAGTATGCAACGCTTGATAAGAACTTCTGACATTTTGGAGCTGTTTGAATATTTTGTGCATCTGAACTTGATGTTGAATCTGCATGAACCTGCAAATTTGTATACAATATTATAAATTTAATTAAGCTGTGCATGATTGGCATGGATAAAAAACATAAATTCAATTAGATAATGAAAATATAAATAAAATATGAAGTAAATATTACGTCTTGAGATGGGTAGGGATAAATCCACGATGGACTTTGAGAAATATTATGGAACGAGCTGAATTTTGAAGAATTGTCCATTCGATATAATTATGATATTTTTTCCCTGCATTTGAGCAAAATCAACAATAAATTTTGGTGCACACACATAAAATTTATTTCGATGCCTTAAAAATGGACTTCTTGTTATCGGTGCTAATGTATAGATCATTGCACCGGTATGTTTTTGGTATTGCGCACCGGTGTCATTTTATAAACAAACGCACCGGTGAGGTGCTATTAAGTGACACACTAGTGACGAACAACCGCAAATAAAAAAAGCACATATCTATTTTATTTAAGTGAAAAAAAGGGATAAATTGAAAAATGGGTGGCAAAATATTTTCAAAAATCTAATTTCATGAAACATTTCTTTAAATACTAAATAATTTTCATTATTTCACTATTTTTGAAAAAAATTTCAGCCAGAGATTTGCAGGAGACATACCCGGATCAAACAGAGCATGAGAGCACTATGGAGCGGGGAAATACGTTCGAACGAAAGTATTCAGACAATCAGAATTCCAAACCTCTGGTGATTCAAACCCTGTAGTATAGAATTTCAAATGATATTGTGATTAAAGTTTATTGTTTTTTTTTTACTTTTTTTCCGTGGTTTTTTTTATGTAGTAAAATAAAAAATCAAAGTTTATTGTTTTTTACTTTTTTCTGCAGTTTTTTTACATTTTCTGCAGTTTTCAGAAACAAAATAAATAAATAAATCCATTTTTAGAAACAAACCCTAGATTCTTTTTCTTTCTGCCCTTTCTTCTCCCTCTTTCTGTGATTTCAGAATTAGGGCTTTTTAAGTTATATTTATAGGGTTTGTATTGCTAAATATAGGCGTAAGACATCCAACCCACAAGATGCCTTACATAGTCAGATCACAATCCATGTCGGCCCTTACGTGAATTTAAAAAAAAACAGATTTTTTTTCATCGGTATGCTCAGCAAACCTAGCGCACCAGTGTGATGTATTATCCTAGCACACCGGTGTGATGAATTATCCCAGCGCACCGCGAAAGTACTGTGATAAAAAATTAAAAAAAAAAATATTTTTTTATTGGTTCGCATATGTAAAATATGGCACCAGTACGCTATTTCATTATGGCGCACCGTGAATGTGTTGTTTCGCAAATATATATATATATATATATATATATATATATATATATATCCATTTAAGAAACAAACCCTACATTCTTTTTGTTTCTACCCTTTCTTCTCCCTCTTTCTGTGATTTCAAAATTAGGGCTTTTCAATTCAGATTTATAGGGTTTGCTAAATATAGGCCTAAGACATCCAACCCATGGGACAACTTGCATAGTCGTATCCAAATCCATGTCGGCCCTTGCATGAATTTTAAAAAAATTGATATTTTTTTTTAATCGGTGTGCCTGGAGTAACCTAGCACACCAGTGTGCTATATTATCCCAGTGCACCGCGAAAGTACTGTGATAAAAAATTAAAAAAATAAAATATTTTTTTATCAGTGCGCCATATGTAAAATATGGCACCGGTGTGCTATTTCATTATGGCGCACTACGAACATGCTGTTTCACAAAAAAAAAAAAAAAAAAAAATCCATTTAGAAACAAGCCCTACATTCTTTTTGTTTCTGCCCTTTCTTCTCCCTTTTTCTGTGATTTCAGAATTAGGGATTTTCAATTTAGTTTTATAGGGTTTGTATTGCTAAATATAGGCCTAAGACATCCAACGCATGAGACGACTTGCATAGTCGGATCCCAATCCATGTCGACCCTTGCATGAATTTAAAAAAAATAGATTTTTTTTAATCGGTGCGGTGGTTAACATGTAACGCACCGGTGCTCCTTATTGACATAGAGCATCGTACAATCTATTATACTGTTTTTGCGGTGCATTTATAAGACCCCACCACACTGGCGTCGGTGCATACAACATAAAAGGCACACCGGTTTTTTGAGATTTCTTTTTTACCTAAAAAGTTGACAATTTATTTACAAATATATTAATGAATGATATGGTACAGGTTTAATATTGATAAAGAAATGAATGACAAGAGATCAAGTAACAAAAATACTGATAACACATCAAGAACAGAAAAAAAAAATGCAAGTTCTTTGTAAATTATTTACAAGAAATATTATTTTTGAACTATACGTAAGTTTATCTAATATGTATTATTTACTATGTATCATGCAGAGCCACAAAATGACGAAGCTCGATAAGATTATTTCTGATCTAGGACCAGAAGAATGTAAACTCTTGATGGAAAAATTGCAAAATGATGAATTAGGGGAATGAAAAAGTACTATCAATTTAATATGAGTTTCTTTTTTTAATTTTCATTAATAATATACTTAAAATTATTAGATAACATGTGTCAAATAGTCTATTAATTCACATTTGTTTAATGTTATACAGGGACCAACAACTCAGAAAATGAATTTTGTTCTAAGAAAAGAAAAAATAGAACATGCAAATGAAAATGAATTGCTCTTTAGCTCATCTGGAGTGGTGCTGGATGTTAACGAAATGGGGAAAATCTTTTACAAAAGTTTGATAGATCTAGTGGAACGAATGTATAGACGTTCATTCCATTTACAATACAAAAATCAATCCAGTGATTCCAAGAACCAAATTTTATCTAAACTACAAGAAGAGTTTCCAGAGAATTGATCAACGAGACATGTCAGAATTTTAATAGCAAAAACGTACAACAACAAAAAAGAAGGAATGAAAAAGTAATATTCCTTTAAATGTTTGTCTATAATTATTTATAAATATCACTTTTGTTATATTTACTTTTCATATATAATTATAAAAATTAAATAGTTTATTGTCATGTTATATTTTTAGGAAGATTATGAAAATCTCAAAATATGAATGAGCTGATATCATAAATATGTCAGTAGGAATGTCCAAAAAGGTGTACACAAAGAAATGGACAAAATTTCATCGCAGGAGGAGCCATCTCAACAACAACGTGCTTCAAATGTAATATGTAATCATTGATTTTTTCGATCATTAGGTACAATAAATAAAAAATTTAGCATTAAATATTAATTTTCAAGTATTTTCTTGTAGAAAAGAATATAAAATGGAACCCATTCAACACATAAAACAAGACGACAAGGAAGAAAAGGGTTGATATCTAAGTTTGTGAATAATTGTTAATTCCTTATAACAAGTTAACTAGATTTCATTTTTGTATTTTTTAAGTTGTTTTACAAAAATCATCATTGAATGTCTTCAAACAGGTGCTGACATACAAACAAGAATCATCAGAGGAATTGATTGAAATTGAGTTAAACATGGGTTGTCAGTATATGTTGGCATATCAGAAATTAATTGTGGAATTTTTAAGCATCTATTGATCTTGTTTTACTTAGCTCCGTCTATAATTAATAGAACAAAAATATCTTTTATATTAAATATATGATTTTTTATGGGGTATAAGACTTGCACGAAACAAAGTATGGAACTACGCCAACATATGAAATCTTGAAAGATGACATGTTACATGGCTTTGAAAGAATGAGTATAGTTTGAGTCAATTGTTGCAATGGTATGCCATTTATTTTCGATTTACACTGATGTATATTATTTAATATTGAAATTTCATTATTCTCACCAATGTATATACACTCATTACAATTTATTTTTATTTTTGTAGATGGAAGGTGAAGAAGAAGAAAACAATCAACACCGTGAATAAACATTCCTGAAAATAACCCTTCATGGAAGTAGCTCTAGCAGTGACAACAGTTCAAGAGAAGAATGGTGATCACATGTTTGGATATCAAAGCAAGGCATTGTATTTTTTGAAATATTATCGTGTGAAATCAGACATTTTGTTTAATGTAATGGACATAGTGTCCCAATTGAAAGACAAAGGGATACCAATAACTGTCCCATTTTGTATGACAAAGATTGTATTATATATATATAGATATATGTTTTAATTTATTCTATTGCGTTCTCCATTGTCGCTGTGAAATGTAACACCACTAATTAAATTTATGGATGATTAAATATTATAATGAAGAGATGTGAAATTTGATGATATGATATAACAAATAAATTCAAACATCACATTCAAATGCACTAATAAAATTTAATTCATATGAATGTTGTTATAAGATATATATGTGTCGAATTTTGATGAATAATGAATTTTAAAAAATCACAATAATTATGATATGATATAACAAATTAATCCAAACATCACATTCAAATGCATTAGACAAATTTAATTAATATGAATACTGTTATAATATGTGTTGACTTTTGATGAATAATGAATTTAAAACAATCACAATAATTTCACTGTCACAGGTTGATGTTTCTAAAAAATACAAAATGAAAACCGGTGCATGTCAGTTACTGTTAACTGGTTCGTTTGTATTCTGAAGCACACCGGTGCGTTTATACGACCTACAGGCACTGCAAAAATAACAAACCAATTAAAAATATCGTTGCATTTGTTCGGTGCTATGCACTGGTGCATTTATGTGGAATTACACACCGATGCATTTGGACGACCTTTGGGCACCACAAAAATACTGATACCAATTATAAATCTCAGTGCGTTTGTGTGATATTGCGCACCGGTGCGTTTATGTGTCTCTATGCACCGGTGCATTTGTATGACTTATGGGCACCACAAAAATACATATACCAATATTAAATATTAGTGCATTTGTGTGATACTGCGCACCGGTGCATTTCTATTAGTCTACTCACTGGTGCGTTGAGACAACCTATGGGCACTGCACAAATCCTAAGACCAATTAGAACGGCCCCGTGCGTTGTATCACCAACACTTCGCCCGATGCAGTTTTATACCTTGACGGCCCAGTGCATTCTCCTTCGACCAGCCCAGGGCACCTTCTAGATTTATGCACTAGTGCATTCAAGCTCGAGTAGCGCATTGATGAAAAAAAAACATCTATAATAGCCTTTGGCCGCCCATTTTTTTTAGTTGTGTTGAATTTCCGTTAAAAGCTCCGCCAAAACCTCTGTAACCATAAACAGATGTTGTAGCGAATGTTTTTTTGACAATTTTGGCCAATTTTATAACACTAAAAATCTCCTTTATAACCTCCGCTAGAGGGTCTTTTCCTTGTAGTGATGGGCACTATTTGCCTAGAAAATCACTTTGTCACTTTGTCTATGTGTGCATGCATTTTTTCTAGATCTAAATTGGTGAAATTTTGTTATGTGTTTTTCTCCGATGTTAATTTGAATTATTTAGTTAATAACTCAATTAAGTAGGATGAGCATAACTAGATATAACAGTAGATTTCTTCATATTAGTAGCATTCATACATTTTCACATGGTATAAGAGCCATTGCAGATCTAGGAGGGTCACCAGTAGAAGACTAAAGGATCTTGCTGTAGAAAGCAATAGGAAGTGTAGTAGCAATAGTAGAAGGGCAGAGCTGAAGGGACAACACATTTTTCATAGAATCTGAGTTGCAGAGGGAGGGGTGACACAGTCTAACACTGTCTCCCAGCAGGCCCACATATTTACTATGTAAAGGCAAAGCTGGGATTTTATGAAGCCGACTAGTGTGGCACAGATCTAAAGCTATTAGATCCAAAAGAGCCTGAAGTATAGCTGCAGAAATTCGGAAGGTCCTGGTGGGGTCAAATTTTTGAAGTTTTCATATTTTTAGCCTAAGAACTGGTGACAAAAAGAGGGAGGAGATCAGCTTCTCAGAGAATTTCTAGCCAAAGAAACTTGCCTATTGATCAAAGGATCAAAGACAGCTGAATCATTGTTGATTTGGAAGATTTATAGAAGGAAAATCAATTGTCAGAAGGAGCAGAAGGTGCCTGTTTCAACAAGGGCCTTAGATTCAGCTCTGACAAATTTTGGAGCAAATGGCTCCTCATGGGCTGCGTGATCACGACAGGTTGGATGGCCTATCCAACTTTTTATTTTGGAAGGCTAGAATCCTAATAGTCCTAGAGGCATATCATCTAAGAGACCATGTAGAACAAGTTCTGGTTACACCGACCGATGCAGATCTCCTAAGGAATAATAATGAAGATGTTGGACATGCCAAGTAGCTGATCATGGATGGAATTAAGGACAATATAGTCCCACATATAGGTGAAAATAAGATAACTAATGAGATGTGGAAGGCCTTAACATCCCTCTAAATCCGTCCAAAGGAATATGCTGTTGGAGACTCAGATGCGGTCATTCATAATGACCAAGGGAGAAGACATGAAACATTTCCTCTTCATATTACAATCGATCAAAGATCAATTGACTGCAATGGGTGCTAAGGTGGAAGATGATGTGATGGTCAGACTGCTCTCAATGCACTCGCAAATGATTGGGAAACCTTTTTCAAAAGTATCTTGGGTAGAGCGGACCTCCCATATTGAGACAGATTGTGGGAAATTCTGTGCCAAGAAGAACTTCGCAGAATCACCAAGAAGCATTACAGCTCTGGATCGACCACAATGAAGAATTAAGATGAAGAAGATGCAGCCTTGGCATCAAAGAAGCAACAGGGAAAGAAGAATATGGATCTATCTAAGATCAAGTGCTTCCAGTGTAGTGAATTAGGACATTTCGCCAGTAATTATCTTTAGAAGAAAAAGGATAAGGAAGCTTCTTCTTCCAAGGTTGTTATGGTAGATAATGAATTAGAAGATGATGCAGCCATGAGCGCTCATGAACCAAGAAAGTGGGGCGACATGGATCTGTAGAGGAGCTACATAATGAGGGTGGGATCCTTGAGCATCTCATGTCTTGGATCACATCTAAGCTACGGGAGCCTTAAGAGAGTAGCGGGACAAGTTGAGCAGTGGGTGCATAGATCACGGATGAAGCAGAGGCAAATATGAAGGTTGGAAGGAGCAACACAGTGTAGATGCAGAAGCAGTGTAGAGGTAGCAACATCGTAAGGGCTAATGTGACATCAACAGCGCAGAGTAGAGTTTCTTACGCAGGGCAAAAATGCAGTAGCGTAGGGGGATTCACGAGGGAAACACAGTGCAGCAGTAGCGAGAGAGATTTCAGCACAAGGGGCTGATGTGACTTCAAAAGTGCAGAGGGAGTCTGCTTACCAAGTGTAGATTTGTTGTTGTGCATCATCCTTTAGATGTCAGCACAGATCAACAGCCTATGGAGCTTCAGTGATGAGGATGAAGCCGAAATGACTTGTCTATTAACAATTGGGATAAGGAAGCTTCTTCATCCAAGGTTGTTATGGTAGATAATGACTCAGAAGATGATGCAGCCATGAGCGCTCATGAACCACGAAAGTGGGGCGACATGGATCTGTAGAGGAGCTACAGAATGAGGGTGGGATCCTTGAGCATCTCATGTCTTGGATCACATCTAAGCTATAGGAGCCTTAAGAGAGTAGCGGGACAAGTTGAGCAGTGGGTGCATAGATCACGGATGAAGCAGAGGCAAATATGAAGGTTGGAAGGAGCAACACAGTGTAGATGCAGAAGAAGTGTAGAGGTAGCAACATCGTAGGGGCTAATGTGACTTCAATAGTGCAGAGTAGAGTTGCTTACGCAGGGAAAAATGCAGTAGCGTAGGGGGATTCAGGAGGGCAGCACAATGCAGCAGTAGTGAGAGAGATTTCAGCACAAGGGGCTGATGTGACTTCAAAAGTGCAGAGGGAGTTTGCTTACCAAGTGTAGATTTGTTGTTGTGCATCATCCTTTAGATGTCAGCATAGATCAACAGCCTATGGAGCTTCAGTGATGAGGATGAAGCCGAAATGACTTGTCTATTAACAATTGGGTAAGCAATTCAGTTGTTTCTCTCAACAACTGAAGGTGTAGTGCAACAACTAGGAGTGGTAGTGTTATGGGTAGCATGAATGCAAAAAATTGAGAGGGAGCTACAGTACATATGTGGTAGTGGCCGTGAAAGCATCATGGGCAGTAGTACAGAGTGGCAAAAACAATGTAGAGTTGAGTGGAAGCAGGCCAAACATCAACAACACATAAACCAATGCCCATAATCTCATAATGCATGGTGTGATGTATTGCTAGAGCACCCTCCATGCTAAGAGGGAGTGTTGAGATTTTGTGTATTTGGGGTAGCATCGGATGTTCTCTAGCTCCCAAATTTTGTGAAGGGATTTGAGTACACTTGATCTACAAGACCCAGAAAGGGATTTCAGAAATTTCAACTGGTCTAGGAGATATTTAATTAATTAATTATTTTAATGTATTTCCTAAGTGTAAACTTAGGAAAATTAATTAATTAAAGTTAATTAAATTAAACATGTGATGAAATTGTCTTAAGTCACAGGGATCAAGCTTTATTTTAATCTTAGCCATTGATTCAACATCTAATCATGGAAATTGGTTTCCCAACAAGAAAAGTATAAAGGAAAGGCTTGGGGTCATTTGCAAAGACACACAGAGGAAGAGCATTGAAGCTAAGCTGAGATTCTAGGGCCGGGTTTGGTAAGAATTCTCATAAGTGTTTCAGCTGTAGAGAGGGGAGTTTAGCCAAAGGGGATGACCTGATCCCAGTGTCTAGAATCAACAAGAGACATAGATCATCTTCAGAAAGGTGGTGTAGAGAAGCAGGGGCTTCAGCAATAAGAGGGCAGCAGCTGCACAATGCAGGGGAAGCTTCAGCTACGCAGATACTACGCAGTCACTCCCAGGGGAGCGTAATGTCGTCGGAAACCCTCAGAGGTTATGAGGATACCCTTAGGAGAAACATAAGGACTATGTCACCCAGTCTGGGGTAACACATCCATTTCCAGGCCAGCGTTGAGGGACGTAGGGGCTGCATAGGCTGAAAGAGCGGCTTCAGGGGTAGTGCTGGGGTTTCTAGGGCCTAATTTTGGCTGAGTCCTGTAAATCTCATTTGAGGGTGTGGATCCGTCAATATTTTGGATTCAGAACAGATGGTGAGTTGCAGATCCATATTTTCTCTATTGGGTTTTCCAGATCTGGAACCCAAAATTTGTTGTATTTAGAAATACTCTTAATAATAAAACCCTCCAGCAACCAGAGACTAGTTTTCCTGCTTTGGGTTTTTCCGAGGACTATTTGTCCAGGAAATAATTGTGTCACTTTGTCTATGTGTGCATGTAATTTTTCTAGATCTGAATTAGTGAAATTTTGTTATGTGTGTTTCTTCTATATTAATCTGAATTATTTAGTTAATAACTTAATTAAGTAGGAGGATCATACCCATATCTAACAATAGATTTCTTCAGTAACATTTATAAATTTTCACAGATAAAAGATAAATATAGTGGGGGGACAGGTAGGGAAGAAGAGAGAGGTATAAAGAGAGAGGGAGAGGTGAGGAGAGGGAGGGAGATACGAGGGAGACAACAATGGTGAGGGAGTGAGAGAGAAAGGAGAGAGGGAGGGAGATAGAGATAAAGAAGGAGGGGGAATAAAGAGGGAGAGATATAGATTGTTGAGGGGGGAGAAATAAATAGAGGTAAAGAGAAAGGATAGAGAAAGGGATATAGAGAGAAAAATGAACAGTTGTTCTATAATGCATGCAAGATCCTATCATTATTGGACTAACGTTAATATGCAAGAGAGGAAGGTAAGTAGAAAAAAATATTGTTATGGATTTTAGTCGCAAGAATGCATGCACATTGTTGAGAATGCATACACATTGTCGATAGTGCATGAACATTCGTAAGAATGCATGCACATTTCTAGGAACATGTGCACCCTTCCTTTGTCATCCCTAACCTACCTTGCATACTATTGACTCGTCATCCAAACACCAATCAAGAAAAAAGCACAAAAGAGTAGTGGTTATTAACACATGGTACAAGTTTTTGTGTAAATTGAAAGGATATTTTTATCCACTTGTGTTATTAGAAGTCAATATTTTGTTTTATTGTGTAACTAGAAGACAATTTTTATGTAATTAGAAAGAAATTTGAGTAATTTGAAGATAATTGTTGTCTTGTTTAGGAATTGTAAAACAATTTTTGTCTACATGTGTAATTGGAAAGATTTTTATATCTTCTTGTGAAATTGGAAGACAGTTTTTGTCCTTTTTATCAGATTAGGAGACCAACTTTGTTTTCTTGTATAATTTGAGGAAATTTTTTGTATTTAGACGAAAATTTATATGTTTATTTCTAATTGGAAGATAATTATTTTCTCCTTGTAATTACAATGCATTCAAACAAGTTGAACCATCATAGTTGGAAAATAAAGTCTTGAAGGAAAAAACAACCCATAGAAAATATAAGTGAAGGAAGAGAAAAGGCCATGGTAGGTATGGAAAAACATAGACTTTTAGAAAAAAATAATCTGACTTCCATCATAATAGATGAACCTCCAATGAATATTCCATCATAAAAAATGTTATGGAGGAACAAACGATGATGGATTTTCTTGGAGTCAATTTTAGTATTGATGATATAAAACAAGCGGACGGTGCAAAACCTCTTGATGAAGAAGTTCCTATGGTGCAAAGTCTTGTTCAGCAATGAAAATTTTCAGAAGCTATCCATGAACAATTATGAAAGACAAAGGTACTAAAAACCAAAATTGTGTGCCTATAACCTCTTAAAATGGATGCAAAAAGCCACCCATTTTTTCTTTTAGTTTTTTTGGTCTATTGTAACACCCCTATTTCATGCAATGCATAATAATTGCATGTGGGGCTAATCATGTAAAAAAATTAACATATACCCAACAACCTTAAAACAATAATTGATGACCTCTGAAGGGGATCTTTGGACTTCAAGTGGGGATATGGGCATTGCCAAGAGATTTTGGGGTTTGATACAAGTCTTGGGCTATTAGACATGATCAAGAGAGGAAAACTAGGCCTTAGGTCATCAAGCAATATTTTAGGTATATAGGTCCAACAATGACATGTTGAATCACCATGATAGACCTTCTGAGGGTATCCTTGGTCTCTAGATGGGGATAGTTGGCATTATGAATATTTGAACATTAAGTATGTGTCTTTAAACCCTATATATGGCCAGGGAAACAAACATAATATTTATCCCATAAATGAAGCTTTTAGGCTTCTAGGTCTATGAATGACACATTGAACCACCAGAAATGATTACTCGAGGGCATCCTTGACCCCCAGCTAGGTATATGGGTATTGTTAGAATTTTCTAGCAATAAATATGGGTCTTGACACCTTCCATGATGAAGGCATAAAACATGAACCCTAGGACCTAAAGAATCTTTTAGCCACCTAGGGATAAGAATAATTACTAAAAATACCACCCATGGCCTCTCGAGGGTATCATTGGCTTATTATTAGGGATGTGAGTGCCACGAGGTGGTTTTCAGTAGTAATTATGTGTCCCAAGGCCCTAGAAACAATATATGGAATAAATCCATGCCTTAGGCCCTAATAAAATCTTTGAGGCATTTATAGTCATGAACAATGCATTGAAGCACCACACATGACCATTGGAGGGTATTCTTAGCCTCTAAGAAAGGATTATAGTGCCTTGAAAAGGTTATGAGCATTGACAAGGGTACCAAAGCCTTGATATGGCTAAGAGTGGGAACCCAATGTTTAGCCAAATTATAAAGCTTCTAGGCACCTAGGGCCAAACACAATGCCTCAAACCACCACACTTAAACTCTTGAGTTCTAAGCATCGTTTAGGGCTCAAAGGTCATGAATGACAACTCAAACTACCACTGATGACCTCTCAATGGGATTTTTAGCCTTCAAGTATGGATATGGGCGTCATAAATAAATTTTGAGCATTGGTTGTGCGCCTTAGGTCCTTGGACATGATTCAGAGATGAAAATTAATCGTTTAATCCTAAAGAAAGATTCAAGCCATATCGAGCCAACAACAACAAGACAGAATGTCACAAAGGACCCTTCTAGGGTATCCTTGGTATTTGGATGGTGATAATTAAGATTATGAGGTTTTGAAAATTAAATATGAGACTTTGGACCCTAGATATAATTATGAAACAAACACATGAGTTAGTCCCTAAAGGAATATTTTAGGCCTCTTGGGCAAAGAGTGATAGGTTAAACCACCATACATGGCCTCTTGAGGGCATCATTTTCCTCTAACATAGTATATTACTACCATCAACATTTTTGAGAATGGGGTATGCATCTTGAGGCCCTAGACATGGTTTGGGGATGAAACATGAACCTTAGTCCCTAAAGAAATCTTCTATCCATCCAAGACAAAGAAGGATGTCTTGAACAACTATGCATGTCTTATTGAGGGTATTATATCCTCTGATTGGAGATGTTGGTTGAACTAGGTGGTTTTGAATAGTGGGTACATGTGTACAAGTTCTATAAATGGTACCCATAACTAATGCTTAGATGATATAATCAAATTTGTAAAGTTTTTAACTTTGAGTATGATTCTATGAACCCCGGATATGGTTAGGGGATCAAACCAAGATTTGGACCCAAAAGGTATGTTCTAGGCTTCTAGGCATAATAATGACACCTGAACCACCACAAATAACCTCTCAAGGGAAACATTTGCCTCTAACTAGGTATATCAATATTATTATCACTTTTGGGCACTAGGTATGGGTCTCGTGGTCCTAGATATTCTAACAATAATATGCACACACTTTAGAAGACATGTTTTTTCCTACTTAGTAACGTGTAAATTATGCACATGCACATGTTCTTGTGTAGGAAGATGTGTATTCTAAAGTATGATCACTCATCCTTAAGAATGCACAAGGGATACTAAAATTCTGATTTGGAAAATTTGCATGGTGGTTAAGGGTGCACGAAGGCTGTATGATTAGAAACACATGTGTTTCTAAGAACACATGAAAATTCCTATGTGTGCACGTTTCTACACATCACATTGCCACTTTTTTTACCATGAATTTCATGCAAATATCCATAATGTAATGGTCATTATTTTATTTTATTTTGTAAAAACCATATTGGCTCAAAAATAAACCTCTCAACATCACTGGGTTTCTCAAGAGTATGTAGAGTGGTCTTTTGTGTGGCAACACTCTATGATTTACAAAAATATCTCAAACTTTTGGAATAATATTCACCACCATTGTTGTTTTTCTTTCAGCAAAGACAACAAAGTTCCTAAAAACTTTGATATTTACACTTTTCTTATTCCTGTAAGTTATTGTTGCCACGCTCTTTTTCTTTCATTGTAATTTTTATTTATCCTTGATGATGTGTGAGTGTCCACTAGAAAAAGGTCTACACAATATACTTCCCCAAAATTAAAAGCAATTTTTTCAAATTAAGCTATTAATAATTTAAAATTTTTTATTGTTGATGGATGATAACTATGGTGAATATTTACATCCAACTTGTAGAAAGTCCCAAGTCAATGATTCCCTCCTTTTTAGTACAGAACTTGTGAAAAAATTTACACCTCCAAATCCAAATCCAAATTCAATGACTCTACACTTAATAAATTTGAAATTAAAATAAAACTAAATTATATATATATAGATAATATTTCATTTCATTTTTATTTATTATATTTATATTTATCAACTTAATAAATTTTAACCCAAATTTATTTTCCATTATGAGCAACACCGACAGCGCTATGGATCTACTCGAAGTAGTGCCAGTTCACAACAAAATGTCTCCCTTCTTATTCTTACTCCATGCATATTACTATGAAGATGGGCTGTGAAGAGATATATTTAACCTTTTGACACACGCTCTGAACGGAGAAGTGAAAGTAAAGAAATTGATTGGGATAAAACTGCGAAGAAATTTGTCTTCACAATGCCCTTCTATACATATATTTTCACAATAGTAGGGAGTATAGATAATGATATAATTTTTGTCAACCCATTTTGATGATTTATAATCCATGCGTATGTGAGATGCCTCTTTCAAAAAAAAAGGTGTGCTGTTTTTAGAGCATCTTTGATACGTTGATCGAATAAATCTCTTCCAATCTTATGTTGGAAACGATGGCCTTTATCTTTTAATAAAATATTCTATCGTCAATATACCAATCTCATTGTACATGAAAGTGCATGTATGAAAGCCAACCCAGCCTGTACTCTTAATTGTTCACTAAACTTTTCCAATATAAAACTCGATTACGAGGGAAAAGTAGATGCGCACTAAATAGCATGCTTATATTCAATGCACGAGTAAATGGGATGTTCAGCTTCATTGCTCTTAAAACTTTTGATATTTTGAAATTTTTGATCATATTTATAAAAAATGCAAATGCTAATATATATATATGGGCAAATGCTAGTATATATATTCGGTTCAGTTGTTATGATGGATACGCAATGATTGGTTTGAGTGACCGGTTTTGCTCGCTATTTCTGGCGGAAACATCACCACATCGAATGCTGTTGTGCTGGGGCTCCAGAGCATACGACAGGCAGCATATAATTGCTTGGAGATTAGCATATTTTATTCTTTTAATTAATGCACATGTCTCTCGGTGTCGCGCGGAGCGCTTTTTAAAAGAAAAGAATCGCAATAATCGTAGGTACGCAACTCCGTGCGTTTCTGGAAGTCTTCGCATGTATTCATTTGCCGTTGCTCTTTATATAATCCATTCTTTCTTTCTCTTCCGATCTCCATCGGTTTAAGGGGTTTCAGCCGCAGTGAATAGACTAGAAATACAATGGGTGCATTGATTCTGGTAAGCGCACTGCCAAAGAGCGATGCAAAGAGAGTCCACCCCTTTCTTAATGTTGCAGATGAAGAGAACTCAGTGGGAGCCCTCGAGTCTGCTGATCGTTTAAGCAATCCTACCGCGCAGTGGTTTACTGCCTCTCTGGATGGCATTCTCTCCGCATATGCCAACATTCTCTCTCTCGCTAATTGCAATTCAAGGTGGGTTAACGACGCAGCCCTGGAAGACATAGTGAAGCTTCTTGATATGTGCAATGCCGTTAGCGATAACATTGCTGATGTGAAACATTACCAGATGTTGCTTCAAAGCGCTATTCACACTCTGGATCCTGCAGGGATTGACATCAGCAACATGAGTCAGGCTCCGCTTGCAAAAGCAACCAATATGTTGGCCCAATGCAGAGCTGCCATTACCAATGTTAATGCCAAATGCAATCCTTCTACTTCCACATCGAGAGGAATGGTTTGTGTCGAAGAGGTTATAGCCTCGTCAAGTTATTCAGGTGTCAGTAGATCGGAGGATGATTTATCAGAGGATATGCGTAATCTCAACGAGTGTACCGCTTCCGTTCTTAAAACAGTAGCCAACGCCTTCTCAGTCGATTTGCAGAGACAATCTCTTCACGGACGAGGTAATACACGCGTGCTCGCGGGGCGCAGTTCCCGCCTCCGCAGTTTGTTTGAAAGGGTCATGAATCACAACAGGAGGTGTAAAACCTCTCGTTGTGTATTGCATGAATTAGAAAATGCAGATGTTTTAGTGAAAATTTTGTATGATATTTTATTGGCCGAAAAGCAGCAGAAGGCGATTAAGGAGCATGCAGATGTGAAAGAGTTAGTGGGCGCACTGAAGAAATGCGTCGGAGATATTGATGAAGGGATTGCTGTGCTGGACAGTAAAGTCAAGCAATTGTATAACGCTCTCATTAGATTTCGGGTGAAGTTGTTGGACAATCTAACCTACTGTCTTTGATCTGCGCAACCCATTAAAGCCACTATATAAACGGTTTTCTGCTCTTCAAAGAGGATCCTCTGCCTGTTTTTGTAATTGTAGTTGAGCTGCTGTTGGAGCTTGTTTTTGTAATTATAGTTGAGTTGCTGTTGGAGCTTGGAAATGCTTCGGCACCAAGGTTTCCGGATGTAAAAATATTACAAATATAAAATCTCAAAAAATACTACAAATATAATTTCAACATTCCAAACATAATTCCTTCTTTCTCTGGTTTTCAACGCCCATACCTTTCTTTTCGAGTTTTACTTTGGCTTTTCTTAGATTATCTTTTATATATTTGCTTATTCCAACTCTTGGTGGTTTAAATTCTATTAGAATTCTAATTGCTTTGCTTGGTCGCTGTATGACAAATAGTGCCCAACTATTCCACGGCTTCTCGAAGGGGCAACACAACTTTCCCAACGTAATGTGCGGCAACGCTTATCTCGATTGCAGATTCGTTAAAAGTGCTGACGTGGCTATTCGAACCCACCTATTTGTCTCCGTCGTTTACATTGACGAATGCCGTGAACGTTGTCTACGAAAATATTTATCACGGGAAAATGGTGCAGCCGGAACCCGTAGCGCATCTTCTGGTATTGTGCTTACGCCCTTCAGCGAGGAGCTCGAGGCAGAAAGAACTTCACGTGCCTTCACGGTGGGAAGGTCGGAGCGGGTATTATTTCAATTTATACTTTAGCTAATCACACTCCCTGTGGATGAACTGCACATATTCGAAATGTGATTTTTTTCTAAATAACATATTTTATTTTATTGGTGGATGAGTTAATTCATATATATATATATATATCAATTTTATTTACAAAACATAATTATAATTTAAATAAATATAATTATAATAATATAATAGTAGTAATATTTTATCATATATAATATATTAGATAATTTATAAATATCTAAATATATTTCATTAGATTTTAGCTTAAATTTTTTTTAATTTTTTTATTTTTAATAATGAAAAGTATAAAATATAATTTATTACCCATTTTTAAATTTTCAAAAAATAACATTTCTTATTAAATTAGAAATTCCATTCTCATATAAATTTCTAATTCTTTTAATGGAGTATTATTTCTTTTCCATATTTATTTCTCTACAAATGTTTTTATTCTTTATGTAATGTCATAGTTTTTTTATAGCTTTTTTAACTAGAGGAAAGTCTAATATTTATTTTAATATTTTAAAAATAAAAATCATATATTTGTCAATTTTTATGTTTAAAATTCTATTATTTTTTTTCTAACATGGTTATAACATTAAGATATATTTATTATAAGTGGTGACCTATTTAATGATAATGATAGTGTTAATTATTAAAAGTAGTCTTTCATAATTCAACCAATAAATTTATTCAAATTTTTCATGTTTCAACAATATTTAGATTTAGTTTGGAATATTTTTATTAAATTTAATATTGACACAAATACTTATACTAGTGAACAATTCAGAATGAAATATCATATTTTAAAAAGATGGCCAAAGTGTTTCTAATGTCATTAAACATTGAGAGAATCAAAAGAAAGATTTTTATTAGAGATCTTGAATGAAACTAGCATTTTGGATACAATCATCAAATATTCTATGGTAACCATCATGAATATAAAATTGTACAAGAAAAAATACTTTATAGCACAAAATGATCACATGGTTCCTAGTCTTATTAGAATATATCTATTCATGTAACATTGTCACCTACAAATTACTACCTCAAATTTAAGTAATAATATGAACTCATTTACCTTCGAGTACTTATCTTCAAAGTTGGAATTTCATCCCATTTCTTCCAACTTGATCTTCAAAGTTGGCATTTCATCCAATTTCTTAACAATATACAAGATTGGTACAATAGGGAATATACCAGATCGGTACAATAGGGAATATATGAAATTGGTACAATAGGGAGTATACGAGATTGGTACAATAGGTAATTGAGATGTAGAGGGAATTTAGAAGAGGGAATTGATCAAAGTTGGCATTTCATCCAATATCAAGATTGGTACAATAGAGAATTGAGATCTAGAGGGAATTGAGATAATGGATTTCTCCACAAAAGTTCACACACATATTCAATAACTATACTTGTAATAATGAACTAATTTAAGAGGTCTGGGATTTCCCATTAAAGCTCTCAAATATGCTTGAATCACCTAGAGAAATTTAGATCTTCCTAAAAGTAGTCAAATCAAATCATATTTGCTTCAATCAATTCAAGAAAATATGAAGTTGTACTTGATAACACACATTTGCTAGAATCTAATGTCACATAGAACCTATGTTGATACAATGCTAACTACAAACTCCAAAATGATTGCTAATTCTTAACAAAAATTACAAGATATTTCAATGATATGAAAGGGAAAATTTTCCAAAACTATCACTAAAACTCTTAAAGCCCATTCCTTACCTATAAATCCTTCACCACCAATTGCATTTAATTATCCCTCTTTAATTTTTCTAATAATATCACCCTAATATTAGAATAATGTAACAATAAAATCCTCTTTTTCCCATCTCTAGAATATAATAACACATTACGAATAAGATAGTTGAGTTCCATAGAGAAAAATGAAACTTTTGATTTTGTAAAGCCTTTACACCTTACTCATAACAAAATCCTTCTACCTTATTGGGACACTTACACTTTATATATATATATATATATATATATATATATATAATTGTTTAGATTTTATTTAATATATTTTTTTGGTATATCTTTTATTAAGTTTTTTTTCTTTTCAATTTATTAGGGATTTATTAGAATTGCAAATATAAGTTATATAGTTTGTATAATCTAAGTGTCTCACAATTTTTAAAGTAATATTCGATCTATACATTCAAAAATAATATTTGAATAATAAAAAAATATCTCACTAAAAATATATTAATAAATTATAAAGAAAAAAATAAATGTAAAACAATTAAAGTATACCAAAACATATAATAAAATAAATAAATATGAATAATATAGTTAGCATAATTTAAGTGTCTCACAATTTTTAAAGTACTAATCAATTTATACATTCAAAAATACAATTTCATTAATAAAAAATTGTTATCTCACTAATTTATATATATTAGTAAATGGTAAAGAAAAAAATAAACAAAAAAATATAACAAAATTTACAATAAAATATAATTTAAATTATATTTTTTTAATATTAAACAACACTTTTTATAATTCATATATATCTAAAAAAATAATTAATATAGAAATAAATATAATTTTTATTTATAAATAAAATAAAAATAATATATTTCCGGATGCGGATGTCGGAGTTGCTTGATGGGACATGGGTCCCTGCACAGCTCCCAAAGGAGCTCGCATGGGAAGCCCATATGGCTCCCTGTACCAACATTTATGATCTCATTAACTCGCCAACTCGGGTAGGCGATTATTCTCTTGATCGATTCACAATGCCATTTCATATGGCGGTTCTTCTAGTCTTGGCATTCAATATGGATAGTGCGCAGGATTGTGTTTGCTGTGGTAGATCTCCGACTCCCCTCCGTGGTGAATGCCCTCCTAGCTTTGCAGACTCTATTGCGAGAACCCATACTGGTCGTCGGTGCAACCTTCTTGCTTGTTTTGAGACTCTCCGTGGGTATCACTACTCTCACAGCTCCCTCTGCAGTGTTAATCCTCTCCCCAGAGTTACGGCAGATCATCTTGGTGGTCTGGACTCTCCTGTTAGTGCTCAGTTGGCAATCTTCCGCGATATTCACTCCTCTCTCAGGGCTCCTGAGTTCTCAGTCCATCCTTTCTGCTCGTCTCTACATCGCCCCGCCCCCATCTCCATGCCTCGTCTCCGCTAGAGAATGCGGTGCAGGCGAGGAATTAGTCGGGGCCTTGCCACTTATCATCGCCCTTCTCTCAGCTCTGCCTCGGGTTCCTCCTCCGCTGATGAGGAGCATGTTCAGCCACAAGCTCCGCGTAGCGGCAGAGGAAGAGGACGTGGGCGCCTCTCGGAAACTGTTCATGCTGCTCCGTCAACCCCTCCCACGACTTCTATTCCTGCCAGCAGTGCTCTCCCCCCTGTCTCCCATGTGCTTGCTGGGACCTTCATACGGCAATCCTCCCAGCATGCTAAGCTTCGTTTCGACTGCTCCTCAAATAGGTCCATTATTTCGGCATTTATCACTGTCACTCTCCGTGAAGAGATTCCTAACCCCGCTCCTGCCCGCTCAGCCTCTCCCCTGCCCCCTCAGGTCTCAAGCTTCCTCGGCGGAGAAGTCCTACCTGCAGCTGCCAATCTCGCTCCACAGAACGTGCTGAGCAAGGAGGCTGAACACACCGACATGAAAGACGTGCACCAAGCTGGAATGGACGACAGCAGCAATGATTATGATTATGGATACAGGATCGTGGAGGAACCTTTGTCTCCAGCACATGAACAGTGACACTTTCAGTTCTCAAACTCTCCAGGTTTTTCTGTTCAATTTCTGTTGGAGTTTTTTGCTTCCTGGTCTCAAGGCTCACCTGGAATGGCTGATTGTTAATTTCAGTACTTATTTCTATCTTACCTTGTTATGCATGAACTTAAGGCCGGTTTCCCTTTCAAGGGCGGCCAAGACTTTTTCGTTAAAAGGACTGGTTTCCCATCTAGGGCGGTCCAGACTCTCTTTGACTAGCTTGTTCATCAAGCCCAGTAGTCAGGCTCTCACAGCTGATACTGGGGCAGTTTTGTACTAGTAACTGTTTATACATAATAGAATTAGTTTTACATAGAAAAAAAAAAAAAAAATAATATGTATTAACATTTATATTAATTGTACATTTTCAAACTTAAATACTTTTAATTACAATGATTCTTAATTACTTATATAGATATTTGATTTTTTCATATTCACACTCATATATTCGTTTAAACACAATTTTAAACATAAAATGACTTTGCAAATAACAAAAAAAAAAAACATTGTGTAGTTAGCCTTCCAACGATAAGATATATCTAAGTAATGAATCATTACATTTCTAGTTGATACAAATTATATAAATTAACATTTATATTAAATTTATGTGTTTTTAAATTTAAATATTTTTAATTAACAATTTTTGTTACTTAAATAAATATTTGAATCTTATTATTATGATAAATAAATTCAAAAGTTTAAACAAAATTATAAACATAAAATGACTCCCTATATAAATAAATATAAATGACAATACTCCCTAGCCTTCCTACTATATAGTGCATCTAAATAATGAGTCATGCATTTAATTATGGAACCTTTGTCACTTATATTTGAAGTTAGTAAAAGGGGTAAATGATTTTATATCAATTTTGTTTACAATATTTTATGATTATGTATTAATTGTATTAATTAAAATTAGAACATTGTTGCAGGGTAGTGTAGTTTTTGTTATTGCAGTTGAGAATTCCCTTATTTTGTTAGCTATCAAGGTTGCACAGTTAGAATCAAATCTCACATTTTTACAAGGACTACATAGTAGCTACTCTAACTTAGTTTAAATATAGTTAAATAGCTAAACACAATAAAGACATACAAATTTATATTGAAAAAAATTACAATTAAAATAGCAAGATAATTCATGAGATAATAAGAACTCTATTTGTGGATAATTTTTTTATAAACTTTAATATCATATTTGTTCATTTTAATTTATTTTTTGTAAAGGTGATAGAGGAACTACACGAGGAGCATGAATGCGATATAGATAATTTATAAAATATATTGTATCAAGAAGATCTCTCTAAAACATTTTTTGATTAGCTAATAGAAGAAGCCATGGGCATGGTCATCTATAGATCTACCATTGATCTAGTTGTATCATGATTAGTTTGCAAAGAAGACAAGACATTATCTAAGGAAACCTACAACGAGGAGGAAGTTTATTTGCATGAATTTGACCAAATATGTACCCCTACCATGGTTCACTTGAGTAGGAAGCCAAGTCATCCTCCATGACTGAAGCCAATGGAAAATGGAGAAATATTGTAAGAAAAATGGAAACTTCTAGACTTGTTCTATTTATTTACAAAGACAATGACATTAAATTGTATGTGATATATCTAGAGCTAAGATAAATCTATATTTACATCTATAACACTCTTACCGGAACCCATCCTCATAACATTTTGATCTAATACCTAATGAGGACTAAATTATACACAAACTGGCTAATACATATACATTGGTATCTAGAACACTCCACCCTAAATTTCTTCTCATGAGATGTGAACCTAAAACTTAGAGGGACTAAATCCCACACAAATCGACTTATCTACATCTTACGGGTCAAGTTATATGCAAAATTAATGTATAAAACTCCCTTGTTTAGGATTTTATAAATAATATAGCCCTCTCGATTAGAAACCGCAACCTCTTCCAAAAGAACACATGTTCTTAATCATTAAAATAAAAAATATATTAGTACTATGAAATATGAAACCATCGCCTCATACTTGATAGCTTGGTACAACAACCACAAACAATATGAGGTGAATATACCTACACCCACTTACCTCTTGAATGGTAAAAGGAAATTTTGTGGTAGTAAGGTATATAAGCTAGACTAAAAGTAGGTTGTTATCTTTTTGTGATTATTTTTGCTTGTCCATTATGAACGTGGTAACAATTAACAATTTGATTGATTCCAATCTATATCATGAATTATAAATACTATATTAATTATAACTATTATTGATAAATATTCAATACTATTGCAAAATAATTGTTATAATAATAACATAAAATTAAACCTCGATTCGATGTTTTTCGGCGGCCTCTGGTGCATGACCTAACGCTAGGTCCCCCTGTTCTCACTGTGAGCCTCTGCGGGCTCTGCCCTCGCAGTATGGCTCACCAACACACTCCCCTGGATGCCATGGAGCAGGTGGTCCCTCCTACAGTCCCATCTTTCAAAGATCAGGTTGTGGGCTCCTCCCTCGCACCTAACACCTCTTTTTTCACGCACCTTATCTCTTCTTCTGCCATTCCGAGGTCTGATCAAGATCTCCGTACACGCACTCCTATTCATGAAAAAGACAAATCTATTAAAGGCTCTAAGCATGGTGCTTCTGAAAATGGGGGGGAAAATAAGTCGAGGGATACGGCTTGCACCTCACATCCGTCAAAAAACCCTGACAACCCAGGCTCGGAAGTCACTGCGACAGATCAGGATAAGTTTCAATCAGCAAAGGCTTGTCATCCAAAAGCAACAAAAGTCCCAGAAATAACAATTCAAGAACCAAACATAGAGGTTTACAGAGAGTACATGAAGGAACATGCGGTTATATGTAATTTTATGGGAATCTGGCCCTCTGAAAGGGCTCTGAAAGGCTGGATACAAGCCAAATGGAATCCTATAGGAGCCATAGAACTACAACACGGTATTTTTTTCTCTTTTGGAAGATAAGGACCGCATATTCGAAGGAGGGTTGTACTTCTTCAACGCAGCAGGAATATACATGAGATTTTGGAAGGAGAACTTCATGCCCAAAAAAGAAGACTTCACCCATGTTCATGTATGGATTAGACTATACTCTCTCCCTACGGACTATTGGGCACCTTTAGTGCTTAAATCCATTGGAAATGGTCCGGGAGAATACATCAAAATGTCAGAAGGCACCAGGAATGGCCACTACATCTCATATGCTCGCATATGTGCCTATATTGATGTTTCTGAAGCTTTACCCGAAGCCATCATCCTAGACTTCAGGGATGAAACATGGACCCAGGCGGTTGATTATGAGCACATTCCTTTCCGATGTCACAAATGCCACGAGCACGGTCACCTCTTCAGATATTGCCCTCATAATAAACCACCCCCACAAGAGAGCCCAACAGGAGCCAAGGACGAACAGGGTTTCACCAAGGTAACACAAAAAACAAGCAAGGAAGAAGGAATAATGGAGGAAGGGAAACCCCCAGGAATGCAACACAAAATAGGTATGAAATACTCTCACAAACCACAGAGGAAAAGGGACAGCCCAGTAACTACACAAAATAGGTAAAGGAATAGTACAAGGAAATGGATACAGAAATGGATAACAACAACAACCCTTCATCAGCAGCCCAAGCTACAGAAATGGACTACACTCAGGATCTCCCCACCTCATAGGAAAAAGCTATAGAAGAAATTCTAATGGGGATGGATCTTCAAAAGCTTTCAAAGGAGTGGACCTCAAAAGGATTCGAAGATATACCAGAAGACCACCTCAAGCGAATAGAAGAGGCATACTCTCTGCAACAGACTTTTCAAAATCTAAGAGAGCACCAGAGCACGGGAGGGAAAAATAAAACCGGGGGCATCAAAGTGACTCTCAAGGCCAATCACCAGATCACTAAGGGGTAACCTAAAAGAAACGGCAGAAAAATAAATGAGCAACACCTCCAAGAGCTGGGACTAAGCCTAATCAATGCGGGCAAGGTCAAGGTTCTTTCTTTCACTCCCAACTTGTTATTATGAACTGCATATCTTGGAATATCAGGGGAATAAATATCCCTACAAAAAAAAGGATTCTTAAATCCAAAATAATCTCAGGAAAAACAGACATTCTAATGTTACAAGAAACAAAGAGTGGCCTGTCAGAAATGATGAACATTCAGCAGGCCTGCTTCAGGAAGAAGTACAAAAGTTCACACACATATACGATAACTATACTTGTAATAATGAACTAATTTAAGAGGTCTGGGATTTCCCATTAAAGCTCTCAAATATGCTTGAATCACCTAGAGAAATTTAGATCTTCCTAAAAGTAGTCAAATCAAATCATATTTGCTTCAATCAATTCAAGAAAATATGAAGTTGTACTTGATAACACACATTTGCGAGAATCTAATGTCACATAGAACCTATGTTGATACAATGCTAACTACAAACTCCAAAATGCTTGCTAATTCTTAACAAAAATTACAAGATATTTCAATGATATGAAAGGGAAAATTTTCCAAAACTATCACTAAAACTCTTAAAGCCAATTCCTTACCTATAAATCCTTCATCATTAATTGCATTTAATTATCCCTCTTTAATTTTTCTAATAATATCACCCTAAGATTATAATAATGTAACAATAAAATCCTCTTTTTCCCATCTCTAGAATATAATAACACATTACGAATAAGATAGTTGAGTTCCATAGAGAAAAATGAAACTTTTGATTTTGTAAAGCCTTTACACCTTACTCATAACAAAATCCTTCTACCTTATTGGGACACTTACACTTTATATATATATATATATATATATATATATATATAATTGTTTAGATTTTATTTAATATATTTTTTTGGTATATCTTTTATTAAGTTTTTTTTCTTTTCAATTTATTAGGGATTTATTAGAATTGCAAATATAAGTTATATAGTTTGTATAATATAAGTGTCTCACAATTTTTAAAGTAATATTCGATCTATACATTCAAAAATAATATTTGAATAATAAAAAAATATCTCACTAAAAATATATTAATAAATTATAAAGAAAAAAATAAATGTAAAACAATTAAAGTATGCCAAAACATATAATAAAATAAATAAATATGAATAATATAGTTAGCATAATCTAAGTGTCTCACAATTTTTAAAGTACTAATCAATTTATACATTCAAAAATACAATTTCATTAATAAAAAATTGTCATCTCACTAATTTATATATATTAGTAAATGGTAAAGAAAAAAATAAACAAAAAAATATAACAAAATTTACAATAAAATATAATTTAAATTATATTTTTTTAATATTAAACAACACTTTTTATAATTCATATATATCTAAAAAAATAATTAATATAGAAATAAATATAATTTTTATTTATAAATAAAATAAAAATAATATATTTCCGAATGCGGATGTCGGAGTTGCTTGATGGGACATGGGTCCCCACGTAGCTCCCAAAGGAGTTCCCATGGGAAACCCATATGGCTCCCTGTACCAACATTTATGATCTCATTAACTCGCCAACTCGGGTAGGCGATTATTCTCTTGATCGACTCACAATGCCATTTCATATGGTGGTTCTTCTAGTCTTGGCATTCAATATGGATAGTGCGCAGGATTGTGTTTGCTGTGGCAGATCTCCGACTCCCCTCCGTGGTGAATGCCCTCCTGGCTTTGCAGACTCTAGTGCGAGAACCCATACTGGTCGTCGGTGCAACCTTCTTGCTTGTTTTGAGACTCTCCCTGGGTATCACTACTCTCACAGCTCCCTCTGCAGTGTTAATCCTCTCCCCAGAGTTAAGGCAGATCCTCTTGGTGGTCTGGACTCTCCTGTTAGTGCTCAGTTGGCAATCTTCCGCGATATTCACTCCTCTCTCAGGGCTCCTGAGTTCTCAGTCCATCCTTTCTGCTCGTGTCTACATCGCCCCGCCCCCATCTCCATGCCTCGTCTCTGCTAGAGAATGCGGTGCAGGCGACGAATTAGTCGGGGCCTTGCCACTTATCATCGCCCTTCTCTCAGCTCTGCCTCGGGTTCCTCCTCCGCTGATGAGGAGCATGTTCAGCCACAAGCTCCGCGTAGCGGCAGAGGAAGAGGACGTGGGCGCCTCTCGGAAACTGTTCGTGCTGCTCCGTCAACCCCTCCCACGACTTCTGTTCCTGCCAGTAGTGCTCTCCCCCCTGTCTCCCATGCGCTTGCTGGGACCTTCATACGGCAATCCTCCCAGCATGCTGAGCTTCGTTTCGACTGCTCCTCAAATAGGTCCATTATTTCGGCATTTATCACTGTCACTCTCCGTGAAGAGATTCCTAACCCTGCTCCTGCCCGCTCAGCCTCTCCCCTGCCCCCTCAGGTCTGAAGCTTCCCCAGCGGAGAAGTCCTTCCTGCAGCTGCCAATCTCCCTCCACAGAACGTGCTGAGCAAGGAGGCTGAACACACTGACATGAAAGACGTGCGCCAAGCTGGAATGGACGATAGCAGCAATGATCATGATTATGGATGCAAGATCGTGGAGGAACCTCTGTCTCCAGCACATGAAAAGTGACACTTTCAGTTCTCAAACTCTACAGGTTTTTTTGTTCAATTACTGTTGGAGTTTTTTGCTTCCTGGTCTCAAGGCTCAGCTGGAATGGCTGACTGTTAATTTCAGTACTTATTTCTATGTTATCTTGTTATGCATGAACTTAAGGTCAGTTTCCCTTTCACGGGCGGCCAAGACTTTTTTGTTAAAAGGACTGGTTTCCCATCTAGGGTGGTCCGGACTCTCTTTGACTAGCTTGTTCACCAAGCCCAGTAGTCAAGCTCTCACAGCTGACACTGGGGAAATTTTGTACTAGTAACTTTTTATACATAATAGAATTAGTTTTACATAGAAAAATAAAAATAAAAATAATATATATTAACATTTATATTAATTTCATACATTTTCAAACTTAAATACTTTTAATTACAATGATTCTTAATTACTTAAATAGATATTTGATTTTTTCATATTCACACTCATATATTCGTTTAAACACAATTTTAAACATAAAATGACTTTGCAAATAACAAAAAAAAACAATAGTAACCGTTAGCCTTCCAACAATAAGATATATCTAAGTAATGAATCATGCATTTAATTGATACAAATTATATAAATTAACATTTATATTAAATTTATGTGTTTTTAAATTTAAATATTTTTAATTACAACAATTTTAAATTACTTAAATAAATATTTGAATCTTTCATATTCACAATAAATAAATTCAAAAGTTTAAACAAAATTATAAACATAAAATGACTCTCTAAATAAATAAATAAATATAAATGACAATATTCCCTAGCCTTCCTACTATATAGTGCATCTAAATAATGAGTCATGCATTTAATTATGGAACCTTTGTCACTTATATTTGAAGTTAGTAAAAGGGGTAAATGATTTTATATCAATTTTGTTTACAATATTTTATGATTATGTATTAATTGTATTAATTAAAATTAGAACATTGTTGCAGGGTAGTGTAGTTTTTGTTATTGCAGTTGAGAATTCCCTTATTTTGTTAGCTATCAAGGTTGCACAGTTAGAATCAACTCTCACATTTTTACAAGGACTCCATAGTAGCTACTCTAACTTAGTTTAAATATAGTTAAATAGCTAAACACAATAAAGACATACAAATTTATATTGAAAAAAATTACAATTAAAATAGCAAGATAATTCATGAGATAATAAGAACTCTATTTGTGGATAATTTTTTTATAAACTTTAATATCATATTTGTTCATTTTAATTTATTTTTTGTAAAGGTGATAGAGGAACTACACGAGGAGCATGAATGCGATATAGATAATTTATAAAATATATTGTATCAAGAAGATCTCTCTAAAACATTTTTTGATTAGCTAATAGAAGAAGCCATGGGCATGGTCATCTATAGATCTACCATTGATCTAGTTGTATCATGATTAGTTTGCAAAGAAGACAAGACATTATCTAAGGAAACCTACAACGAGGAGGAAGTGTATTTGCATGAATTTGACCAAATATGTACCCCTACCATGGTTCACTTGAGTAGGAAGCCAAGTCATCCTCCATGACTGAAGCCAATGGAAAATGGAGAAATATTGTAAGAAAAATGGAAACTTCTAGACTTGTTCTATTTATTTACAAAGACAATGACATTAAATTGTATGTGATATATCTAGAGCTAAGATAAATCTATATTTATATCTATAACACTCTTACCTGAACCCATCCTCATAATATTTTGATCTAATACCTAATGAGGACTAAATTCTACTCAAACTGGCTAATACATATACATTGGTATCTAGAACACTCCACCCTAAATTTCTTCTCATGAGATGTGAACCTAAAACTTAGAGGGAGTAAATCCCACACAAATCGACTTATCTACACCTTACGGGTCAAGTTATATGCAAAGTTAATGTATAAAACTCCCTTGTTTATGAGTTTATAAATAATATAGCCCTCTCGATTAGAAACCACAACCTCTTCCAAAAGAACACATGTTCTTAATCATTAAAATAAAAAATATATTAGTACTATGAAATATGAAACCATCGCCTCATACTTGATAGCTTGGTACAACAACCACAAACAATATGCGGTGAATATAACTACACCCACTTACCTCTTGAATGGTAAAAGGAAATTTCGTGGTAGTAAGGTATATAAGCTAGACTAAAAGTAGGTTGTTATCTTTTTGTGAGTATTTTTGCTTGTCCATTATGAACGTGGTAACAATTAACAATTTGATTGATTCCAATCTATATCATGAATTATAAATAATATATTAATTGTAACTATTATTGATAAATATTCAATACTATTGCAAAATAATTGTTATAATAATAACATAAAATTAAACCTCGATTCGATGTTTTTCGGCGGGCCTCTGGTGCATGACCTAACCCTAGGTCCCCCTGTTCTCGCTGTGAGCCTCTGCGGGCTCTGCCCTCGCAGTATGGCTCACCAACGCACTCCCCTGGATGCCATGGAGCATGTGGTCCCTCCTGCAGGCCCATCTTTCAAAGATCAGGTCGTGGGCTCCTCCCTCGCACCTAACACCTCTTTTTTCACGCACCTTATCTCTTCTTCTGCCATTCCGAGGTCTGATCAAGATCTCTGTCCACACTCTCCTATTCATGAAAAAGACAAATCTATTAAAGGCTCTAAGCACGGTGCTTCTGACAATGGGGGGGGGAAATAAGTCGAGGGATACGGCTTGCACCTCACATCCGTCAAGAAACCCTGACAACCCAGGCTCGGAAGTCACTGCGACAGATCAGGATAAGTTTCAATCAGCAAAGGCTTGTCATCCAAAAGCAACAAAAGTCCCAGAAATAACAATTCAAGAACCAAACATAGAGGTTTACAGGGAGTACATGAAGGAACATGCGGTTATATTTAATTTTATGGGAATATGGCCCTCTGAAAGGGCTCTGAAAGGCTGGATACAAGCCAAATGGAATCCTATAGGAGCCATAGAACTAGAGCACGGTAGTTTTTTCTCTTTTGGAAGATAAGGACCGCATATTCGAAGGAGGGTTGTACTTCTTCAACGCAGCAGGACTATACATGAGATTTTGGAAGGAGAACTTCATGCCCAAAAAAGAAGACTTCACCCGTGTTCCTGTATGGATTAGACTATACTCTCTCCCTACGGACTATTGGGCACCTTTAGTGCTTAAATCCATTGGAAATGGTCTGGGAGAATACATCAAAATGTCAGAAGGCACCAAGAATGGCCACTACATCTCATATGCTCGCATATGTTCCTATATTGATGTTTCTAGAGTTTTACCCGAAGCCATCATCCTAGACTTCAGGGATGAAACATGGACCCAGGCGGTTGATTATGAGCACATTCCTTTCCGATGTCGCAAATGCCATGAGCACGGTCACCTCTTCAGATATTTCCCTCATAATAAACCACCCCCACAAGAGAGCCCAACAGGAGCTAAGGACGAACAGGGTTTCACCAAGGTAACACACAAAACAAGCAAGGAAGAAGGAATAATGGAGGAAGGGAAACCCCCAAGAATGCAACACAAAATAGGTATGAAATACTCTCACAAACCACAGAGGAAAAGGGACAGCCCAGTAACTACACAAAATAGGTCCAGGAATAGTACAAGGAAATGGATACAGAAATGGATAACAACAACAACCCTTCATCAGCAGCCCAAGCTACAGAAATGGACTACACTCAGGATCTCCCCACCTCAGAGGAAAAAGCTATAGAAGAAATTATAATGGGGATGGATCTTCAAAAGCTTTCAAAGGAGTGGACCTCAAAAGGATTCGAAGATATACCAGAAGACCACCTCAAGCGAATAGAAGAGGCATACTCTCTGCAACAGACCTTTCAAAATTTAAGAGAGCACCAGAGCACGGGAGGGAAAAATAAAACTGAAGACATCAAAGTGACTCTCAAGGCCAATCACCAGATCACTAAGGGGTAACCTAAAAGAAGCGGCGGAAAAATAAATGAACAACACCTTCAAGAGCTGGGACTAAGCCTAATCAATGCGGGCAAGGTCAAGGTCATTTCTTTCACTCCCAACTTGTTATTATGAACTGCATATCTTGGAATATCAGGGGAATAAATAGCCCTACAAAAAAAAGGATTCTTAAATCCAAAATAATCTCAGGAAAAATAGACATTCTAATGTTACAAGAAATAAAGAGTGGCCTGTCAGAAATGATGAACATTCAGCAGGCCTGCTTCAGGAAGCAGTACAGTCACGTGGCCATAGCTGCAATGGGCACTGCAGGTGGCATTGCCAATTTTTGGAAAGAATCAATGTTTCATTTGATTGATTCCTTTGCATCCAAGCAAGCCCTCACCACAATTCTCCAAATCATTGGTACCAAAGAGAAAATATGTATCACCAATGTCTATGGTCCTCATACTATCAGAGAGCATCCTGCATGGCTCAACCAACAAGAAAATTTTCTCCGGCCTCTAGATTTCAAGCTCCAGATCCTGGTGGGAGATTTCAACATGATCCTAAATCTGGATGAAAAAAGAGGTGGCATCAGACGTCTAGATTCAGACTCTTAGGCATTCCAACGCATGATTGAGGACCTTAATTTCATTGAAATCCCCACAAAAAATGGTATCCATACTTGGAACAACAGAAGAGGGGGAATGCATCAGATAGCCTTCAGACTGGATCATTTCCTCCTTTCTGAAGATATTTTCCTCTCCTCTTTGGAAACAAAGGATGTTATCGCTCTACAAGCGGGATCGATCATTGGCTGATTGTCCTAACCTTCCAGATCTCTGAGCACCCAAAAAACACTCCCTTTTGATTTGAAGCCTTTTGGCTTTCCCATCTGGAATTCCAAGACAAAATCAAAGAATGGTGGACCAAATATTTCCCCCTCAGGGAAGCAAGATGAATGGTTTCCACCAAAATCTTACATTCATCAAGCAAGAATTGAAAAAATTGAATCTAGAAAGCTTTGGATATATCACTACGGAAAAAAAAATCATAGAGTCAATGTTAAAATAATTACAACAAAAAATAATTCAGAATGGGACTACGAAGGAAACTAAACAAATAGAAATGGAGCTCCAGAAAGAATGGGAGGCCCAGGCTACTCAGGAAGAAATACTTTGGCGACAAAAATCAAGGATCCAATGGCTCAAGGAGGGAGAAAGAAACACATCCTTCTTCCATAAATCTATGATCCAACACAGGAAACATAACATGATCCTCAATCTCAGGAACAACCAAGGACAAATGCTTGACACTCATCAGAAAATAGAGGAATAACTTCATCAATACTTCACAAGCATCCTTACTGAAAGTAACCCGAACAATGAAGAGCAGATTAGGAAAATCACCAATCATATCCCAACCATCTTAACCAAAGATCACAATCGAATTTTGTTAAAAAAGATAACCATGGAGGAATTGGAAGAAGCAGTTCAGTCAATGCCGAATGGTAAAGTCCCTGGGCCTGATCGATTCACCATCAATTTCTGCAAAGCCTGCTGGAATACCATAAATGACTCTATCTATGTTTGGTGGAGGAATCTAGAATGAAAAAATCCATTTTTCCCTCTCTCAACGCAACTTTCCTGGCTCTCATTCCTAATTCGGAAAGAGCTGACTCCTCAGAGCAGTTTAATCCCATTGCTCTTTGCAATGTCATATACAAGATTATTTCAAAAGTTCTGGCCAATCTTATGAAGCCTCTCCTACCTCTCCTAATTTTAGCACACCAAACGGGTTATGTGGAAGGGCGGAAGATCATGGATAAAATCATTCTCTCTCAGGAAACTATCCACATGCTCAAAGACCAAGGCAAACCAGGTATGCTTATCCAACTGGATATGTTAAAATCTTTTGATAAGATCAATTGAAGGTATATTAGACTTACGCTTGCAAATTTTGGATTCAATAAAGAGATCATCAAGTGGATCATGGCCCTTGTTTCTGGAGCTTTCTTTTCCATCCTCCTTAACGGATCCCCCACCTCGATCATCAATCCCTTGAGAGGCATCCGACAGGGGGATCCTCTTTCTCCCTTCCTCTTTATCATTTTAGCGGAAGGGTTGGGTCGATCCCTTTCGGCTGCTTCCTCTAGTGGTCTCATCTCCGGCCTTCAGCTCTATCCTCAGCTCCCACCCTCAACTCACCAGCAGTTCATTGATGATACGCTCCTTATGGGCTGCCCTTCGGTTAAGGAAGCCCTTGCCTTCAAAAAAATCCTGGAAGATTTCTCTCTGGCCTTGGGATTGGATGTCAATCATGCTAAATCCAAAATCTTCTTCCTCAACACCCCTTCAGCCATTCAAACTCATATTGCTTGCATCCTAGGCTTCTAGAAAAGCTTCTTCCCCTCTAAATATCTGGGAGTTCCCCTCACTGACAAGCCTCTTCCATGCTCGAACTAGGAACCTCTCATCTCGAAGCTCAAGAAGAAAATCTCCAATTGGACTTTCAGGGCCCTCAATCTGGCGGGTAGATTAATCCTGGTTCGTTCAGTCCTTCAAGCCATGCCCCTTTACCTCTTCTCGACCATTGTGGATCCTCGCTCCATTTCAAGCCAGATCAGAATAATTCAAAGGGACTTCCTCTAGAGAGGAAAAGCCATCAAAGGTAAATGGGCTCTGGTTGCCTCGGATAAAGTGTGAACTCCCATTTATGAAGGCAGGCTTGGCCTTAGAGATCCTGATCTCCTAGGTAAGGCCATGGGGGCTAAAACATGGTGGTGTTGGATATCTTATCCTTCCACCAATTGGAATATGCTTTGGAAAGCCAAATATGCTCCCACAACCCCTTGGGCCTCCCTCATCAGGCTCTCAAGAAACCTTAAAGGTTCTCCCATGTGGAATAAAGCTTGGGAAAACAGAAAGTTGATTCAAGAGCAAAGCTTCTGGGAGATAGGAAATGGTCAACAGGCTCTATTTTGGGACGATGCATGGGAGCAAAGCCCCAAACTAGACAAAGAGATTTACAGGCCAGCAAAATAATATTTGGAAGCGCAAAAAAAAAGAAGAGTAAAAGACTACTGGAAACCTACAGGAATTTCTGAGTGGAGGGACTGGGAGAATCTCAAAGACTCTCTTCCTATCCACCTCCATCATTCCATAAAATCTCTTGCTAAGGAGGTCAACAACTGGAAAATTCAAAAAGAAGACGGTCCGGACATCCTTTGTTGGGGTTCCAACCCAGCAGGGAATTTTATCATCAAAGAAGCATACAACATCCTACAAAATCCCACCTCTACTCAAGGGTATAGTAGATGGAAAAGACTATGGAGCAGGAAGCAATGGCCTAAGATCACTCTCTTTCTCTCACTCATCACGCACATGAAAATTTTGACGTGGGACAATCTCCAAAAAAAGGTTTCAAAGGCCCCTCGGTTTGTATTCTATGCCTCTCTGACTTTGAATCGACCAACCACCTCGTCAACACCTGTCCTTTTTCTTCCAACATATGGTCTTGCCTCCTGCTGGTTTTCAAAATCTCTGATCGCTCATTTGAATCCATTCATAGTACCCTGGAAAATTGGCGCCCTGATTTCTCTAGCCATCCTCTTATCAATCTCGCTTGGAACCTTCTCCCGGGCATCATTTGTTGGGCTCTCTGGAAAGAGCAAAATTCTAGAATTTTCAAAAACCACTCATCCAAAGAAGAACATATTCTTACCAATATCAAGATCACTTTGAGAGAATCTGCCTCCATTTCCAATCTCCCTGATTCCCCTCACCCTCCTTCCATAGCTGATTATAGAATCTTCTCTCTCCTTAATCTTCCCACCCCCCTCATTGATTCCTCTTCCCAACCAGACTCCATCTATCCCAATCCCCTAACTCTCTGGCACCCCCCTTACCAACCTTTTTTCAAGCTCAATTATGATGGGGCGTCTAAAAACAACCCAGGCAGGGCTAGCTTTGGCAGTGTTTTTCTCAATTCTCAGGTTTCCATCCTATGGATATACTATGGAAATCTGGGGCATACTACCAAAAATGTGGCTAAGCTCCAAGCAATAGCCAAAGGTCTGGTCATTTCCAAGCAGAACAACTATTGGCCCCTTCAGGTTGAAGGAGACTCAAATTTCGCTACCCAAGAATGCAGGAAATTACAATAGGGTCGAAGTGTGGCCAAGGTCTCTGACAGCTGGCGCCTCAACTGCATACTCCTTTGCATCAATGTCAGCATCATGGAAGCAAGGGGACTTAAAAGTTACGTTTCATGATGTTAGAAGAAAGGCCAACAATCTAGCCGACTACATAGCCAACCAAGGGGTAACCACACAGGCGCGACTAGTTTCCCACGGATGGAGTGATATCGATTCACCCGAAATCAAGAAGGATTGTATGATTATCAATAACAAGGACCTACACAAGGCAGGCATCATGTTGCAGCTACCCGATCCACAAAATCATCATGACTCTGTACTCAATTAATGCTCTATTGATTGCTTCGAGCGAGGGCTTGTCCTTGATCAACTTGCCTTGGCATGATCCCATGCTTAGTCTTTAATCTCCACATGACACCATGATAAATGTGTGTGTGCGTCACAATTGTTCTCCCGGGTCCAGCTAGCTTGAGCACGAGCCTTTAAATTCTCTTCACCTGGCTTCTTTTCCTCAATTCGCTCTCTGGTTCAACTTCCCTTTTTCTAAGTTTAGTTGCGGCCTCTCGGCCTTCTGCTCCCCTACTTTGTTCTTCCTCTGGCCTTTTTCTCCCCTGCCCTTCTCTCTCCTGCTGGCCCTTTTCCTTTCGTGGTTTCGTTCTCCTACCATGGCCCCCTGCCATAGGAATCCTCCTCCTCCCATTCGGTGAAGCCACTCCTCCCAGTGGGAGAACCCATCCTGTCACCTTGTCACTTGGGCAGAAACCCAGGCTCGCAATGTTTCTCGCTTTTATAGAGACAACACTCTAGCTCCGACAAGGGAAATCATGGCTGACTTGGAAACTGCTGTGGTGGCTCGACGTCGAGCCACCCCGACTGAGACTGTGGACCATGAATTCCAATGGATTCTGGACCCAGGCTTAATGAGAAGCTGGGAAAACCTCTTCACGCATGCCATTGATCTTCACTGGCATACAAAAATTATCATTTCTATGGCACTCCAAGAGCAAAGCAGAGTCAACAGACAGATGGATAAGAAGATTCAGGCCCTCTCGGACAAGTTCGAGACTTATGTCAAAATGGTTCACCATTTAATATTTGTTGACAGTTCTTCACCTCATTATGAATTTATGAAGAGAAAATCGGGGCTTCAACAGAGAGCTGATGATCCTAATCTCAGGGTTAAAGTCAATACCCCTTCAAAGGGCTCTCCTCTGGGTGCTGCGCCCTCTCACCGCCCCCGCTTTGACCTTGAGAAAAGGAATCCTGAACGACCTATCAATATCGATGATTTCTTCAGCGACGAAGACTCGGTGCCGCCCCCCTCGGGCCTTTAACTTCTTTGTTTGTCTCTTGTTAATGCCTACTTCTCAGGATTTTTGCTACGCTGAGCCTGCGAGCTCTTTTTCTTAATTTTTCTCTCTATTTCCGATCTCCTCTCTCAGTCTCCCTCCCCCTATTTCAAGATCCCTGAGATTGGGTTTGATTTTGCGCTCTTTCCAGAGCTGTGGTTGTAAGCCAAGGTGGTTCTCCTTGTAAAATATGTTTTATGATTAATGTGAATAGCTCCGCATAATTTACAAAAAAAAAAGAATAACATAAAATTAAAAAACTAAACAAAATAATTGTTATTTGATATTTTTTTATTTAAAATTATATAAAATTAATTATATAAAAAATACTCATAATACAATATTAAATATGGTTGAATGCATGAAGATGGGCTACACTTTTGGGCCTAATGTGGCAATGAAATTTCAAGTTTTTCCTCTTTTATCGAATTGAAGCCCTCAAAATTCATATAAGCATTGTGAATTTTGATTCGGAGTAAAAAGAAAAAATGTAGAGAATTATGTTATTGTGCTAACGATATTTTTTGAAAAATATTTAGTCTCTTATAACATGTCAATTTTCCATTAAATGAAATGCTTCTTCTTGCAAATTTTCAAGCATCTTAATAGGCATGTGTGTATTTACCTAGCATAAATTAGTATTAAATGTTATATTACACATATACAGAGAGAGCTAATTTTTTCATATTAATGATTTTAGATACAGACTAAGCTAAGTTTATGCTAAGATAGAGATGGCTAAATTTTTCATATTATTATTAATTTTTTTGCAAAATTATATATTTTTTTATTTTTCAAAGTTGGCAAAGTAATATTTCAATTGCATTTTGCAGACACATGTGTTGCCATGAGGTTTTTTTCTAACTATTTAAATAAATTGAAAAACAAGAGTAACCTTTGAAGAGAACTCGTAAACTAAGTTAATGGTACTTTTTGAAATTTTTTTGCTATGTATATTTTACGATATTGATTTTTTATTCAACCTCTTTAAAATTGCTCAAAAAAAAATCAAATATTATGTTTAAAAGAAATTAGATGAAAAATATCATATGAATTCAAAACTTTCAAACTCATATGCCATTGGATAGACAATTCCTTCATGAATCCAACATGAGCAATTTCGCCACCTAAGGACAAATTTTGCAGAAGTGGTGCTAGAATTGTGGATTTTAGGATGTAAGAGGCTCGATAAAGCACTCGATCAATCTATTTACATGGTTAATACGGCTCTATAAAAAAATTGTGAGTCCCATAATTTAGATTTTAGAATAAATAAAGATCTAAATTTTAAGTTTTTACCACATTATAAAATTCCAAATTTTATTATAATTTTTTTATGATGTCATGAATAAACCTTATTAAATTTAATATTAACATTAAAAAATTATTATTATTAAATTAAATTATTAAATCTGATATTAGTATAAAAAGTTTAATATTAAATTAATTAATTTTGGATTAATATAATACTTTTAAATTGAATATAATATATACTAGCACAACCACATTAATAAATGAGGTTGATATACGTTGCAGGAATAAAAAAAAAGATTATGTAAGCTCACTGAATATGCTAATTTTATTTAACCTATTTTTTTTATAAATCTAAAATAATAAAATATATAATATTTTTAAAATCCTGAAGTAATCATAACTTAAAATACCTAAAGAAATAAAACCTAAATAGTTTCTATTGGAAGACATGAAACACTCTATGTATCTCTGATGGAGGTAGATGAAACATTAATATTCTGGAAAATTTTAGATCATAGTTCCATGGAAAATTATCATTTTCCCAATATACAACACACATTTGAAATATTGCATTTTAAATATGTATTATATAAAAATAAATAAATTGTTGTACGACATCAAAATAAATAAATTTTTTATTTAAACATACTATTTTGATTGTCAAAGTATTTTAAAATTTTTGAAATATAGAGGAGAGAGAGTGGGAGAGAAGGGTAAGAGAGGGAGAGGGGCACACAATGATGGAGAGAGGGATATGATGAGATAGTGGAGGAGGAGAGGGAGCTTGAGCGATGGAGTTGGAGGAAGAGATAGAGAATGAATAATTTCAAGACATATATAGAGAGAGGGAGTGACAAGGGAGAGATGTAGATAGAGTGTGTATGTTTAGGTGTGACTTATAAAGACAAAGAAGGAGAGATGGAGAGAAGGGGGAGAGATAATGAGAGAGGGAGGGAGATAGTCAAAAAATTTGTAGGAAGAAGTGAGAGAGAGAGAGATAGATAGATAGCGAGAGAGTGAGTGAGTGATGACGGGGAGAGACAAAAGGATGTGGGAGAGAAAGTAAGAGAGAGAGGACTTGAGAGGGAGGGAGAGAGAGAGATGGAGTTGGACAAGGAGAGAGAGGGAGGTAAGAATAAATACATATAAATATACAAAGGTGGAGAGAGAGATAGAGAAAGAGAGGGAGAAAGGAGTGTAGGAGGGAAGAGAGATGGAAGGGGAGACAAAGGGAGAGAAGGGGAAGAGAGAGGGAGAGGGAGAGGGAGAGGGAGGGATATATATATATATATATATATATATATATATATATAGTATGGAGAAACATTGTATATGTTTGTGGGGTGATATAGAGAGATGAAGAAGGAGATAAATAGGGAGATAGAGATATAGATGGAAGTGTGAGAGAGGGAAGAAGAGAGAGATACAAGGTGGGAGGAAGAGATAGATAAATATGAAGACACGGAGTGTGTGTCTGGGGGGTGAGATAGAGAGATAAATAAGGAGATATGGAGAGATATATCAATATACATGGAGGGGGGAGAGAAAGGGAAGAAAATTTCTTGCACTAGATGGATTGATTTCAATGTACAAATGTTGATTTCTAATCATATTTTATTTATGCATTGATTTATGTGTAGATGTTGATTTCTAATTATATTTATTTGCTGACATTATATGCATTAATTTCATTAAAGATGATAATTTTTAGTCTTGTTTGATTGAGCTTGCATTAGATGCATTTATTTAAGTGTAGATGTTAATTCCTAATCCCATTTGATAGCTAACACTAGATGCATTGATTTCAATGTAGATGTTAATTTCTAGTCTTATTTGATTGCTTGCAACATAATATGCATTGATTTCATTGTAGATACTCATTTCTAATCCTATTTGATTGTTTGCATTAGATGCATTGATTTCAGTGTAGATGTTGATTTCTCATCCTATTGGATTTCTTGCATTAGATGCATTGATTTCAGTGAAGATCTTGAACTCTAATTTGATGTAACTAGATGTACGGTTTACATTAATTTCAAGGTAATTAGTTTAACATTATGCATTGATTTCAGTGTAAAAACAAAATAATTATTGACGACATGCATTATGACTAAGATTTTGTAGATAATCTCAAACAAAATAAAGTCAAATAAAACTTGTATTTGTAGCTTCAACATAATTTTCAATCCTTCACATTTTCGTGGTTATTTGTTTCCTTGACATTGGTTTTAGTCATTCCTTTAATATGTCCCAAAATCACCTTAATATTTTTGTAATTATATTGGTTCATTAGATATTTCTATCACCTACTCATTTTTATCTCTCCTTATTCATTTCAATTCCACATGCTTGTTTGGTCTATTTGGTCTCTCTTTTTTTTTTAGAACAAAAAACAACAATTTTCTATTAGATAAAAAAATGTCACATAAACATACATATAGCATATGGTTTATAGTAAAAATTTCATGAATCAAAATAAAGAGAATCACTCCAAAAATGTAAACCCAAACATTGTTGAGTCTATTTAGTCTCTCATTACTTACTCCTCCTTCTAGATGTTTGTTTAAATTATATTTATTCAACTAAACTCATCTACCACCCTACTTGTTAGAGATTACATTTTAACTAAACTTTACTCAACTTCGCTCACACACTCACTTATTTCTTTAACAGATATTTAAACATCACGTATAAGCTTGAACACTTTATTTGAAAAAATAAATAAGAAAATAAATGGTTAATTTTGCGTCTATATCAATTTGGTTCTACTTTCCCCCTGGTTTTGTTGTAAGAGGATTTAACTATGTTATTCCATTCTCCCTGGTATTGTGCTTCAAGTGGATATGTTTCTATTTGAGCTTTCTTATTTTAGTTAAAGTGCTCGTGTCTGAATTCTTACCCATGTTTTATGAAAATACTTTTGCTGTCTTCACACTGTTAAATTTAAATTTTAAATGTGAAATGTGAAATTTAAATTTTAAAGGTCTTATCACTAAAAGTTATGAAGTATACTTCATTCTCATATATATATATATATTTAGGAGATAAACATAATAAGAGAAACCAAATGCAGTCACTACATCATTTTTAAGGGTTATTCTTTTTAGATTTTTATAATTAGGATCATAGTACATACATTAAAAGCAATAACTATTTATGCTGATTTGTTAGATACAAATCTAATCACATTACATTATTATGAATCATGTTATATTACATATTCACATAAGATTATATTTGCACGATCCATTTTAAATTTACATCTACCATCAATTTCTTAAAACAACATCATTAAGGTATTTACCCCAAAATCCCTACTAAAACATTATAAAATTTAGTTTTGTGCAAGCATTCACTACTATCTCAAAATTATTATGAAAACCTTGCTAAGTAAATTAAATGGATGTTTCTTCATATTCAGGGATTGCATCTTAGTAAACTTATAAATCTAAACTAGTATGCTTGACTTCGGTTTTAACAAAGCACATGCTAGCATAAAACTAGTGAAATGGTCATCCTAGTAGCAATGAGTGACAACAGATTGAGATAACCCATTTGAATTTAATAATAAAAATGAAAATATTTATATGTATAAATACGTAGAGTGTGGATACCTGGTAGAAAATTTCCTAACTTTGACTTTTTCATTAATATTTTGTATATACAATCATAAAATTTTCATCTACAAACACCCACAATGTTTAATAATAATATAGTAAAGAGTGATCCCAAGAAAGTAAGTTACAAGCACACAGGGTGTAATTCATTAAAAAAAAATCTATAATGAGCATTTAGTAAACATTCAACCCAGCAATATTTTAGCTAAGCCCTTGGTCGAGCTATTTTGGAGTTTGAATATTGCTCAAACGAGCTACAAAACAAACCCTCTGCCGTGCTATTATGTAACCAGTGATTAATTAGGTGCTCGATAGATCTCCTACATCATTCATGGTTACTTGGGCGCTCAATCAAGTGACCTGTTGGTTCTGACGGGATATTCGAAAACGGAGATCGATCGAGCTATAGGTTGGATCGAGATTTCCTGATAAGCATACCTCAACTAATGGGATCAATTGAGAGGGCACATATGTTGGGTAAACTATATTTATTCCCCTCAAATTCAGTATGACCTTACTTTCTTCCTTCTCCTAACCCGCCAAACCTGCTCTCGGGAAGAGGAGCTTGGAAAATCCAGACCAGATAGTAAATCCAAGCCATTGATTTTATAGTTGACCGACCTATCCATGAATTTTAGAAGATAGGAGATCCTATATATTTAGTGGGGTCTTACTGCCCTTTCTTTATTCCCCTCAATAACTCTATCTTTCTTCCCCCTAGAAAAGATATTTTAGGTGGAAATTGTGTGTTGAGCTGGATCAATAAATTCATCGCTAATTAAGCCTGCAAGAGAGAAAGAAAGACACAGGTAGGTTCACGTAACCAAGCAGTAATGGGTGTTTCATCGTCATTATGGCATAACCAAAGCGCGTTGTTTTTCGTGTTAAAACCCTTTCCCTCCCAGTGGTTTTTATAGAAGCTCAATGATATTCCCCCTAAGTTTACTTGATCAACTTCTAATATTATGCCCAGTAAGAGTCACATGCATAAACGTGCATGGATAAAATGAAATCCCGTGGGAATAGAATGTAATATCTATTCTTTGGTAAGGTAATAATTTGATTCCAAGTTTGAGGTTTCTATAAATGAAAGGAATTTTGAATTATATATGTAAATGAAAAGTAGACAATCCTGCATTGTAAAAAGAAACCTTTTCATCTATTTACAGTATTCAATTAGAAATCCCAGGGGAATAATCGATTGAAACAAATCGTAGTGATCTAGCAATATGGAGTGAGCACAATTAAAAGAGCTTGATCAAGCTCTTTCGTGGGTCATATCGAGAAAGGCTCGAGACAATATTCTCGATCGAGAGGTTTTCTTTAACCTTGCTAGTAGTTCAATTGAGGATTCTTTAATCTTTTGATCGAGTTATTTCAAAATTTATGTAAATTTCCCAATCGAGTTTTTTTAAGTGTTAGATTGAGTGTCAAGAGTGTAAAAATAGAGTTTTAATTTTTTTCCTATACATTTCTCTACAACATCATTTTGTAGCATGATAAATTTAAGACAATATTTGTTCTTAGGTAGTGAAGTTGATCATGTTGGATTCATGAAGGAATCTTTTATCCATGATTTTGAAAATTTTGAATTCATATGATATTTTTCATCTAATTTCTTTTAAACTTTGTAATTGAAATTTTTTTGGATCATTTTGAAGGAGTTGAATGAAAAATCAATAACATAAATATGAAAAACTAAAACTTTTCAAAAAATTGAATTTACTTCATTTATGAGTCCTCTTATAAAAATACTCTCGGTATAATAGAAAAAATTCAAACGTGAACATTTGTTTGAAAAATGCAATTCAAATATTAATTTTCTAACTTTACAAAATAATAAAAAATATAATTTTGCATAAAAGATAAAATTTCAATATGCATTGTTTAGTGCTCTTTGTGTAGATGATATATATATATAGCCACATTTGGCCCAAAAGTAGACCATCTTCATGGAATGATCCTAAAGTGTATTAATTTTACATCATTGATGATGGTTTGATGTCTTTAGTAGTGTAAAAATAATATGCTTGAGTGTAGGTATTGACAACAAACTCATTAAACTAACATAATATTACTTTTATCTCTTATTTTGGACATAAGATTAAATGACAAATTTACATAATAACTTTCTAATTGGACCATATTATAAACTCAAGTTTAAACAACAAGTTGATATCACAATTTGGAATGGTATAACCTCTTTACATCTAATGGCTCTAGTTCTACTATAGTTGAGATAAAAAATAGGTGTGTCTGTGTGTTTTAAGAATGGAAGTTTATATTAAATTTTAGCAATCTCGGTGAATCTTACTAGCTCCTAGTATCTAAATTTTAAAATGTTTAATGATAATTATGTAAAAATGTTTAGATTTATGATTACTTTATATTAGACAATATATAATATTGGTGATTTTTAAGGTAAAATAATTTTATACTATAAGATTTGGGCGAATTCACTTTTATAAAAATGGAAATTAACAATTTTTTTTTATTTGGAAAAAAGCATGGAATATTAGCCACGTGCCGATATTAGCCCCTCAAATTTTCCCTAGTTTTAAGAATTTTAAATTTAAACGGGTGTAACTTCCACGATACTTTTATGATTCTTTGCTACAACCTCAATTCTAAAATGAGATGTCCATTTTTCTTCAATTGGAGCTATTTTGATTATAAATTGGATTTTTATCAACAACTTGATATCACAATTTGGAATGGTATAACCACTTTATATCTAATGGCTCTAGTCCTACTATAATTGGGATACAAAATAGGTGTGTGTGTGTTTTAAGAATTTCAACTTTACATGGGTGTAACTACCACGATACTTTTATGATTGTTTGTTACGACCTCAATTCTAAAATGAGATATCCATTTTGCTTTAATTAGAGCTATTTCACTGTAATTTGGCTTTTTATCATAACCAATCTTCTTTCAATATTCTGAGTCATTATTGAAGAATCCAAAAAAAGCTAATTTTAAATCAAAATTATCTTTAATGTTGGAATTTCTGAGTATTCCGAATACAAAGGGAGAATAAAATTCTCCTCCTTTAACACAGAGAAATGCTGGACAAATATGGCATAAAATGCTTTCTATTTCATCAACAAACTAAAACTATTACAAATTTCTTCCACAGAAATGGGTTTACAAAATACTTGATTGCTACAGACGCAGTGCTCCAAAAAAAAACTTCTCTCTGTCTCTCAAAACGCACAAAACAGTGCTCTCTGGTCTTACTGTGTTTTTTTTCTTCTCTACCTGCGGGCCCTTTTTTTTTTTATTACACAACAATACAACATATTTATAAGCCTACGGGATTTTTGCTTTTATATGGCGCGACACTATAAGAAAACACATAAAACAAAAGAAATAAACGAAAAACTTTAATACTGTGCCATATGAAACTTTAAACAAACTTTAATAAGCCTTGTGGGCTCAGACTTGATATCGACGCATCGGCGGTCGACAGATCGGATGGTTTGTGGACGGACCTTTGGACTTGGCGATTGTGATGTGCGATGGACCCCACAACGGAGATCACATCGTCGCATCGGCGAAACATCTTTGCGAAGGGCAGAATGGTTAAAAAAAACTTGCGATGAGCGGTATCGGCATCAGCACAAAACTTAAATGGTAGGCAGATCGGCAGAATGGCGATGTGGGATGAGCGATTGTGGTGGGACCACATCGCATCGCGACATGGGTGGTAAACATAACATATGGTGGTGACCTTCGCGGTGTATAACATATAGCAGATGGTTCTTGCCCATTGCTAAATGCGATGTGTGATATCACAACATCGCATATCGGTGGGACTTCACATCAACAAGACACGGAAGTGAAATATAGCGATGGGCAATGAAGTGGTGGGGACCACCATGATGTGGCCCATTTAAAAAAAAACTTAAAAGAACTTTTGCGCGTTGAACAAAAACTTCCGTTTGTTTGGTTGGTGAGGGCTTTAAGCCTGATAAGACTGTTTTTCAATGAACTCTGCTGTTGCGTGGCTTGGACCATGGATTCTTCAATTTCTCTTGCAAAATAGGCTACGACCTGTATCAAAATTCAGGTTCTTCTCTGAAATGGTGGCTGCGGCCATAACAAATAAATTCATCCCTACGGTTTCTCCATTCCTCTTGAATGCACAGTGTTGTGCACGCATTAACCTCTCCCCCTCTGTTGTACTCTGTTTTTACCTGAACGGGGTACGCAGGTGACTTTAACATTTTCAACACTCCCCCTTAAAGTCAGTTTCTGGGTTATCAGTCATACCCAAGAATTTCCTCAAATATTCAAAACTCTTTTGGCCCAATGACTTTGTCAGAATGTCTGCAGACTGCTCCTATGTTCTACAGTGTTTTAAAACAATTTCTCCATTGTTCACCAATTCTATGATATAGTGAAACTTTGTATCTATGTGTATAGTTATTTTATGAAACACATAATTCTTTGATAATGCAATAGCTAAGCTATTGTCACAATAAATCATTGTTCCCTTTACTTGTTCTTGGCACAAATTTCTCAACATCCTTCTCATCCAAACTGCTTGACATGCTGTTGTTGTAGCTGCCACATGCTTTGCCTCTGCTGTAGATAGTGCTACAATAGGTTGTTTCTTAGAAGCCCATGAAATGGCTCCTGATCCCATATGAAAAACATAACCAAAAGTACTTTTCTGGTCATCAATACTTCCAGCCCAATCACTGTCAGTATATCTAATTAATTTTTAATTTTCTGAAGTAGTATACAACCTACCATACTTTTTAGTTCCTTTTACATACCTCAGAATTCTATTTGCTGCATGCCAATGTGCTTCTTTTGGCCTCTCCATAAATCTAGAAATCAAACTAACATCATGCATAATATTTGGCCTAGTTGCAGTCAAATACATAAGGTTGCCAACTATTCTCTTATGCAAGCTTGGATCAAAATCCTTGCTGCTGTCATCTTTACTCAATTTCAATCCCATTACTGTGGGAGTAATTGCTGCCTTGCACTCCTGCATATTAAATCTTTCTAAAACTTCATTAACATGTTTTGCTTGTGAGATAAAAATCCCATTTTCATTTTGTTCTACTTCTATTCCTAAGAAGTATCACAACAGTCCCATGTCAGTCATTTCAAATTCATCCTTCATGACTGTTTTAAAATTCTCAATAAGGTAATCATCATTACCTGTAAATATCACATCATCAACATATAAAACAACTATCAGCATCTTACCATCCTTTTCTTTGATGTATAATGTAGGTTCACCTTCACATTTTTCAAACCCATTTTCCAGTAGATAGGAATCTATCCTACTGTGCCATGCTCTTGGTGCTTTCTTCAGCCCATAAAGAGCTTTCTTCAATCTTCAAACTTTGTGTTCTTTGCCTTTTTTCTCATAGCCTAGAGGTTGTTCAACATAAACCTCTTCCATTAACACTCCATTTAAAAATGTTGATTTTACATCCATTTGGTATACTTTCCATTTGTTTTGTGCTACTATGGATAACACTTCTCTCACTGTTAACATTCTTGCAACTGGTGCAAAAGTTTCTTCATAGTCTCTTCCATGCTGCTGCTTATATCCCTTAACAACAAGTCTAGCCTTGTGCCTTTCTATCTTACCTTTAGCATTGCTTTTGGTCTTGTAGACCCATTTTACTCCAATGAATTCTTTACCTTCTGGGAGATCAACCAACTCCCATGTTTTATTTTTCTCTATGGCATTAATTTCATCATCCATAGCTTCTATCCATTTTATATCTTTTATGGCATCTTCAAAATGAATAGGGTCATCAACATGACAATAAGGAAAACAAAGAGTTCATACCTTCATTTGCTGTCTCTTGCTCATAAATTTCATTTAAATTTCTGAATCTTGTTCCTCTTTCATGTGGTGTACTTGTTCTTGAAGTAGCACTTAAATCTGCTCCAAGTGGTGTGCTTGGAGAAGCACTCTCATTTCTTCCCAAGGGTGTTCTTACTCCTGCTTGAGGTGTCCCTTGCTGTCCTTGTGTTGGTGGAGGTGGTGCTACCGATGAGGTGTTATTTTCAGCCACATCTTCCTCATCTTCATCATGAGACAAACAACTTTTAACATTGATTGTTTTCTCAATGCTTCCATCCCATGCTTCCTCTTCTATGAATTGAACATCTCTGCTTATAACAAATTTCTTTGTGGATGGGTTATACAATCTATATCCCTTGTATTCTTCACAGTATCCAAGGAAGATGCACTTCTCCCCCTTACTATCCAACTTCTTCCTCAACTGATCTGGAATGTGTATGTAAGCCACACATCCAAAATCTCTCATGTGGGTGACTCCTTGTTTTCTGCCACTCCACGCTTCTTTTGGAATTCTGTTAATTACAAATTTTGTTGGGCATATATTTAAAATATACACAGCACAATTTGCAGCTTCTACCCAATACTCATTTGGCAAATGTTTTTCCTTTATCATACTTCTCACCATTTCCATTATGGTTTGATTCTTCCTTTCAGCAACTCCATTTTCCCGCGGTGTGTACCGAGTTGTAAACTACTTCTGTATGCCATTTTCTCTACAAAAACATAGAAACTCTTTTGAGATGTACTCACCTCCTCTGTCAGTTCTAAGAAATTTGATATGCTGCCCACTCTGTTTCTCTACTAGAGCTTTAAAGTGGAATTTTTTTCAAAGACTTCACTTTTATATTTTAAGAAATAAACCCATACTTTTATTGTGAAATCATCAATAAAGTTTAGCATGTAGTTGCTACCTGATACTGATGTTGTTTGCATCGGCCCACATAAATCTGAATGGATAATTTCTAAGGGTGCTTTCACCCTTATGCTCTTTCCTGATGGAAAGTTTTCTCTTTTTTGTTTTCCCAAGATGCAGCCTTCACATAGGCTGTCCGGTTTCTCAATCAATGGTAGTCCTCTTACCATTCCTTTTCTGTGCATCAAATTTAGACCTCCAAAATTGAGATGTCCAAATCTCAAGTGCCATAACCAATTCTCATCTTTCACTTCCTTCTGAAAGACCTCTTTAGTTACAGCTGCTACATTCTTTCCTTTGCCCTTCAAGTCAATAATTAGCTTGAGTGGAAACATTCTATTGTTGGTCATTTGTATTTCAGCAATAATCTTCTTTCTTGGAGGTATATCCATTATTGCGCACACATCATTTTTAAAAACTACATTGTAACCTTTGTTTATGAGCTGCCCAATGCTCAAAAGATTACGCTTCAAGCCAGGAACATAGTACACATCTGGCACAAATTTATGCTCTCCATTTCTTGCACGGATACTTACTTTTCCTTTTCCTTTGACAGATATCTTAGTATCAGTTCCAGTTGTTACTTCAGATTTAACTTCTTCATCAAGATTGGAAAACATTGCTATGTTTCCAGTCATGTGATTATTGTAGCCTGAATTTAAGAACCATACATCATCCTGTCTATCTTGTGCTACATTACATGTTAACAACACATTCTTTGGGTTCTTTTCTTCTTTTGCTACATTAGAATTATGCCTATTATGCATGTCATTTTTCTTTTTCCTACATTCATTGGCATAATTCCCATATTTCTTTCAATAATGACATTAGACATTGAATTTTTCATACCTTTGTCCATGATCATGTTTGTGTGCACCTTGCTGGTTGTTTCTTTGACCATGGCTTTGATTCTGACTGTTGCTCCTTCCATGTGAGCGTGAAGAGTTGTTTCTTCCTCCTATGTTTTGACTTTTGCCTCTTCCTTTTCCTCTGACTTGACCTCTTCCTCTTCCAAAAGGCATTTGGGTCTTGAAGGCATGCTTTAGAGATGGGTTTACTAATCTTACCAATCTCTATTCATGAGTCATCAGAGATGCATGAAGTTCATCTACTGCAAAATTTGAGAGATCCTTAGTATCTTCTATGGCGGTAACAATAATATCAAACCGTGAGGGTAGACTCCTCAATAGTTTCTCCACTATCCTTCTTTCTTCTAGTGTTTCTCCATGGGACCTTATCTGTGTGACCATCCCAATCACATGTGTGAAGAATGAGTCTATGTTATCAGACTCTTTCATGCAGAGAGTTTGAAAATCTCTCCTCAGCAATTGTAGTTTTGTTGTCTTCACTTTCTCCATACCTTGATAGGCTATTTTAAGAGTTTCCCATGCATCCTTGGATCTCTTAGCTGCTGCTATCCTTGGAAACACACTCTCATGTGATGCTTGATAGAGATAGAAGAGGGCCTTAGAGTCCTTCTTCTTATTTCTCTTCAATAAATCCTTCTCTGCCCGTGTTAAGGCATTAAAGGCCTGCTCATCAACTCGTTCATCAAAAACATCTTCTACAAATTCCCATACGTCCTGGGAAGCAAATACGGCTCTCATGGTAATGGCCCAATAATCATAGTTCTTCCCATTAAATTGTGGAAGCTGAGTATTTCCAATACTCATACTAATGCTTGGTCCAGCCATTACTTATAAAATGGACTCTGAAATAAACTTGACCATGTTTTTCTTAAACAAAATATCTTTCCTTCTTGTAAAAGACAAACTCTATCTCTGAGGACTGCTATTTTTAAACAAAAAAAAACTCTTTTTTTTTTGAGAAATACCTGGACTTAATATTCTGTTGAGCCTTCACGTTGTTGGAGAACTGTTCCAACAAATATTCCTTCTTCCTTCAGCTTCTTTGACCCTTTCGAAGAGCTTGGATAAGCTCTGATACCATGTTGGAATTTTTGAGTATTCCGAACACACAAGGAGAATAAAATTTTCCTCCTTTAACATAGAGAAATGCTGGACAGAGATGGCATAAAATGCTTTCTATTTCATCAACAAACTAAAATTATTACAAATTTCTTCCACAAAAGTGGGTTTACAAAATACTTGACTGCTACAGACGCAGTGCTCCAAAAAAAACTTCTCTCTGTCTCTCAAAATGCACAAAACAATGCTCTCTGGTCTTACTGTGTTTTTTTCTTCTTTGCTTGCAGGCCCTTTTTTTTTTTTATTACATAGCAATACAACATATTTATAACCCTACAGGCTTTTTGCTTCTATATGGCGTGACACTATAAAAAAAAACATAAAACAAAAGAAATAAATGAAAAAATTTAATACTATGTCGTATGAAACTTTAAACAAACTTTAATAAGCCTTGTGGGCCCAGACTTGATATCGACGCATCGGCGGTTGGCAGATCCGATGGTTTGCGGATGGACCTTTGGACTTGGCGATTGCAATGTGCGATGGACCCCACAGCGGAGATTGCATCGTCGCATCGGTGAAACATATTTGCGAAGGGCGGAATGGTTAAAAAAAAACTTGCGATGAGCGATGAGATATGAGCGCTATCGACATTGGCACAAAACTTAAGTGGTAGGCAGATCGGCGGAATGGCGATGTGCGATGAGCGATTGTGGTGGGACCACATCGCATCGCGACATCAGTGGTAAACGTAACATATGGCGGTGACCTTTACGGTGTATAACATATAGCAGATGGTTCTTGCTCGTTGCGATATGCGATGTGCGATATCACAAAATCGCATATCGACGGGACTTCACATCAACAAGACACATAAATGAAATATAGCGATGGGCGATGAAGTGGTGGGGACCACCATGACATGGCCCATTTAAAAAAAAAAACTTAAAAGAACTTTGGTGCGTTGAACAAAAACTTTCGTTTGTTTGGTTGGTGAGGGCTTTAAGCCCGATATGACTGTTTTTCAATAAAATCTGTTGTTGCATGGCTTGGACCATGGATTCTTCAATTTCTGCTGCAAAATAGGCTATGATCTATATAAAAATTCAAGTTCTTATCTACAATGGTGGTTGTGACCATAACAAATAAATTCATCCCTACAGTTTCTCCATTCCTCTTGAAGCAGAGTGTTGTGCATGCATTAACCTCTGCCCCTCTACTGTACTCTGTTTCTACCTGCACGAGGCACGCAGGTGACTTTAACATTTTCAACATTTAATTCTCATACAATGGTTCAAATGATTGAAATTGTTTATTTTATTTAGATAAAACAAAAAACATAATTTGTTAATTTATTTCTTACACAAAATGATTCATAAATGGAACTTAATATCATGACCCAATTTTTATCATGAAACTAATTGGAAATAGAAAGAAAAAATAAATATTCCATTTTTTCTCAAAGAAGAGATTAGATAGAAATTGATGTCAGAAACTCTTGAAATTGAATCACAAACAATGTATTCAAAGAAGAAATAAATTACACTTTTTTCTTGATTATATTCAAAACTATTAAAGTAGGGAAATGTCATGCAATAATCCTTTATTGGGATATCACCTCTTATTCACATATATCTACAAAGGGAAAACAACTTATGAGCTAAGTTCTAATATAATATGCTCCATTAGATGCTCCATAAGGAGTATTAAATCCTTATTTTAGCTAGCCATAAAAGCCTTATAATGATCAATGTTATCATTGAAATAAGCCTTCTTTAATGAACCCACTTTACGTTTATTCAATTTTGAACTACTTAATTGGTATTATTGATTAAGCATATTAGAATTATTCCAATTGTCATAAATGGTTGAAATTAGTATTATTCTAATGGTCCCTTCAACCCCTTTATGACACCCTTATAGAGGATCATTTTGTGGAAACCAATGATACCATTAATCCCAATGTATCTTAAATATTACATGAAATAAACAAAATATTGGAATCTAATACTAATGACTAATGACAAGTTCAATGATGATCAAATTATTAGTGAGAAATTATATTAGAAAAAAGATGATCCTAGTGAGAAACTATATTAGAAAAAGAATATTCCCTCATTCATTTTCACTGGATACATGAATTAAGTATGATATATTGATGAACTTGGTTGAAGTGATATGTTTATGCAAACACTTACAATAAAATTTTAATGATGACCTAAATAAAAAATAAATCATAAGTTTTGTGGAAATTAATAATGAAGGAGTTCTTTAATATTTTGATCCTTTGGAATTTATTAACATAAACACATATACTCGTGTATAACTAAATGTATCTATATTAACCTCATTGCTAGATTTTGGTTTCAAAATGTGACATTTACATTTGAAAATGTGAATTTTTTAATACAATAATGGAGGACATGAAAGTTAAACACAAAGATATAGTCATGAATTAACCACTAGAAATAAAATGCATTGGTATCATGAAACAAATAGGAGAAAGATAGAATAATTTAAGGGTGGTACGAACAACCTTAATATAATTAATTAAAACATTGTGTTGCACAATCCCTCAAACATCTCTGGTTGAAAGAATTTGTCATCTTTAAAATAATAATAAAGTTGAATATGAAATTTAAAAAATATATATATATATATATCTCCTACGTCGACAGTAAATACCACAATGCCACTTGAACTTATTTTTTCTTAATACTTCTTCATTAGTACATATACAACATCATATAAAATGGCATCTTTCTTCAGTATCACCTTTCCATCCTCTACCATGTCTCAAACAAAATGGTACTAGTTATCAAGATATATTTCCATCACATTGAAGATTGAGTTCTTAATGAGGGAAATGACAATTTGATTATTACATTGAATCATAATACCTCTATAACTTATCCCTAAATTTTGATATAGTCTTATATGTAAAATATCATCCTAATATGCATATATAGCCACTATATATTTTGTCTTTGTAGTACATAAATCACTGTAGGGTACTACAAGTCATTGCTCCTTTGAGCAATTGAAACACATATCAAATTATAGTTCTCCTCATATATATACATCTCTTACCCAATTAGAATCCACATAACTCTGTATATTCAGTTTCTTAAAATAACACTATGATAACAAATAGAATAATTATAATTACCTCTGAAGTACTTAGAACCTATAAAAAAATTTATAATTAAATTTACAACCATTATTATTCATCAACAGCTTAAATCTTCTTACTAATCTATTTTAAAAGAGAATTAAAAGTCTTTAAACCTACTAATAACATTCTATTTATCTATAAGAAAATAGAAAATTTAAAAATTGAATGAAATTTAATAAAACAAAATACATCATAATAAAATAAATTTAACCACAGAAGCAATTAAATTAAACAATATTAAATTTTCATATATAAAATTCTTGCAAAAAAATAAATTTAAAAGTCTCAACAAGGTTTTGGTTTTTAAGGCATGTATTTCCATCTCACTTATATGGCCCAATCATTGGGGCCATAGCAGTGTCTAATTTATATTTAACTTTCTCTGTATAACAAGAGTACATTTAGGTACCCAAAAGACTCCACCGTCAAAACTCTTTGTGTATAATGTCCTCTTCAAATAGTTTGAGATCTGGGCTACTATAACCAAATTTAGTATTTGTCCTCGACTCGACCATCAATTTGCTCCATAATCTGTTCTTCTGATAGGTTATTCCACTTTACGACCACCTGAATGTTTACTTTCTCCCATAACTATTGTACTTACTTCAGATGCTTTATAACTTTTACAAAATTCCAATAAATAAAGAGTGAATATATATATATATATATACACGATGGATTTAACAACGAAAATGCATTGGAAATTTAAACCCCTTTTATAATGTCCCTTTTATAATGTTTCATATTGAAGAGGCATACTGACCACACAAATAAAAACTATAACGATATCTCGTCAAGATTGTACACGTTCCATAATTAAAAAGGTGGGTACAATTTATTCAGTTTTCTCTTTCGGATCGAATATTCTTATTGCAATATAGGAGACATAGTTGTATATCAACATTAATAAATTCTACGGCATCGTGTGCTCTTTATGGTTCACCAAAGACACCTTTTGAGAATGAAACTAGATTTCTTTGTAATGGATTTAAACTCACAGAACTCATGTATTAGATTCTATGATGATTTGTTTGGCACTAACCTGGATTAATCACTATCAAACTGCAAAAATGATGGCTAGTAGAGTGCTGATGTTCAATAAAGCTACTTATAATCGTCAAAATGTAATTGATCTCTACTCATTTGCAATTATATCTGATCTTTGACAACGAAATAACAGAAGAAAAAGTATTCGCTTTATAAACAATTCTGACTGTCGGTTGAATTGAGTACACTGTTCTGTTTTAAGCACGAGGATTATATGGTAGATCCATAAGCAAAATAAATGCAGTTTTCATATATAAGTCTTTCAGTGATGGCTCTACCTTGCATTGTGTGGAGGAAATATGAGCACATCGACCGTCGACTTTGTTAGAGTCCGATGACACCATATAATTGCTCGAAGATTCCCTTTATGAAACCACAATTTAGTCCTCATAATTAATGAAGATGTTTCTCAGTGTCCTGAATACAACGCTTTGTATGTATTCATCCGTTGCTCTTTATAATCCATCCTCCCTTTTTTTCTCATGTCCATCGATCGATCGATTGGCAGCGAATAGCCTAGAACTACAAGTATGAATGCATGCACTCTTGTCAGCGCACTGCCAAAGGGTAATTCAGAGAGAGTCCACCCCTTTGTTAACATAGCAGAAGAGGAAAACTCCATGAGAGCCATGGAGTCAGCTGATTATTTAAGCAACCCTTCTGCTAAATTGTTGACTGATTCTCTGGATGTCATGATCTCCGCATATTCCAACGTTCAATTTCGCGCTAATTCCACTTCCAACTGGGTTAACGATGGACTGGAAGACACAGTGAAGCTTCTTGATATGTGCAACGCTGTTAGCGAAAACATTGCAGAGGTCAAACGTTATGGGAATTTGCTTCAAACCACCATTCATTCTTTGGATCATGCAGGAGTGGAGAACAACAAGATGACTCGGACCCCGCTTCTTATTAGAGCAACCAATTTGTTGGCCGATTGCAGACGTGCCATTATCAATGGTAATGCTGAATCCACCACCACTACTTCAAGATCAAGAGGAATGGTTAGCATTGAAGAGGTCAGTAGATTGGAGGATGAATTATCAGAGGATGTGGGTCACCTTAAGGGCTGCACTGCTTCCGTGCTTAAAAGAGTAGCCAATGCCCTCTCACTCGACCTGTCGAGGCCATCTCTTCATGCACAACGTGATCCCCGCGTGAAAGTGGGGTGTTGTTCCCGCCTTCGCAGTTTGTTTGAAAGGGTGACGAATCATATTAGGTCAAAGGGTTCTCGTTGTCTATTGCATGAATTAGTAAGTGCAGATGTTTTAGTGAGGAAATTGTATGATCGATTGGCCATGAATCAGCAGAATAAAGAGCGGGCCGAAGTGAAAGAGTTGGTGGAAGAATTGAAAAAATGCAGGGTGAAGTTGGATAACGGGATCGCTGCAGTGGACAATAAAATCAACGATTTGTACAGTGCTGTCATCAGAACTCGGGTGGCGTTATTGGACATCCAAACTTACTCACTTTGATGTGGTGCAAACCAGTTAAGGCCACTGACTAAAGCCTTTTATGTTCTTTGAGCAAATTCATAGGCAGAGTTTGCTCTGCCTGTTGTTGTAATATACACGAAGAGAAGTACTTTCAGTAATGAAACGAGAATCGAAATCGAATTGGATATCTGACTGGCCTTTGTTTCTCTTATACATTCATCAGATTTATATCTCAAAACATGTAAACATCCAGGAGCTTTTTGCCATGCGTTCATTATATTTTGAGAAAAAAATTCAACGAGAATACTAATAATGTGGAGCAATTCGCAAATCGCAACAGGTCGATATGTGGCATCGAAAGGATGTCTAGCTGACTAGACTCCCATGTCATATAATAACTCTATTTTATTGTATAACAACATTGCTATCACAATCATGAATTTGTGAGCACATGGCAATGACGTACAACTTTATCCTTATTAAAAGGACACAAACTTTTCATTCTAAACTCGGTTCTCTTTATTCTAAACACAAATTCATTTTTAATTTAAAGAAATATATCTTTATTTTATTTAGCCCGGGATCTTTTCAAGTCTTCATTTTTTTTTTTTTTTTTATCTTCCAAAATTATGTAATATTTAAAATTGAGAACCCAATGATAATATGTGGTTTTAAAAATGGGAACGAGATTATAATTTAGAGTTAAGGCTTCATTATTTTAAAAGTAAGTAATTTGTGGCAATTTTGATTTAAAGTCTATAACTCAAGTATGATGTTAATTTTGTGAGTCATTTATTAAAGTTTGAAATCTTGTTTATGTTGGGCAAAATAATATTTTTTGAAAATTTAAAAAAAAAATTAATTTAAATGTTTTATATACTTATTCAAAAATAACTATGAGAAGCATAAGATAATTGTATTAGAGTTTTTTTTATTATATACTTTGAATTTGAATGGTTAATAAATTTACTTTCAATAAAAAATTTACCACATCAAAATTCCAAATTGGTAAAGTCAATACTATTTTGTAAAATAAAGTAAAAATGTTAATTCAACACAGAAGAATACAAAATCTTGCTCCAAAATCTTTTAATATTTCTTTTAATTAAATATTTGTAAAATGAATCTTAAAAGGAAAACCACATCCCATGAATTTATTAAAATCTTTAAAGATATAAATATTTCCACCTCAAAGTTGTAATATTTGAAAATTTGTTATCATGCCATGTAAAAAATATCATTAAATCTAATATTAATATTAATATATTATAATATTAATATTATAAATTTGATCACTTAGGATTAATACAATATTAAATTTGATATATTATAATATATATTAATATATTAACTCTAGATATATATGGGAGGGAAGAACAAAGACATAATGATAGAGGTGGAGAGATAGAGGCAGTGAGAGGAAGGGAGAGAAAGAGACAAAGAGGAAGGATGAGAGAGGACTTAAGAGACAGGAGGAGAGAGAGAGGGATAGAGAAATGGAGTTGAGAGGAAAGAGAGGGAGGGAAGAAGAATCACATAGAGAGATAAAAGTTGAGAAAGAGAGAGAGAGTGACAAGGGAGAGGTGGACATAGAGTGTATATGTTTGGGGTGAGATAGAGATATAGAGAAGGAGAGATAGAGAGAAGAGAAGGACAAAATGAGAGACAGTGAAAAAGTTGGAGGGTAGAGAGAGAAAGAGATAGATAGAGATACATATGTAGGAAGGAGAGAAAGGGGGAGAGAGGAAGTAAGGGAGCAAGGATGTGAGAGTGATAAGGAGAGAGGAAGGGAGAGAAAGAGGGAGGTAACAATAAATATAAAGAGAGAGAAAGGTGGATAGAGAGAGAGAGGAAGTGATAAAGAAGATGGAGAGAGAGGGAGAGAGGAGAGGAGGAGGGAAGAGATATAGAAGGTGGGAGAGAGGGAGAGAAGGGGAATAGAGAGAGAGAAGGAGAGAAGGGGAAGAGAGAGAGAGGGAGAGGAATAGGGAGGGAGAGATATATAACTATGGAGAAAGAGTGTGTACGTTTTGGGGGCAATATAGAGATACAAAGGGAGATAGATTTATAAATGGAAGGTGAAGATAGGGAAGAAGAGAGAGATAAAGAGAGGAAGATATAGATGGATATGGAGGGAGAAAGCATGTGTGTTTGGGGAGGGGGACTGAGATAGAGAGACAAAGAAGGAGATATGGAGGGAGATATAGCAATAGATGGAGGGGTGAGAGAGGGAAGAATAATTCTTTCACTAGATTCATTTACTTTAGTGTAGATGGTGATGTCTAATCCTATTTGATTTCTCGCATTGATGGAGATAAACTGAAGGAGAGAGGAGAGGAGGAGAGAGAAGGAGAGGAGTGAGAGAGGGAGATAAGGGTAAGAGGTAGAGAGGGAGACATAAAGTTGGAGGGGGGACAGAGGGGGAGAAAGAGAAGGAGAGAGGGGGGAGGGGCGAGAGATAGTGACTGGGTTGGAGGGAAAAGAGAGAAAGAGAGAAAGATAAATGGGGGGAGAGAGAGGGATCTGGGAGAGAAAGGGAAAGATACGACTTGAGAGCGAGGAGTAGAGAGGGAGGGAGAGGGAGGGAGAGAGAGGATGAGAGAGGGAGGGAAGAAGAAACACATACAAAGAGAAAAGTGGAGTGAGAGAGAGATGGGGGGGAGTGAAGAGGAAGATATGGAGAGGGATTATGTAAGTTTGGGGGTGATATATAGAGACAAATATGGAGAGATGGAGGGAGGTATATCTATAGTTGGAGGGAGGGGGGGAGAGGAGATGGAATAAGATTTCTTGCACTAAATGCATTGAATTCATGGTAGATGATGAATTCTAATCCTATTTGATTGCTCGTAGTAGATGCATTTATTTCAGTGTAGATGTTGATTTCCAGTGACATTTTATTGTTTGCACTAGATGATTGATTTCAGTGTAGATGTTGATTTCTAATCCTATTTCATTGCTTGCACTGGATGTATTTATTTTAGAGTATATGTTTTCTAATTTTATTTGATTACTTGCACTAAATACATTGATTTCAGTACAGATGTTGATTTCTAATTCTAGTTGATTTTGTGCACTATATGCATTGATTTTGGTGTAGGTGGTGATTTCCAATTCTATTTTATTACTTGCACTAGATGCATGGATTTCGATGTAGATGGTGATTTCTAATCCTATTTGATTTCTTGCACTAGATGGATTGGTTTCAGTGTAGATGTTGATTTCTAATCTTATTTTATTTCTTGCACTAGATGGATGAATTGATTTTATTCCTTTCACTATATGCATTGATTTCAGTGTAGATGGTGATTTCTAATTCTATTTGAATTTTTGCAATAGATGCATTGATTTCAGTGTAGATGGTGATTTCTAATCCTATTTTATTGCTTGCACTAGATGCATTGATTTCAATGTAGATTTTGATTTCTGATCGTATTTGATTTCTTGCACTAGATGCATTGGTTTGAGTGTAGATGCTGATTTCTAATCTTATTTGATTTCTTACACTAGATGCATTTACTTTAGTGTAGATGTCGATTTGTAATATTATTTGATTGCTTGCAATAGATTCATTGAATTTATTTGATTGTGTGCATTAGATGCATTGATTTAGTGTAGATGATGATTTATGATTTGATGTAACTCAATGTATGATGATATATTAACTTAAATTGATTGGATTAACAATGTCCATTGATTTTAGTATAAGGATAAAAAATGATTGACAATGTGCATTGGTTTTTGTGTTATAGTAATTCAACCTATTAATATTGGAGAGAAAAAGAGACAAGGTATGATGTTTACTACAATAATTCGAGTTAAATAATTGAATAGTTTACGATATCAACTATCCTTTTCATATGATCGATATGGAAAGATGGAAAAACTAACAAATAATGTAAATATTTTCTAAATCTAACCACTCTTTAAAAAAAATTCAAAATTACATTATTTCTTGACTTTTTCAATACAAACTATAGAAAACAAAAATCGTCAAAATATTTTGAAGGAAGTAAATTATTTCAAACATTAGTAATAAAAAAATGTTTTCAAGAGAATCTTGATGCAGTAAATTATTAAAACTACCCTTCAAGATATAATTAGTAATACGTTGAGGGACACTATTACGAATTATTAATTGTCCAAAGTTGTGATACCTAAAATTAAATGAAATAAATGTGTAGTATCAATCATCTTGCAAATTATTGACAAGATTATCTACCTTCTTCATCACCAACTAATTACTAATAGACAATTACATACGCATCTATAAATTCTTCATCGCCAACTAATTACTAACTAAAAATTACATACACATCTAGAAATATAACACAACAATTGTAACATTCACAAAAATTAGCATCCAAATACAAACACACAAACCAATCAAAGCATCTCGACGAAGACTTACAAACCATTCAAGCAAAGCAACAAAAGCAAAATTAAAGAAGAGAATGATATAGTCATGTAAAATAACGAAAACATCATGTAAATTTCAAATTATTAAGTTCATCTCAAACATATACATAATAATGTCCTCGACTATGAAAGTGTCCTCTTCAAATGTCAATCCTGCTTTGAGACAGACCATCTAGCCAAAAATTGCCCAAAAGTCTCCCAGAAAAATTCTACTAGAAAGAATCACCATAGATCTACATGGTGGGAAGGAGCACAAAAGGAACATTACACTGTCATCAAGGAAGAATACTCTCCAGAAAACTCTGAATTGCAAGAAATCAGGAAGAAAGAAAAAACCGTCAAGACAAGAAGGGGGAAAGCCCCGCCCAACAACAAAAAAACAAACTCGACAGCTCCTCAGGTATAAAAAATTATGAGGATTCGAATACCGCGCAAACGAAATCTTCATTTAGCAGCAAAGAAAATCTCCCAGATCCCGAAGATAAGACACCAGTGTCCCAAGGATCAGAAGAGATGAAGGAGTTGCAAGATAAAGGAAGTTGAAAGACCGTAGAGAAGAAAAATAAAGCTACAACACCAATCTCGCCAAGAAAGACGAGAAACCAGACAATTAAGAATTAAGAAAATTATAAGTCCGATAGACCAAAGTTTGGTTTCAGTGGACATTAACTATCATCATCATCATCATCATCATCATCAATATAATCTAAAAATGTGTCATTGTTGCCCTCAACTGGAACCAACCTAGATCCATATAAATCCAGATCTATCATGTGTCGTCCTTCAAAGATCAAACATTTCCTCAAATTATATACTCCAAAAAGAAAGTTTGCACCTCGAGAGATTTTATCCCTCTCGACACATGATAAATCCTAAGTTAAATAGATCTAGATTGATTTTTAAAAATGTTATACTTAATTTAATAAGTGGTCACCTCGCTTACTAATGGAAAGATTAACTTATTATACAATCTAATAGGTAGTTAACACTTCAACATTAAATAAATTGAGAGAAATCTCCCACGGTTTATAAAGGATAAGATTTTAAATAAATTATAATATAATAGATAATGTAGCTTTAATTTAATATGAAATAAGATAGGATGTTGGTAGGGAGTTCCTGGATGGAATGACTACGGAGGAGGGAGAAACTATAGTATAGCTACCGTAGGAAGGTTGTGACAACCACCCTCCACAATAAGTGGTTTATGGCATGCAACATACTACAAACATTAAAAAGTTGTAATGACCTTCAATATAGATTGAGTATTTGTTGTGTGCGACAAAATATTTGAGAGAATAATGTAGTGATTTGCGAAGCTTGGTTAAGGTTTTCCCACATAGTTTCTTGATTGTAATGATTTTTTTTATAAAAAAATACTTCCATCTATTAATGTTACATTTAATGATTTATTTGACTCCGCTTGCTGTTGTTTTGGTGGTTGAATTTTTTTTCCATTCATGGTCTCTTTGGAAATATTGAGCTTTGTTGAAAAGCAAGCCAAGTGAAGGATAGGACCCCTCTTGAATACACGCATTTCCCATATAAATACGAGGGCAATAGTCGATTGAAACAAATCGTAGTGATCTAGCAATGTCGAGTGAGAACAATTAAAAGAGCTTAATCGAGCTCTTTGGTCCTAGTATGCCAGCTCGAGACAAGGGCTCCATCTATAATATTCTCGATCGAGAGGTTTTCTTTAACCCTGTTAGTAATTCGTATGTTAATTCTTTGATCGAGATATTTTAAATTTTTAATAAAACTTTTAATCGATATTTTTAAGTGTTCGATTGAGATGTTGATGGTTTAAAAATAGAGTTTTATTGTTTTTTTACAAATTTTTTTGCAACACCATCTTGTAGTAATATTTTTTTTTAGGTGGTGAAGTTGATCATGTTAGATTCGTGAAGAAATCTTCTATCCAATGTCATATGAGTTTGACATTTTTGAATTCATATGATATTTTTCATCTAATTTCTTTTAAAAAAAATTTGAACAGTTTAAGGAGCTGAATGAAAAATCTAAAACATAAATATAAAATCTAAAATTTTTCAAAAAATTGTCTTCACTTCATTTACTATTCATCTTCAAAATGGCACACTTGGTTTTTGAATATATTTAAATAGTAGAAAAAAATCAGACATGAAAAAGTGTTTAAAAAATTCAATTCAAATATTAATTCGTTAACTTCGAAAAACAAAAAAAAATATAATTTTGCATAAAAAATAAAATTTCAATATGCATTGTTTAGTGTTCTTTGTGTCGATCATATATATATACTAAGTTATTTCACATGATCACACATACTTGTTAAGATGTGCGAAAAATTGCAATTACCAGCATTTAATTTGATGGAAAATTGACAGATTATATGCCACTAACATTTTTTGAAAAAAAATATCATTATGAAAATAAAATAATTCTCCACAAATTTTCCTTTTGCTCCAAGTCAAATTCACAAATCTTCTATGAATTTTGAGGGCTTCAATTCAATAAAAGATAAATTTTTCAAATTTTATTCACCTTAAAGTGTATTAATCTTACACCATTAATGGTGGCTTGGTGTCATTAGTAGCGTAGGTATTGACGACAAACTCATTGAACTTACATAGTATTATTTTTATCCCTTATTTTAGACATCAAGATTAAATGACAAGTTTACATAACAACATTATAATTGGACCCTATTATAAACATCAAGTTTAAACAACAAGTTGATATCACAATTTGGAATGGTATAACAACTTTAAATCTAATGGCTCTATTCCTATTATAGTTGGGATAAAAAGTGTGTACTTTAAATGGGTGTGATTTCCACGATAGTTTTATGATTAGTTCTTACGACCTCAATCTAAAATGAGATATCCATTTTGCTTCAATTAGAGCTATTTTGATTTTAATTTTGGATTTTTATCAGAGCATATCTTCTTTCAATCTTCTAAGTCACCATTAAAAAATCCAAAACGAGTTAATCTTAAATCAAAATTATCATTAATTCTTATACATTGGTTCAAGTGTTTGAAATTTTGTATTTACTTCAGAGAAAAAAAATAAAAATTGGTAAGTTATGTCCTACACAAAATGATTCATAAATAGAATTTAATATCATGAACTCATTTTTGTCATGAAACTAAGTGAAAATAGAAAAAAAAAAATCTTCCATTTTGTTTCCAGAAACAGATTTGGTAGAAACTAATGTCATTAACCCTTGAAACTGAATCACAAACAAGATATTAAAAGAAGATATAAATTACACTTTTTTCTTGATTATATTCAAAACGATTAAGGTAGGGAAATGTCATACAATAATAATTTTATGAGTATATCAAGTAAAGATATAAATTACACCTTTTTCTTGATTTAGGGAAATGCCATGCAATAATACTTTTATGGGAATATCACCTCTTATTCACTTATCTCTGCAGGGGGAAAACAACTTATGAGTTAAGCTATAATATAATATGCTTCATTAGATGCTCCATAATGAGTATTCAATCCTTATTTTAGCTAACCATAAAAGCCCAATCATCATCAATGCTATCATTGAACTAATAATTCTTTAATGAACCCACTTTACATTTATTCAATTCTAACTAGTTAATGGGTTTTATTGATTAAGCATATTGGAGTTATTCCAATTATAATAACTGATCACAATTATTATTATTCAAATGGTCCCTTCAAGCCTTTATGACACCTTTACAGAGGATAATTTTGTGGAAGCTCCTGATATCATTAATCCCAATGTATCTTAAATATTATATGAAATAAACAAAATATTGGCATTTAATACTAATGACAAGTTCAATGATGGTCAAATTATTAGTGAGAAATTATATTAGAAAAAATATGATCCTTCATTCATGTTTCGTTGGATACATGAATTAAGTATGATATATTGATGAACTTGGTTGAAGTGATAGGTTTATGCAAACACTTACAAGAAAATTCTAATGATGACCTAAATAAAAAAGAAACCATAAGTTTTGAGGAAATTAATATTTTTTAAGATTGCAATCCTTTGGAATTTATTTACATAGACACCTAAATTCATGTATAGCTAAATTCATCTATATTAGCCTCATTTCTTGATTTTAGTTTCAAAATGTTACATTTACATTTGAAAATGTGACTTTTTTTAAATCCAATAATGGAGGACATGAAAGTTAAACACAAATATATAGTCATGAATCAACCATTAGAAAGAAAATGCATTGACGTCATGAAATAAACATGAGAGAAATAGCACAATTTAAGGTTGGTATGAAAAACCATAATATAATTAATTAAAATATGGTGTTGCACAATTCTTAAAATATCATGGGTTGAAAGAATTTGTCATATTTTCAATAATAATAAAGTTAAATATGATTTTTTTTTTAAATTTCTTCCCTATATTAACATTAAATACCCCAATTCTATTTGAACTTATTTATTCTTAATACTTCTTCATTAGCACATATACAACATCATCGAAAGTTTCATCTTTCTTCAATATCACCTTTACATCCTCTACCATGTCTCAAGAAAAATGGTACTAATTATGAATATATCTTGCCATCACATTGAAAGTTGAGTTCATTATGTGGGGAATGAAAAATTGACTATTACATTGAATTGTAATACCTCTTTAACTTATTCCTAAGTTTATAGTCTCATATTTCAAATACCATCATAACATGTATATATAGTCACCATATACTTTGTCATTGTAGTGGACAGATCACATAGCCTACTACTTACTCATGGAAGTCATGGCTTCATTGAGCAATTGCAACACATTTCTAGCATAGTTTTCCTCATATATACATTGTTTACGCAATTAGAATCCACACAACTCTATATATGGAATTTCTTAAAATAACACTATGATAACAAAAAGAATAATCATAAATATCTCTCAAATACTTAGAATCTATAAAAATGTCTAGAATTAAATTCACAACAATTATTAGTCCTCAACAACTTAATATTTTTACTAGTTAGTTCCAAGAGAGTCTTAATGTCCTTAAACTTACTAATAACCTTCTATTTACCCATGAAAAAATATACCTATATCATTTTAAAATAATCATCAATACATGATAAAATATGAAAGAATATAAAAATTTAGAAATTTAATGAACTTTAATAAAACTAAATACATCATAAAGAATTAAGTTTAACCACACCAAGATTTAAAAAAACAAAAATAAAATTAAACAATATTAAAAACTATACCCAAAAAAACAAAATAAAAAATAAAAATTTAAAACTTTAATAAACTTTAATAAAACTAAATACATCATAATAAAATATTTTTAACCACAAAGAAAATTCTTAAAAATAAAAAATAAGTTTAAGGACAAAGCAAATTCTTAAAAATAAAAATAAAATTAAACAAAGTTAAATTTTCATACATAAAGAAAAATAAATTTAAAAGTCAACAACGTTTAAGATATGTATTTCCATCTCATTTATATGACACTATCTTTGGTGCCATACCAATATCTTTTTTTTATTTAACTTTCTCCGTGTAACAAGAATTCGTTTAGCTACCTAAAAAAACTCCATGTGATGTCCTCTTCATAAAGTTTGAGATAACCCAAATTTATTATTTGTCCTACATCAGCTTATTGTACCTAATTCGAATGCTTTATAACTTTTACAAAATTCTCTCTCATATATATAATTAATTTAAAAAAAATAGATTTAGCTATAAACAACGAATATGTATTGGAAATTTAAACCCTTTTATAATGTTTCATATTGAAGAGGCAATACACTGACCACACAACGATATCTCTTCAAGACTGTCCACGTTCCATAATTAAAAAATTGCGTACAATTTATTCAAACCACAGTTTTTTCTTTCGGATCAAATATTCTTATTGCAATATAAGAGACAGTTGTATATCAACCTGAATAAAGTCTTAGGCAACGTGTGCTCTTTATTGTTCAGAGACACCTTTTGAGGATGCAACTGCATTTCTTTGTAGGTATGATGATTTGTTTCGGACTAACCTGGATTAGACACTATCAAACTGCAAAATTAATGGCTAGTAGCATTCTCATGTTCAATAAAGCTACTTATAATCGTCAAAAAGTAATTGATCTCTATTCGTGTGCAATTATATCTGATCTTTACCAACGAAATAACAGAAGAAAATGTATTCGCTTTATAAACAATTCTGACTGTCGGTTGAATTGTGTACACTGTTCTGTTTTAAGCACGAGGATTATATAGTAGATCCATAAGCAAAACAAATGCAGTTTTCATATGTAAGTCTTTCACTAATGGCTTTACCTTGCAATGTGTGGAGGAAATATGAGCACATCGACCGTCGACTTTGTTAGAGTCCGATGAGATCTCATGGACACCATATAATTGCTCGAAGATTCCCTTTATGAAACCATAAGTTAGTCCTCATAATTAATAAATATGTTTCTGGGTGTCTTGAAATCAAACATGAGGAATTTAATACTTCTAATCATAATGATGATTTGACAAAAATACTATGACAAGAATTGAAAATTGAAAAGAAGGGGAGCAGATGATTGCTCTTCTCAATATTAGGAATTAGTTATATAAGATTATATTGGGAATATCAACAATAAATGAGTGTAGTGTAACTCGACTAAATTGGACTAACTGAAATTGAATTGTGACACTTGGATGAATGGTTTCGACATCTATTAGGTGGTTGGAATTAGATACTCCAACACTCCCCATTAATTACAACCACATAAAAATTTAATTAAGATACCTGTTGGTCTATTTCTCACCGAGGCTAAATAATTGACTTCAACTAGATTTAGTTTTCTTCTTCTCTTCTTCCACTATAGCCTCTAAATTATTTCAGATTTTTCTTCTTGTTGTATTCTTCAAAACTATGTTTCTTCATCCATTGGTGCAAGTCTTCTATTGTTTTACATTGTCTAAGCATGTCTTGGACTTCTTCAAGAAATGGCTTGTATGTGTGCTGCTGCCACATATTGTCTTATGTAGTGTGCTTTTCATCATCAATCCTCTACAACATAAGATGAGAACAATATTTTATCTCTTCATAACTCCAGTACCTGAAAATTTCATTAATGTTGTCCTCAACATTCATATCTGCAACTTCTCTGTAGACCTCATCTAGACATGATGTTGCGAGCCATGTTTCAAGAGAATTCAACTCTTTTTCATAATCATTCTATGTACCTGCACACTAAAAATAAATGTTAGAATTAAAAATATTTGCAGAACCACATTGGTTCTGGTTCTTTTCTTTGCAATGAGATCATTCTCCTGTTGCGCTTCCTTCACTACCTCTTCCTTTGTCTCTGTTTTTGCCTCTTCTTGGTTCTGGTCCTTCTGCTCTGCAATGAGAGCTTTTTCTTGTTGCACTTCCATCTATGTTTATGTTTCCTCTATGTGGGCTTCCTTCTCTGCATATGCCTCTTTCTATATTTCTTCTTTCCCTTTGCAAAATTATTTCTTTGCATCTATCTTTATCTCTGATTTTGTCTCTCTCTTTGTCTCTGTCTCTATCTTTTCATCACTAACCTGTGCTTCTGCAAATAGGTTGTCTTCCATTGATTGAAGTGGGATTATCTCACCAAATAGCATAATGTCGATATCATGTTTTTGTTGCATCATCTACAACCAGTCATCATTAACCAACAAATCTTGATCAAATTTTGCATCAACAATATTAATCGCTAGATTTACCATAGTAGTTTTACTCTTATCAGCAAGTTTTGTTGCTGTAATCACCAAGTCTTCATCAGTAAGCTCTGTTGCTGGATTCATCAAGTCTTTATCAGCAAGCTTTGTTGCTGGATTCATCAAGTGTTCATCAGCAAGTTGTGTTGTTGGATTCATCAAATCATCATCAATAAGTAGTTTTGCTGGAATCACCAAGTTTTCGTCAGCAAGATCCGTTGCTGGAATCATCAAATCTTCATCCACTTGTAGCTATGTACAGTGGGGTTCACGAGTATCTTCGTGTTGCTTCTCTGCTACTTCTGCAATTTCTTCACAGAAATCATTCATTTGTGGCCGAGTCTTTTCATCTTGATGTATATCTTCAACTTCAATGCTCCCCCTTGCACCCAAACAGCTCTCAAGTGTATCCCATGCCTCCTTGGTTGTCTTGGCATCTAAAATCAGAGGAAGAATGTTGTCATTGGAAAATTATTTTATGCATTTTAATGCAAATGCATTTTTCTGCCTCTTTACTTCCAAATCTAAAAAGATCTCAAGCATCTCATTTTGTCTCTTTAGCCTTTTGGCTTTTCTCATTTGTTGAGTGTTGGCTCACTATGACTCAACAAGTAATACAAAATGTAGACATCGCAACTAACTGCTTTAAAAATGACGTTCCTGTTTGGTTTTCACAAACTGACGAGTCTACAAATGCTCAAAAAATACCTTGCCTCCAAAAAAATTCAAAAATTATGTACTAAAGCAACAATTTCACGCCCCTCTTTTTTAAAAAAATTACAGGATCCCCTTAAAAATCCTTTTTAAACCATACCTTGAAGCGGTGTGGCTTCGTAACATCGCCTCTGCATTGGTCGCAAGGGAAGAGGATCAGCGTGGGAATCTGGATGGAAAGTGCGTTGATGGGCATTGATGTTAGCCTAAAAGTAGCGTTGATGGGCACTAATATTAGCGTCAAACTAGTGCTGATGGCTGATCGACACGCTTGTTCCTTCAAAAAGAGCGCTAATAAAAAGAAACTTAAAAATAAAAAAAATTCACTCAACTTCAGAGGCTTCTTCTTCTGCTGGTTCTTTGTCCTTCTTTTTCATTTGTATCTCTATACCTCAACAATATTTCTTTGAATCTCGCACTCACCACGCACTCACCTTGTGCTCACCTTGCATGAGCCTTATGTTCACGTTGTTGCTCTGGATTCTTACACAACGTAGCTTCGTTCTTTGATCTCTGATGCTCTCAACGAGTCTTACACAGGCTAAGCTCTGCCACTTTTAGGCAGGAGGTATCTTCAAACTTATTCAAACATCTGATGCTCTCTCAAATATTCTTGTGCAGGCTTGCCTCTTCTCTTTGCTGCTCCAAATTCGCTCTGTTGCTGCTCTCTCTAGGAGTCTTATGCAAACTAGCTCTGATATCATGACAAGAATTGAAAATTGAAAAGAACTGGAGCAGAGGATTTCTCTTCTCAATATTACAAATTAGTTATATAATATTACATTGGGAACTTCAATAATAAATGAGTGTAGTGTAACTCGACTAAACTGGACTAACTGAAAATGAACTGTGACAGCTAGACGAATGGTTTTGACACCTAGCAGGTGGTTGGAATTAGATTCTCCAACATGATTTATATTTTAAATATTTCACGAGCTATTTGACAATGATTTGTATGTATTCATCTGTTGCTCTTTATATTCCATCCTCCCTTTCTTTTCTCATGTCCATCGATCCATCGATTTCAGGAATTTCATTATCGGCGAATAGCCTAGAACTACAAGTATGAGTGCGTGTACTCTTGTTAGGGAATTACCAAAGGGTAATGCAGGGAGAGTCCACCCCTTTAATGACATAGAAGAAGAAGAAAACTCCATTAGAGCCGTGGACTCACATGATTATTTAAGAAACCCTCATGCTAACTTTTTTACTTCTTCTCTGGATGTCGTGATATCCACATATTCCAATGTTCACTTTCTCGCTAATTCCAATTCCAAGTGGGTTAACAATGAATTGTAAGACACAATGAAGCTTCTAGATATGTGCAACGTTGTTAGTGATAAAATTGCTGAGGTGAAACGTCATGGGAATTTTCTTCAAACTACCATTCATTATTTGGATCATGCAGGAATGGACAACAACAAGATCAGATGACCAAGAGGGAATCTCCCATAATCACTATATTGTCTAAATCCAGCCATCTGGAGCATTTGATGGAACCCCATAATGTAGGAAACTTAGCCTAACAGATGTTCCCAACACCATCGGACCAAGAGAATATACAGTGAAAATAGGGATCCAATTTTAGTAAAACACCACAACCACAATCGTAATCCGATGAAGCACCATCAAAGTAGCATATCAGGAATCTCCCATCCAAGTCAACAAATGAAATAGATCTAGGTGAGGCTTTGGGGTACCAGGGACTAACTTCCATGAATAGTGTCACAATATGGAGGGAGGTAGACATATCGGGGGAATACCTTCGAATATCAATTTTTTTTTAGATATCCAAATTCCCCACAAGACATATAGGAGGATTGGTCTATAAGAAATGGCTGGTAGAGACCAGGACTCAATGCAGGCTAGAATGGAGGGGAGGGAATTATGGATATTGATACCAAGGAGGAGAGGGACCATAGTCCATATAGAAATGACAAAGGGGAAATGAACAAATATATGGAGCCATTCCTCAGAATCAGCTTGACATAGAGAACATCTACCAAGCCCCACAAACACATTTTTCAACAATTGGTCCCAAGTAAGGATGTGGTTGTATAAGACCAACCAGAAGAAGAATTTAAATTTTAAAGGGACTACCGAAAGCTAGAATTTTAAGGTGATATCCACAAGGGGAAGAGAGTGGATGTTGAAAAAATGTAGTCATACACTTCCTTTTCCTCAATCTGCCCATTCAGAATCCACCCACCCCAAACGAGTTGACCAGGATGTAGAGAGAATCAGATGCCCTCCTATGTGAGAATATTGCAGGAATATTCCCATTCAGAGACCAAGATGCTTGGAATACCGATATGTCTAGCATGACGCCAAACTGTGGCGGAAAAAGGAGAGGGAATTTCCATTCTAAGGCTGGGAAGATTATGAAATCCCAACTGGTTGAGAATATGAATCAAGGGTACCTATAATACATGGCAGCCCAACACACCCTTAATGGCATCCCTGCCAACAAGAATTTGTTGTCCATCACCCAGCAGCCATCGAATATTTCTGCAGAGCCACGAAACAACATTCATGAGACTATGCCAGATATATGTTTTGTTGGGATTCGATGGAACCCTAGCCTACACCCATTCCTCCGGGACCCGAAAGTGGATGTATTTAGTTAATATAATGGATTTCCAAAGTTCCCGTTCCCTTTAATGCCTCCACAGGTTCGTAGTCAAGAGATAAATATTGAATCTTTTGAGATCCAAGATGCTCCAACCACCCAACTTAACAGGCTTTCAAATTGTACTCAGAGCCACAAGGTTAAGTTTTTTCTAAGGGCAGAGACTAGGCCAAATTAAATTAGAAACAATGGAGTCCATTTTATGAATAATGGATTGAGGGCTATAAAAGATATGCATCTATAAAATGGATAGGATTTACAAAACTGCCTTAGTCATGATGACCCTGCCCCCTTAGCGACAGCCATTTATGATCCCATTGAGTAAGCATCTTATTGAATTTTCAAACAATCTAGTCTTAGTCAAGAACTTTTTAGTTTTAGGGCTTTAAGATGAACCCCAGGTATTTGAAGCCTTCATACAGAGGGAGGATGGAAATGGCAAGTAAATTAAAATTTTCATTTATCTCAACCAAAATTCCATCGTCCGTGATGAGTTCTATTTTGGAGTTGTTGATATACAACCCAAAAAACCTGTGGAAGAATTCCCATTCTGAAATGTTTCTAGCACCAACAAAAATAATGTCTTCTACAAATAATAGGTGGGAAAAATTGTACATTGTGGAAATCCTAGAACCATTAATATTACCAAATTTTCTCATGGCATGTATTTCCCTGATGAAAGCATCCATGACAAGTATGAAGAGTAAAGGTCACAAGCAATAGCCTTGTTTGAGGCACCTGTTCATCTTGAATAATTGAGTAGGCTCCCCTTTGATGAGGACAACCATTGAGGCTGATGATATGTCTGCCTTGCTCCATGAAACATGCCTATAAATATTGAAGCCAATTTTGTACAAGATCATGGATAGAAATTCCCAATCCACACAGTCAAAGGCCCGGGAAACATCAATTTTCATGAGACAAGATTTTAAATTCCTGGCATTAATTGAATATATAAATTATTGTGCTATTTCCACCACATATTGAATCCTCCTAGAGGACAAGAAACCAAATTTCTCCAAATATATATGAGGGGAAATAATATTCTTGACACAGTTAGTGAGGATTTTTTACATCATTTTGTAAATAGTATTACACAAGGAAATTGGCATGTATTTAGAGAAAGAAAGTGGCTTATGTTTCTTAGGAATCAATGTAATAAAGGTGGAATTTATAAAACCTGGTATGTTCCTATAATGCTTCACTGCCTCGGCCATGTTGACTAGATTTGTTTTCATCTGCTCAAAGAATTGAACGAAGAAATGAGCATGCCAACCACCGAATTCGGGGCTCTTATCTTTAGCAATTTCTTTGAGAGACTGAAGCAGTTCATCTTATGTAATTTTTGCATCGATGAGTAATGTATCATCCTCTGACCATGAATGGAAAATGATTTATTAAGTCCATTTTATCTTCCATATGTGATTCATCCCTATCCATGAATTTCATTTTGAAGTGTTGATATGCCTCTTTCTTGATGTCCATAGGGGAGAAAAGGGAAATTCCTACTTCATTTGTGATGGTCCTGTTGGTCAAGGTTGTCATTGATGCCAATACGGCATTGTTGGAGATGGAAAATATTCTTGTAATAACCTCATGAAAACCTTGGGGGAAAACCCTAGTCCATTCCTTGATGATCTAAAGTTCATTTATGAGAAACCTTGCTGTCATAATGTGAAGATTCCATAGCCTCATAAATGAAGTACTCACTAAGTGATGCACTTAATATGCCCTAGAAATCTTATGTGCAATTAGTGGCTTCCTGGAAGGTGACCATGGAGTCCTAATGAAGAAGCCCTTTCCTAATCCACAATTGGTCATATAATGTATTTTTTGTTAATGAAGAAGCCTTAAATATTTATATCTTGACTCATCCTAAGAGGTCCATTAATTTCAAGCCTTTAAGGAGCCTTTAATATTAGATGCCCATGATTCCTTTAAATATTTCCTAATCCTAAAAGCTTGAAGGCCGAAAATATATGTGCCTTAGCACTATCCAAAACATAAAATCCTAAGACTGTCATAAATAAATTAATGATGTCAGTTCACAAAAAAAATATTGATGAAAAAAGACCCAATTTAATTGAGAAATTAGCATGGGATTGTAGAGAATTTTTTCCTCTCTCTGACAAGTTATTACAAACCCCCAAACTCCTAGTAGGCTTAGAGAAATTGATTTTTTATGATGAAAAAATACATTTTTTGTCCTAGTCGACTTAAGCCGACATGTGTAGGCCGTCATGTCTCCTCAATAGACGTGTTTATTCGTTTAACTCAAAAATCAGTATAAATTGACACCTAAAAATAATTTTCTAGCATCCAATTCAGTTATCTATTCATAAAGGAAGCACATAATTACAAGAGGTAGAGGAGAAGTTTGTTGTTTGGGTATTTTCAGTGATAAGGGTATTTTCAGTGATAAGGTTTCTTGCAAGTTCAAAACAAACACCTATGGGATTGCAGACTTAAAACTATGATACATTATAGACCCCTGTATTGTAGATAGGATACTAAAAAACAACTCGGGTTGCACTTCTTTTTTTGGACAACTCACCTCATAAATTGTGGGTAGCGGCAGGAGGCTCAGAAACTCACTTGTGGACAACTCAAATCACCCTAACTCAGATTGAAGATTTATTTTTGGAGCTCAGACTTGGCTTTAAAGAGACCTTAGTTCAGTCTTTAGGAAAAAGGGTCGTCTTGGAGAGGGCTTGGTACAGGGACATAATCTAGAGTTATGGTGTAGCTTGAATACACCTGTAACAAAGTACGAAAAAAAATCCTTGTGACCATTACCATTTGAGGCTCGGATCTGTGAGTTGTGGAGAGTGTAACTCGAACCATCAACACTGGACATAGCCCTGATTTGTAATTGTTGCTCAGAAAATCGGTGTAGGAAACCTACTTGTTGAAGGAGCTCAGATGGAATTGAAATTTTGTGTGGAATGTCTCCTGATGTTGCTCATACTTGTGTGAAGGCCTGAACAGTGTCATTTCAAAGTTGGATTGACAACAACCTAACTCCGACTATTATACCTTAAGACCGTCTCCTGTGGAAAAGGAATTTGGTACAAACCTTGAATTAGTATATGAAGGCTCATGTGTTTATGGATATTTGAGTGTTGAAGCCTTTCAACAATGAAGTGATTGAGGTCTTGAATAATGAAACTTGAAGGCATTATTGGAAGTAGCTTGGAGCACTAGTAAATGCTTTTTTTTTAAGTACACTTGTAGAGCTTATTGAGAAACCAGTGGAGACCCTAAAATAACCTTGAAAACTTGAAGACACCTTGTTGAAGAAGTGTAGAAGCTAATCTTGAAGTAATTGAAGATTTTTCTGGTTCAAAACTTGGAGCAACCTATTAAAGATATTTCATGGGACAATTGATTGAAGACATCTTGAGGCATCACCAAGAATTGATTGAAGTATTGGAGACACCCTTGGAGATCATGATGCATTGAAGTCATCATGACATAACATTGAAGATCATGTTTGTGTGACATGAAGAGGAGTGGTGATACCTTCATGAAAAGACGATGTTGTAATTGATGAGATTATTGCTTTGGAGATAGTTTTAGGGTAGTATTGAAGTTGAAGAGATTGTCAGGGCTCATTGCAGATGATATTTGAATCCGTGAAGAACTAATGAACTTATATTAGTGAATTGAAGCAAAGGGTTGGAGCCATAGAGGATAGGAGTCCTCATGAAGACTAGGTTGGAGCCTCTACCAGAGATAGGGTTGGATCCCTAGAGTTTGGTGCCTCAAAGTGACAAGGTTGGTGCCTTGGAAGATAAGGTTGGATCCCTAGAGGTCGGAGCCTCATTAATTCCAAGTTGGTGCTTGGAAAAGTATAGGTTGGTGTCTGGAATGATTGAATATTGACGTCTTCATCTAGGGTTGGATCCCTATACATTATTCTACTTGATTTATTATAAATAAGAAATTAATAAAAGCATTTATTCTTATTTTTCATTTTTTGTTCTAATTATAAGTGATCTAACTAGTAGAAATAACAATTGAAAAGAAATATTGATTCACCCCCCTCTCATTATTTCCAACAATTAGTTTTAGAGTGAGTACCTTCACTCATAATCATAAAAACTTGAAGGTTGATCCTTAAAACAAAAATGGAAATTCCAAGGAAGAAAGCCTCCAATACATCTAAATATGTATCTTCCTTAACCATGAAAATTGAAGATAATAAAATTGGGAAATTTCCATCATTCAATGGAAAATTTGATATATGGAAGATGCGAATGAGGAATTTCTTAATGGCTCAAGGCATTGAAGTCTCAGAACTAGTGATTACTGAAAGCATTATGGAAGGAGAATCCAACGAGTATAATTCAAGAGCGATAAAAACAATTGTGAATGGTCTACCAGATGCTATAAATGTCAAAGTGGAGAAATATACATTAGAAAAAGGTATGTGGGAAAAAATTTAAGATATTCACTCAAAAGGAGCATTGACCACGACCACTAGTCAAGAAGATGATGAAAAGTAAGAAGGAGATCCATAATCCATTAAGGAAGCTAAAAAAAAGATTGAAGACATCAAAGCCGAGGAAGACCTAGAAGATGAAGAAAATAAAGAAGACTTTGAAGAATATCTCATGACAAAACTTGTAGCTACCCTAGAAGAGATAAGTAGTTTGAAAAAGGAAAATTAAGAGCTTAAGAAGCAATTACAAGATGGTGACCATATCCTTGACAAGACAAAGGAAGGAATTTGACCTATTTAAGCTTCAGGTACAAGAAAGAAATAAGGAGCTCATCAAGCTAAAGGAGGATTTTCATCAAAACAAGAAAATAGATCATGAAGAAGTCATATCCATGACAAATCAATTGGATAAAGAAAAGAAAAAGGAAGACACTTTGTCAAGCCACCTTGAAAAAAGACACAAGGACTTGAACAAACTTGAAGCATAAATTAGTCAATATAAGGAAGAGGTCTCCTCCCTTAGATCTCAACTAGAAGTAGAAAAGAAACAAGCACAAGGAGATGAGAAGGTGATGGAAGATTTGGCACTCATAGAAGGACAAGTCAATGAAGCAGGAAAAGGAAAGAAACACCATGAAATGACAACTAGAATAAAAGGATGATGACATCACCAAATTAAGATCATAAATCACCTCACTTAAGCCGCAATCATGTGAAGCAACCAAGATGAAGGAAGAAATGGAGATCAACCTATGAAATAAGGATGAAGATTGCAATAAAATGAAAGAATAAATTGATATCCTTAAAAATGAATTTGATCATCTAAACAAGAGCCTAAAGATCTCCCAAACCCTAGATGACATCCTAAGTCATCAAATATACCCTCTTGATAAATCAGGGCTTGGTTATGCATGTGAAATTTCAAACAAGAAGGATGCAATCCCTAATGCTTCAAACAACACGGATGTGAAGAAGGTTGTAAGAAACTTTGATGCCACCAGTTCCACGAAAAAGAAGGAGAAGAGCCAAGATGACATTGGAAGAAACCCTGCTCCAAGAAGATATGCATATGGTGTCAAGAATGCAAGAGGCAATAATTTTGATCAAATTATCCCAAGACAGAATGACTTTAAAATTAAATCGATGCAATCTCCATCCTCTAGGTACCAAAGTATATTTTTTGGTTTTTTTATTCTTGTAAAAAAAATTGGCACATGGAAAAGGATTGTAGGGAATACCGTAAGGAAAAATATAATGGTCTGCATCAGTCTCCTAGAAGAAACTTTGGAAGAGGAACTCATGCTTCCTCATTCATGGATAAGATGGAATGCTTCAATTTCCATAAAATTGGACATATTCCTAGTGATTGTAACTTTACTTGGGTCCCTAAACAAGCTAAAACCATAACTACCAAACCAGAAAATAAAGTTACACAAGTATGGAGAAGGAATCAAATTGGATGCAAAATTCTCTTGAACACTCCATCCAACAACACATGTTATTGAATTGTTGAAGACATCCTTGGCGGATGTGATATTCCAAGTTTTGATGATGAATAATTTTCCAAAAAAAAGAAACCATGTATACTATTAGGGGGACCTTGTGATTCTTGAATATTCTTGCAGAAGCTATCTGAGAAGAGCCCTATGAAACCATTCATGAACCACATATGGAAAATATTGATAGATCATCTCTCAGGAATAAATCCATTGAAGAAAATCATGAAATTGTGAAGATATCTTCCACTTGATCAGGAAGAAAAAATCCTTCTTGTTTTGATAAAAAAGAAGAACTAGAATAATTTATGCAGGTAGGGGGAGTTGGTTGATCATCTAAGTCATCCATATTCATGAAGGCATGAAAAGGCTTAGGGAGAGCAAGTACATTAAAAAGAGCACCATGAAAAGGGGAGCAACATATCTTTCGTTGATAACTATAATTCATGAAGGAAATATGAAGAAGCAACATGTCAATAAGCAACTTGATAGGGGGAGTACCTGGGGACCCCATTTTCTGTTGATGTCAAACAGGGAGAGAATGCTGAAAGGGAAAGAATATTTACATCAATGAGAAATTGGGTAAGTATTATTCAAGGTTGTAATTGATTTCAATATGTCATTGTTGGAGATGGAAAATATTCTTGTGACAACCTCGTGTAAACCCTAGGATAAAACACTAGTCCATGCCTTAATGATCTAAAGTGAATTTATGAAAAACCTTGTTTTTGGAATGTGAATATGCCATAATCCCATAAATGAAGTCCTCACTAAGTGATGCACTTAATATGCCCTAAAATTCTTATACATAATTATTGGCTTAATGTGTAATATTCCCAATTGTCCATGAGCTAGTTGGAATATTAATTTTTGTTTTTGCTTCTTTGTTTGATGAATAAGAGGATATGGCGATCCATAAATCTCCTTAATATGAATAAAATCAATGCAAATGTGAAAGGAGGACATCTTTGTATCTTAATTGAGAACCTTTAGGTGTGAAAAGGTGTTGGAACACATAGACTGGGTCAACTTTGACCAAATCAACAACGCTGTCATGGAGGAGTGGCATTCATTATGGGACAACGCAATTTTAGTTGGAGACTCTTTGCATGGAAGGAGTATCTTAAATGAGTGGGGCCTAGGGTTAGGAAGCTCATCACTTATAAAAGGAAGAGGATGGTTGCCATATTCATGTTGATGTTATTATATATTGATATATGGTCTATTTAGACATATAGATTTCTTCAGCTGTTTAGCTAAGATTGCAATGTTGTTTAGCACAGGGTATTCCCAAGCGAGAATCCCACATATTTCCTTGAGAAGCCTCTAGGTAGAGCTTTTCACTACATTCCACAATCAGGAATTAGGCCAAAGCTTCAGTCCTATGGTACAATGTAGTTTCTATTGAGAGATGTGCTGAGTTGCAAGTTGCGGCAGTGGAGTATATATTTGGGTGATTTATGATCTTTTTTTCAATGGAGGGAGGTTTCCTTCCACTGGGAGGTTGGTGAGGAAGGCCCTTGAGCCTTATTGTATCATTTGGCATCAGGCCACTTGATCATTTTCTCCTACAACACAATCTTTGTCTTGTACTGCGTTATTTTAGGGAGGAGTTGCAGGGGTGGTTTCAGTACATCATTTGGAGAGGAGGTTTTCTAGTGAAGGGATCAGCCTTTCACCTAGAGGATATATTGGAGGAGGCTACATTATTTGGCATATCATATCAGCCACACCTTTCTATTTTTATTGTTGCAGTGAATCTTCAGCCCTATGGCTTTGATTATATCTTGTATAGTGGTGTGTTTCTAAAAACCCTTTTGGGTTCTTTGTTGGAGGTTGTATAGAGCCTATATCTACATTTGTTGTATCTTTTGAGGAATATAACATCCATATATCTTATTTGTATTCATTTTTTGTATCAGTGCACCTATGACTGCGCTGTAGCAGTCTTCTGACATTTTTGATATAGTAGCAACACCTCTTATTGAGGGTTTTCTTCATTGGGGGATTGTTCTATCTTGTTGTATGATTTGTGGCACATTATATTATACATATTTGTTGCTATTATGATGAATATAAAGGCTCCATATTGGTCTCATGTTTTTGTGAGATGATTTACACTGATATTCCAACATTTTGTTCTATATTCCTGCTCTTCCCATTTGGGAATATTACACTAGTATCAGAGCATAATCTTGGCTTAGCCTGTGCATCTTAAGCCAATATGTCATCAGAAGAAGGATATCCTCTCACAGATAGAGATAAGAGGTATCTCAGAAGAAGAACCCGAAATTTTGATTGTACATATGATAAAGAAGACAAGGGTAAAGCCCCTTTATCAGGAGAAATGACGAGGAGAAGGAGTACCCAAAGCTTCTTCTTCGAACTATGCAAGACATTGCTAGAGAAATAAAGGATATGAGGATGGATAGATACAACAAATCCCCTAAAGGATTTCTACATGGTGAAGGCTTTGATATTTCTCATCACTGGAGTGATCAACCAGTGAAGCACCAACAAGTTTCCCAACGATCTACAATGCCTACATTCTTAGCAGTGGGAAATGAAGATTTTCAAGAATAAGAAACCCTTGAAGGCTATTTCATGGAGTATGAGTCTCAATCTCATAGATTCAAGGATCACTTGAGTTTTCAAGAATTTTTCTAGATGAAGGACAATAGGAGACCCAAGCATCACAATAGAGGTGGAGGATTCATTTAGAATCATGATCTACGCTGAACTATGGGCATATTTTTCATAACCAAATTTGATCGGTCATCAAAATGCACTACCAAATCATGGGTAGAGAAGCTAGACATATACTTCCAGCTAAACAAAGTACCAAAGATGGAGGCCATCAAGATAGCAGCACTGCACCTTGAGGGTGAGGCAAATGATCGGTGGTTTCATGGCTTGTCTACATTGATACATGCCAATGTGAATGCATCTTCAAAGTTTACAACAATGTTGGTGGAGAGATTTTATCGTAGAGACCCGGAGGCACCTTTCATGGGGCTAGCAAAGCTCAAAAAGTCAGGTAATCCAAAAACTTACATTTCTGAATTTCTAAAACTTTATGTTATGGTTCCTAATTTATCTACAGCAAGAAGGGTCTATATGTTCATTGATGGGTTAGCAGAACCTCTTCATGGGTTGGTTAATTCTACCAAGCCATTACCCTTTAAGATTCCATTGAAAGGGCTAGAGATCTACAAGATGCCTTGCCAAAAGCAAATGAAACATTTTAGCAGAATCCCACTTTTCCGACCATGGGAAAAGATAAGAAGGCTCCTCTTTTAAAGGAGATCCAAAGTAAAATACCTCTTAGTGATGATGTGAAAGAGACTTGAGGATAAGGAAGCTTTGCTTCAACATCCCAAGAATCATGGGCACCCAGACTTATATGTGTAGCAAGAAAGGCACACTATATAGAGGTATTCTCAAATGATGAGGAGGAAGAAGAAGAAGAACCAGTAGGGGGTCACAACACTGGAATAGCAGGAGATGATCCACTACAACCAGGAGGTGAGGATGGAGCAATTTATCCAATTATAGGGACTCTTGCATCATTGAGAGTAATACCAAAGTATTAGAACACTTCCACACAAAAAACAGGGCTGGATTTGTGCAGTGGAAGCAAGGACCTAACAGTCCCATTTGTTATGCATATGACTTTGGTCCATGAGACATCAATATTTAGTGGCAGACCACCTGGGAGGCTACCTGATCAGGAGTTGATGAGGGATGTCTCACAACATGTTGTACCACTCATATATCCAGGAGGAGTGGGAGCATTGGGAAGTCATTGTACAATGCAGAGAGTCTTGGATAGATTGAAGGAGGAGGGAGACATTATCCCAAAATCATCATTGCCCACTCTCACACCATATCTTGCACTGAGAGAGGATACTACAGGGATGGAGGATAGCACCATCATGGTGCAAGGAGACTATTCCTTGACTTTGGAGGGTCAGAATATGTTCTCACTTGGAGAGAAGTCTTCCACATATAGAAGATGGTGGTCACTCATGCATGATTTGGCCAAACTCAGGAAGTTTTGGATAGGTGATAACTTCCCATGGAAGACTAACCTTCAAAAGATTCAACCTTTAGTTGAGCATGAGCGGCTACAAGAGGAGTAGTAGAGAGGGGATAGCAGCATCTCGGTATATGACTTTGGCATGGAAGGTGTCAAAGAGGAGGACAACTATATCATAAGGGGAATTTTGAGGTCTAAAATGGGCCTCCTAAGAAAAATGTACAACCAAAATAAATTTTATAAGAACCAATAGGATTCAAGGTGATGATGTCAACCATGGGGGATGATTCACCATTTTTTAAGTAAAAGGGTAAAAAGATTAAAAAATAATAAAATAATAAAAGTACTTTTTCAACTCGTATTTTCAACTTATCTCTCAAAGTGTTTACTCAAATTTTGAGTGGGAGTACTCGTTGGATGCAAAATTTAATTCCTCATCCAAGGAGTACCCATGTTGCATACTTTCGATGGATCCTGCTATAAAAAAAAATGAGAAATACATGAAACAAAGGACTACAATCATGTTTTTCATGCATTTATCATTTTTCCTATAGCATCGAAAGTATGGAACATGGGTAGTCCTTGTATGAGAAATTATATTTTGCATCCAATGAGTACTCCCACTTGAAATTTGAGTAAAATATTTGGGAGATAAGTTGAAAAAAGTAGTTTTTTTCTTTTTTCCCTCTAAAATTTGATGATGTAATCAAATATTATTTTATTATTTCCACTATTATTTTATAATTTCCTTAGGAGACCCATTTTAGACCTAAAAATTCCCCTAATGGATAGATCATCAATGTTGTCACTGTGGAGGATAGATCCATATTGGAAATCCCAGCGGTTAGTGGATTATTCTAAGGATATTTTCAATTGTATGATACTTGATGGCCAACTTTTAGAGGAGGGATATTCAGTCAAATATGAGGTCATCTACTATCATATTATGATATTATTATCTAGAGAATACAAGCTCAAGGAGAAGTTAATACATGCAGCACATGCAGATTTTCTCTTCAGCCACACTTATTTGATGAGAGCCTACAACACCATCATGGAGAGATACACTTGGGAAGGCTTTGAAGAGGAGATATATCAACATTTGAAGATATGAATGGATCATGTGGAGATGGAGGAGATACATAACTCTATGAATGAGCTATCACAACCACCTCTTTCCTCTTTGGGAATGAGAGGGGATATATCTATGGACCACTCCATTTGTATGAGAAGACATAATGTTAAGGAACATGTTTATGTGCATAATGTTTTATTTGATGATTATTTGCACTCCTTTACCATATATGAGTAGGCCATTGCTACAAGTAGGACCACTCTTCCTTACAAGCTTCATTTTCAACTTTGGGCCATAAACATTGTTGAGCATGGCCACTCCCTAGGAGGGTATAGGGAGATGATGTATCATTTAGGGTGCAATCCAAACGCACCAAAAATTTCTCACATTTTAAAAAATTGTGAGAAAACTATGGCAGGAAATAAGTGGTGGGGAAACCACTTAGCATATCATTATCTGATGCAGTGAAGAGATATACCATGACCCACCTTCGTTTTTGCATATTGTTGTTTATATATACTTGGTTTTGAACCCATACTTTGATGATGTTCTTATTTTTTATGGGAATGGATGGAGGAAGGATGGGAGGATTGCACATGCCCTTTGGGAGAGAGACTGTCCATGTTTCTTATGCTACATTTTTCAGGGAGAACCTTGGGCAAACCAAGATTGCTACATTGGATCTTTTGCTTCCTTGTGGGATGAATCATTTGCATCTCATGAGAACTTGGGAGGAGCATGTCATGGAGGGATGGATTGGGAGACACTTGGATTATGAGGGAATCTTATCATATAGAGGTGTCACCAATGGTGGAGGAGAAGATTTGCAACACTCACCTTTACAGTTTCTTCAGGAAAAGAAACATTTGGGAGGGGAGGACTATAATATTCCCAATTAGCCATGAGCTAGTTGGAATATTAATTTTTGTTTTTTTTTCTTTGTTTGATGAATAAGAGGATATGGAGATCCGTAAATCTCCTTAATATGAATAAAATCAATGCGAATGTGAAAGGAGGACATCTTGGCAGCTTAATTGAGCACCCTTAGGTGTGAAAAGGGGATGGAACACATAGAATGGGTCAACTTTGACCAAATCAACAGCGTTGTCATGGAGGAGTGGCATTCATTATGGGACAACAAAGTTTTAGTTGGATACTCTTTGCATGGAAGTAATGTCTTAAATTAGTGGGGCCTAGGGTTAGGAAGATCATCACTTATATAAGGAAGAGGATGGCATCCATATTCATGTTGATGTTATTATATTTTGATATATGGTATGTTTATACATATAGTTTTCTTCAGTTGTTTAGCTAAGATTGTAGTGTTGTTTAGCACAGGGTGTTCTCGAGAGGGAATCCCACCTCTTTCCTTGAGAAGCCTCTAGGAAGAGCTTTTCACTACATTCCACAATCAGGCATTAGGCCAAAGCTTCAGTCTTGTGGTACAACACAGTTTCTGTTCAAAGATGTGCTAAGTTGTAGGTTGCAGCAGTGGAGTATAGACCCAGGTGGTTTTTGATCTATTTTTTAGTGTAGGAAGGTTTCCTTTCGATTGGGAGGCTGGTGAGGAAGGCCCTTGAGCCTTATTGTAGCATTTGGCATCAGGCCACTTGATCATTTTCCCCTACACTGCAGTTTGTGTCTTGGATTCCGTTATTTTAGGGAGGCGTTGCAGGGGTGGTTTCAGTACAGCATTTGGAGAGGAGGTTTTCTAGTGAAGGGATCAACCTTTCACCTAGAGGATCTATTATAGGAGGCTAAATTCTTTGGAATATCAGATTAGCCACACCTTTCTAGTTTTATTGTTGCAGTGAATCTTCAGCCCTGGGGCTTTGATTCATATCTTGTATAGTGGTGTATTTCTGAAAACCCTTTTGGGTTCTTTGTTGTAGGTTGTACAAATCCCCGATCTACATTTGTTGTATATTTTGAGGCATATAACATCCATCTATCTTATGTGTATTCATTTTTTGTAGCAGTTCACCTATGACTACGTCGTAATAGTCTTTCGGCATTTTTGATATAGTAGAAGCACCTCTTATTGATGGTTTTCTTCATTGGAGGCTCACTCTATCTTGTTGTATGATTTCTGGCCCATTATATTATACATATTTGCTGTTGTTACGATGAACAAAAAGGCTCCATATTGGCCTCATGTTTTTATGTGATGATTTGCACTGCTATTCCAACATTTTGTTCTATATTCCTGCTTTTCCCATTTGGGAATATTACATAATAAAAGGTGACCATGGATCCCTAATGAAGAATCCCTTGCCCTAATCCAGAGTTAGTCATATAATGTCCTTATTCTTAATGAAGAAGCACTAAATATTTACATCTTGACTCATCCTACGAGGTCCATTAATGTGAAGCGTTGAAGGATACTTTAATCTTATATTCCCATGATGCCTTTAAGTATGTCTTAATCATAAAATCCCAAAGGTCTAAATCTTTGAGACCTAGCACTATCCAAAACAAAAAATCCTAAGGCTTCCATAAATAATTAATAATGACAGTTCAAAAATAAATACATTTATTGATAAAAAAAATGACCCAATTTAATTGTGAAATTGGCATAGGATTTTCGAGTATTTCTTCCTCTTTATAAAGAGCTATTACATGCCCCCAAACTCTTCATAGGCTCAGAGAAATTGAATTTTTAAGATGAAAAAATACATTTTTTCTCCTAGCCGACTTGAGCTAGCTTGTGTAGGCTGTCATGTCTCCTTAAGTTATGTGTCTATTCATTTAAATCAGAAATCAATATAAATTGTTGTCTAAAAATCATTTCTAGCATGGAATTCGGTGATATATTCATAAAGGAAGCACAAAATTGTAGGAGGCTGAAGAGAAGTTTGTTGTTTGGGTATTTTTAGTGATAAGGTTTCTTGGAATTTCAGAACAACCACTTGTGGGATTAATAACTTAAAGTTGTGATAAATTATAGACCTTCGTCCTAAAAATAGGAGGCTAAAAAACAACTAGGATGACACTTGTTTTGCTAGACAATTCACCTTAGAAATCACGGATAGGGGAAGGAGGTTCAAAAAATCACTTGTGGACAACTCAAATCACCCAACTCATATAGCAGATTTGTTTTTGGAACTCGAACTTGGCTTTAAAGAGACCCCAGTTCAGTCTTCAAGACATATGGTCATATTGGAGAGGGCTCAGTATAGGGACATATTGTAGACTTATGGTGTGTCTCGAATACATCTGTAATAAAAGTAGGGACATCAAAACCTTGTGACCATTACCATTTTAGGCTCATATCTGTGAGCTATGGAGAGTGCAAATCGAACCATCAACAATGGACATAGCCCTGATTAGTATTTTTTGCTTAGAAATTCAGTGTAGGCATCCAAATTGCTAAAGGAGCTTAGTTGGGAGTGAAATTCTATGTGGACAATCTCTTGAAGTTGCTCGGACTTGTGTGAAGGCCTTGAAAGCATCCTTTTAGACTCAGATTGACAACAACCTAGCTCATACTAATATACCTTAAGATTGTATGTTGTGGCAAGAGTATTGGTACAAACCCTGAATTAATATATGAAGGCTCAAGTGTTTATGGAGATTTGAGCGTTGAATCCTTGAATAGTGAAGTGATTGAAGTCTTGAATAATGAAACTTGAAGGAATTATTGGAAGCAACTTGGAGCACTAGTAAAGGTTTTTTTTTTTAAATTATACTTGTAGAGCTTCTTGAGAAACCAAGTGAAGACCCTAAAATAACCTTGAAGATCTAAATACATCTTGTTGAACTAGTGTAGAAGCTAATCTTGAAGTACTTGAATATTTTTCTGATCCAGAACTTGGAGAAACCTATTAAATATTTATTGGGACAACTGATTCAAGACATCTTGAGGAATCACCAAGAATTAATTGAAGTCCTGGAGACACCCTTGGAGATCATCATGCATTGAAGTCATTATGAGGTAACCTTGAACATTGTGTTTGGGTGATATGAAGAGCAGTGGTGACACCTTCATGAAAATAAGAAGTTTTCATTGATGAGTTGATTCTCTTGGAGATAGTTTAAGGGAAGTATTGCAGGTGAAGAGATTACCAGGGCTCATTGTAGATGATATTGGGAATCGCGAAGAACTACTGAACTTATCTTGAGGAATTGAAGCAAAGGGTTGGAGCCCTTGAGGTTGGTGCCTCAAAGTGACAAGGTTGGTGTCTTAATCTAGGGCTGGAGCCCTACACATTAGTGTGCTTGTTTTGTTGTAAAAAATAAATTAATAAAAACATTTATTCTTATTGTTCATTTTGTGTTCTAATTATAAGTGATCTAACTAGTAAAAATGACAATTGAAAAGAAATATTGATTCACCCCCCTCTTATTATTTCCAATATGTCCAAATCATGTTTTTTTGTTTTCTTTTGGAGGTTTCCTAGTGGAAAATTTTTGCGTTCTTCTCTCCTTCCTTTATCCTAACATGGTGACTTTTTTACCTTCATTATTCTTCTTGAATTTTGAGGATTTTCTCCTTCCTTTGAATCATATTTAGGATTTACCTGTGTAATTGTGTAGAGAATAAACCAGGAGAAACTAGGTCAATAAGGAGGGAAATTTCATGTTCAATGCAACACAAGTCTTGTTTGAGAGCATCTTGATGGCTATGTACCCAATATTTAACAACGATCTTCAAACGTCTTAGTTTGTGTGTAATCATGTTTATGGGATCATTTAGAGGTAAAATAATCGGTGCATACCATGAATTGTGTACCAGGTTTTGGAATTTGGGATCATTGACCCATATATGGTTGAATTTTAAGGGTATATTTCCATGTACCAATTCATCTAGCCACTCCAGAATGATAACGTCGTGGTCCAATATTTTGGAATATAACAACCAAGATTTAATTTCGGTCATCCTTTAGCACATGTAAGAATCCAACAATAACCTTTCTAATCTTTTTGCAATGTTCTCTTCCCCTGATCAACCATTTATCTAGGTCAGACTAAGGGGAACATGGGCATTTTCGTTTAGGGATTTTTGGCTGAAAAGATAAATGAGGAAAGGGGAAGTGCATCCATTTTTGACTAGTGACCCCAACGCTCACCAACCTCCAATGTGAAGTTTAGATCCCCTGCCATGATCATTGGATTGATGTCCAAAATTCTGAAAGAGTCCATCAAATCCCAAAAATCGCTATGGTTTTTGTATGGGGTATAAACATTCATAATGAGAAATATGTGATTACAACCCCTATAGTAATAGGGAAATATAATACCAATGAGAAATTTGAATTCCTAGAGGAGAAATATGTGGGGTTCCAGATGACAGCAATTCCCCTAGAGTATCCTTGAGTTCTAGTGGCACAACCATGCCATGTTGGACATATTTTGAGAAGAATCTCCAGAGAACGCTCCTTAGACAACATTATTTCCTAGAGAAGGATGATCGAGGGGTTTTTTGTGGATATACAAAGTTTTAGGGATCTAATTGAAAGATCCCAGGCCCCTGATGTGGAGTGGCATCACTCTCACTAAGGAATGGATGAGCAGGGATATGTTTCTCTAAGATCCCAAGTGTTAGCACTCCAACAGATCTCCGAAGGCTGAGAAGGGGACGATTAAAGGTAACCATAGACCACTTTGCCTCACTGTCCTTTTTGAGCATGTTAGTCATCTCTCAAATATGCTCAACAAGATTTGGAATAAATCTTCTTAAGAAGTTCATCTTAACATTGAAAGTTTGAATCTCTTTCTTGCTGCACAGAAAATCAATTTGATGAATAGCTTCAATCCGAGAAGGATCAATCCAAATACCATCTTTATAGATGATATGATCGAGAAGCTTGCCCTCCTCCATGGAAAGAAGACTCTTTTTGGGATAAAGTGAAATCCCAAATTTCCTGCATTTCTGAAATGAAAGTCTCAAAGGATACAAATGCTCATCATCGGAATGAGAGAAAATTATAAATATTCAAGATATACAACTAAGAAAACATCCTTTTCATTTTTAAAGGCTATGTCCATCACCCCCTGAAAGGTGGCCCTTGCATTCTTGAGCATGAATGGCATTTTAGCATATCTGAATGTGCCCCAAGGTGTCATGAAAGAAGTCTTGTCTTGATCATCCTTGTGCACTGAAATCTGATTGTATCCTGAATATCCATCAAGAAGTGACATCGGGAAGCCCCAACCATTCTCTGTAATATATGGCCCATCTTGGGAAGGGGATAATTATCCTTTAGAGACACCTTATTTAAGTTTCGAAAGTCAATGAAAAGCCAAATTTCTCCCATTTTCATTCTTACCAGAACTAGATTTAACATCCAATCAGAAAATCTAATGGGAAAAATGATACCAGCTTTGAAAATTATATTTAACTCTTTCTCTATCGATGAAAACAACTTTGGTTTGATTCTTCTAAAAAAAATTCTGAAGGACTTTTGGTTGGGCTTGACCGGAATTGTATGTTGAATTATATTCTTATCATAAACTTTTATATCTACATAGTCCCAAGAATATACATTAGAAAATTTAGACAACAAAGCAATGTATTTGTCTTTTACCTCTAGAGATAACGAATTGGATAACTTAACCATCTTGGGATTGTCTGCTGTTTTGATGTTCACATCCTCGACACCTTTCTCAGTAGGAACCATGGTTGGCTTTCTAGTGACATCATCCTAATCAAAAAATTATTCCAAAGGTACAAGACCCCTTGGAATGTTGTTATCCTCCAGATGTAATACATCAGCATGAGTGGTCTCGATGACTTGATCATATTTTTCATAAACTTCATCAATAAAGAAATTCTCAAATTCACCTTCATTTTGCATAGAATTGTTGACCTGTTTGTCATCCCAGAACACTTTCCAATACCGCAACTTATCAAGGACAGTTGTTCAGTGTTTGACATGAATTTCAAATTTCCTATTAGAATATATGGGAATCTTAAAATTACTTGTTGTTGTAGCAAGCGAATCTGCCATAAGATTTTGACTTCCCGGTACTACTCACAATGTATAATCATGAAACATATTTAGGATATCAAGTACAAAATTTCTATATGTTCTCATTTGTGGATGCTTAGCCTGGTATTACCCTTCTACCTATTTAATCACCAGCTCAGATTTTCCATAAACAAAAATTATTTTGCGACCAACTTTTCCAGAATTTTGAGGCATGTGATCAATGCCTCGTACTCAACCTCATTATTAGAAAAATTGAAAGCCAACTTATATGAACATAATATTACACTTTTTGGAACTTTACCTGGTTGATGAAGAGGACTACGAATCCATATTCCGATGTCTGTCCCATATTTCCCTAAAGCAATGTAAAAATCCATGGTCCAAAGACCATTCTCATCATCCGAAAGTTGGAATTATGTATTCTGATTTTCTCATCTTTTCGGGCCACATCTTCAATCTATTCTGAACCTTTTTCTGACTTATCTGATGACTACTCTAAAGAACTAGGCTGATTGTCTCTTTTCTCATAAAAAACTACTTTGACACTATTGGAAATTTCTAGAATTTCTTCTACTTCTATGAGCTAACTATCTTCATCATTTAAACCACTATCATTAAACAAAATAAATGATTCAAGATCTATATATACAACATTGATAGGATTATTGTTTGGTTTCTATTTGTTGGTAATCATATATTTCATCTTTGTTTCCCTGTACAACTTCCTCAAATGTCCAAAAAATGGGATGGTGGAATAAGAGAAATCCAATTGCAAATTACCTCTTAACTTCGCTCCCCAAGACCTCGACAATAACATAACAAACCGTGGTGGTATATCAGCTACTACCACATCCATCAAGAAATTTTTTCCTGGGATTTTCTCAGTGGAAACTACCAAATCCTTTATGATACCAAGACAACGTACTCTACCAAAATAAGAGGAATACAGATCATGGTAAGGATGGGTTATATCCAAGCCAATTTTTTCCATAATGGCCTTCTACATCAGGTTATGGGAAGCTCTGAAGTCAAGCATGGCATTGTGAAGGATATACTGATGAATTTTCAGACTAAAAGAAAATGGGTGAACTTCACTATACTATAACTAACTATCTATGGTTGGATAAAAAATGAGCTTAGGTTGGCCATCTTCAACATTTACCATATCAGAAAGAGGATATACTTTCAACATTTTGGCCACGTGAGATTTGTATTGATTGTTTTTGTCAAGATCAATTAAAGGGATAGAGACTTTTAGCTTAGAGATTTCATTTTCTAAGATAAAAATATTGGACTGCTTATCTACCTCTTTAATGGCAATGTCCCTCTTATCGAGTTGGTCCTTTGTTGTAGTTTCCTTCATCTAAATTTCTTCTTCTTTGCTTGGTGTGCTTGTAGATGCTTAATTGATCTTGATTTGATTTGTAGTTGTGGGCTCATTTCCTTTGTTTTGATACCTTGAGGATTTTTATTAGGTTAAGTATTTTTTTATTGGGATGTCATCTTCTGAATAGGAGTGACACGAACATATCCACTTCTAAATGAATATTGCCTCTGTTGTGAACTGAGTGCATTTAGATAACCCAATTGATAATAATCAGATTGAACCTTCAACTCATGATGATTTGCAAGTATGTAATATTCATCTTTAGGCAAATCTATTTTCTCAACATATTATTCATCCTTTGTCAAGAATATAAGCAGGCCATCTGTTGTAAATAAATGATTTTCCTCCACAATCTCATATTCTTCTTCAACCCCTTGAACATAATTTTGTTGCAAATGTGTTTGAATGTGTTTTTCTGTTGGATGCTCTGGAGCCCTTTTCTCCCTTTGTTTGATCCTAAACTAAGGCTGTTGTTGTTGTCCTAAAAAATTAGGATTTATAACGTGTGCTTCTGGCTGTCTTTCAGTGTTTTAAATTCTGTCAACCATTCTTTCCACAGTCCTAATCAAAGTATCCAATTTAAACCCAGAGGATGTGGATGGCTCTTCATTGATTATTACCTTTCTCTAACCTTTTGTTTTTGACTTTTTTATTGACAAGTTTGTTTCAACATTAACTGCATTTATTTGCACGTCTTCTAGTGTTGTTGTACTTCTCTCTCGAAGCTGGTATGCCTTGTCGAGATCAAAGGCATCCAAATAATTCAAGAGAGCCAAAACTGGAGGAGGTTTGATCTCATTTGGGATTTAGTTATACACTCGCTTGAAACGAGTAGTGAAATCCTGAACTGACTCATTTGGATTCCTCTTTAGGTTGTCATACTTAGAAATAATCTACAGTGGATTCTTCTTTATTTCCCATTGGGCTATGAGTGCATCAGTCAGTTGCTCAAGATTTCCTATAGAATGGGCAGTCAAATATCAGAACCAGGTTTTTACATCTCTAGAAAAGCTTTGGGCAATTATTCTCATCTTGGCATCGCCAACATCTATCTCTTCTAAGTCATTGAAATCATTGACTTTGACTATGTGTTGTTTTTCACCAATTTCAGAATTATCGTCAAAGAGAGGGAGTCCCTGACCATAGCCTTGTGGAAAGGGTGCAATTTGACCGGGTAGAACCAGGGGTGAAAATCTTGCCATGAATCTTGTTGAATGTGGTGCAGGAGTAACAATGGGATGTGTAGAATGAGAAGGTAACGAAGTAGAAGGGATGGAGGAGGACGAAACTATTGATTGAGATTGTGTCAGAATGAACAAGGAATCTTGCTGGTATTGGGTGATGGATTTTTAAGATGTGTATTAAAGTTGATTAGCTATTTTTTCAAGCCTATAAAACTGACTCCAAACTTTTCTATCAAAATGTGATTCGGATTTAGATACTTCAGAAATTAAACTACCTTCAAGTTTCAGGGAATCAAAAACTACTTCACAAAATGATTTACTTTAGATAATCTTAATGGATCAAATACTATCTCAGACAATTAAGTTTCAGACTTGGACCTAAACAGAGACAACTCAAACTTCAAATCGAATGGAATGTCTTCAAGAGATAATACTTTTGCAGGTAATGAGGAATATATTGCTAATGGAGAAGGATCTAACTGAAACTCTGAGTGCTCAGATCTCTGTTTTCGGACAAGTTTGTATGGATCTTCAACTGGAGAATCTAGATGAGGATTTGGATTCGATCTTGTGTATCTTCTAGAAGCTTGAATGTTCTTTGTTTCTGCAACTAAGTTCTCTGCAATTTTCAGATCAGCCTTCACGAAGACTAGGGCCAATCACTCACAGGCCTATAATTCGATGAAATTATGGTACACCTAGGGAAGATCTGTTACTTCATTCCCTGGCAATGATGCCAACATGTTAGCACTCGACCGGATCTCTGATGGCTAAGAAGGAGACCAACAAAGGTAATCACATACCACTTTGACCTAGTAGCTGGCCCTACTAGGTTGAGAGGGATCTCTTAATGAGATCACAACCAAATTGAATGGATCAAAGAGATTTTAGGCTAGATATGCAAATTAGGGTTTGCTTTTTCTAGATTTTGGTGTTGGATGAAAATGGAGCTTTAGAAGCTAGGCTTGAAAACTCCAATTAGGGTTACAAGAGAAAAAATTACATGGGAATAAAGGGGAAAGGCAACTAAATATGAATGACCTTTTAGGCTATATGGTTGTGTTATAATATGATCAAAGAGATGAGGGACAATCATAGAAATATGAATTCATTCCTTAAGAATAAATTAAACACAACATCATCAACTCATCAAAACAGGGCATGCATTACTCATGACTCCTACTTAAAAAAAGTAAAGATAATTAGTGAAAGCAATATATATGTAATGGAAAGAGAAATCATTAAATGGAGTGACTTAATGAAGAGAAACATAGCCATACAATCTCACCACATGAATCCCTAAATTTAGGCTGCAACGTTTCTCTGTATTCACTGTATTACTTGGTCAAAATAGGATACACTATTTCAATGTCCAATGTTCCAACAACCAACCGTTGAAAATGATTAAAAAAGGCCTCCTATAGCTACTGAGGTCAAAATCCTTCCTTGTAGGTTTAATTTTCTAGCAATAAAGTCAAATACATGCATCTATGTGAACTTATCTACACCCTACGGAGGTTGCAGAACAAATTCCTCCTTTCCCTAACCACTAGAGACATATCCTCAATGCAATAAATGGAGGATAAGACACCTATTTACCTCCATATTTACCATTTAAATTCTAATTTTTACTTTTACATTCATCCACATTTATATTTTCACTTTTACAAAATTCAAACTAGGAATTGCCAAAAATTACATAGCGAATTTTGTAATTAAAAACACAGAAATTTTAAGATGTGCAACACCAACTTGGAGGCCAATTTTGGACACCTTCTTGAAGTCAAAATGGAAATTTGAGAGAATGGTCAACTAGCCATGCATGTCTAGTTTCTAGAAAACATTTAATTTTTGAAAATTACCCATGGGAAGGCCTGCACAAACTCATTCTCCCAAGGTGTCTCTTGATGCACGACTCCCTTCAAAAAGAGGGGCAAAATGCTGATTTTTTACCCCTTTTTTCCACTTTTCTCAAAATTTGTGCCCTTTCTAGAAAATATGAGAAAATTAGTTTTGAAAGGATGGCATAAGCTTTCCAAAAATTCAAATTACGTGTCAATTTTTTCCCTGAGGGAAAAGCGCAACACCAAGGCAATTTTCTGAATTCTACCTTTTTTCAACAACTTTGACCAAAAAACCAAAAATACTCAAAATATCCCAAAAATTGGTCCATAGCATGTTGGATGAGATTTAATATTCAATCCAGGAGGCATCAACAAGAAAACCAAGCTTTCCCTTCGCCTCTTGGCTGATAAGGGTTTGTTTGAGCTTGTCTTGAGTTTGCTTGAGTTTGTCTTGCAATTTTTTGAGTTTGATGTGTGCAATTTGATTTTTCGTTTGGTAGCGGGAAACCATGGATTTCTAGATGTTGTTATCCATGTTTTCATTCTCCAAGAGATTTTCCAAGTGAGTGTTGACTTTATCAAGCCAAAACTCCTTGTCCTCGTTGATCTCTAGCCATCCTCTCCTCAAAGGTGAGCTGCTCATATTTAGGGTTTTGTTCGCTCTCTTTCTGATGTGATTTCTTGAGACCCATAGTTCTTTGTCTCTTCCTCTAAACTTGGTGTTCATGTTCGTCATGTTTAGCCACTATTTTTTCATTCTCATGTTTGTTTTCCTCAAATAACCTCTTCTCCAAAATCAATTGATTTGTCTTCAATTGAATGTTCTCCTGATCAAGAGATGAAATGATGAATTGAGAACTTGTTAAGTTATCTTGAAGCTCTTTGATGTGAGCATCCTTGTCTTTGATTGCCCTTTGCAATTTTTCATGGTCGTCATGTACCTCCAAGTCAACCAAATCAAAATCATGTTCCTCCTCATCATGGATGGATGTCTCATGCAGTGTTGATGGTGATCCCTGTAGTGAAATGGGCTTGGACCCTTCCTCTTTATGAGGAGAAAACACACGTATCCTGCCTCTCTAATAGGTAAGAGTAACCTCAAGCCTAGGCCTCTTTCAAACCTCAACTGGTTTTTTTTATGATCCCACCTCCGTGGGTTGTGCTGACATGGCAGGTGATATGTTTTTTTGCTGAGTTGGGTAGTGGTTGAGTGCATCTAAAAAGCTAACTCAATGAAGGCATCCCATGTCATGTTCTTCTCTACTAATTGATGGATAACTATGAATTTCACCAAGCTATGGTGAAAGAGGCTATGGTAATGATATGTGTTTAAAGATTTCACTTTTTCGTCCATTTTTCTCACACTTCTATGCAAGAAATTTCATAAGTTTAAGGAATTCATTGTTGTGAAGTGCATGAGAAATCTAATATCATATCAGTACAATCTGGAAAACTTGCCCTGACATGTGAATAATTTGATCACAACCCTCATCAATGGAGCATATGTCTCCAACAAGTATCTGAATGGAAGAATGTGGGTATGAGTCTCTTTGTACTGTGATTTGATGAAGGATTTGTACTGCTAAAGGTCAAGGTTCATGCCTTTGAACCAATATTTCCCATGGTTTGGTAACCCTGTGGCAAGAGAGATGGCACCAAATGAAAATTTAAACTCAATCTCTGTAATGGTGACTTTTTCTCCCTTCAGGTTGGTGGAAAATAAATCTGTTAGCTCCTAATGGTAACCTACCTCCTCCACCCTTTGGCAAAATCCTAGGCATTTAACATCTTCAAAACTTTTTTTGACAAAGTGTGACGAGATGATTTCATTGTATTTTGAGGGCTCATACCTCAATATTTTTCCCCCTTTGTGTTTTCTTCTCTTCTCTGATGGTGAAGAGTCTCCTTCCATAGTTTGAAAACCCTAGATGACGGGGAGGAGAAAAACAAGGGAAAGTGAGTGAAAGGAATGCGATGAGGGAGTTATGGAAGGGATATGGGCGTAGGGAAATTTAGGGAGAGGGGAAAGGATATTCAGAATGTTTATGGAGTGATATGTGTTATCAGTTCAGCGGATCTCCCAAGCTGAGAAGAGACCAGCAAAGATAAACACAAACCAATATTTTGCCAAGTAGCTAGCCCAAACAAGCAGGATAGGGATCTGTCCAATGGATCTCAGCCAATATGATTGGATCAATGAGATATTAGGCTAGATATAGTAGAAATAGGGTATGGTTGATTGAAATTTGAGGTGTTGGATGGTGAATAGGTCAAGAAAGGAACTAGGTCAGGGCAAAAAATGATCAAAATTTTAGGGATATGATGGAGAAAGGTAGGTAAGAAATTCAACACAAAAATTTATCTTTATGTAGTGGTCTATACTACTAGGGTTTGAGAAAAGAGAATAATAAATATGAATTCCTTTCTGCTAGAAGAATATGAAACAAACTGTAACTATTCCTCCAAAACAAAACGTAAACTTAATGAATTTTGACTTTTAGACTTAGGAAACAATTACATTCAGAAATGGAACGAATATGAAATCAAAATAAATTAAAATATTTGCAAAACATAAGAAGAAAAAATTTCAAATCACTTTACCACAAGAATTCCATCAAAATAGGTGCAACACAGTCTATTATTACTTGCGAAAAGTTTGATTACAAAAAGTGTTCAATGGTCAATCCAACATCATCCAACCCTTGCCATGAGAAAAAAAGTGATTAATATAGAACAAAACTAATTCTCCCCAAATTAGGGGTTGAATCCGTGACTTGTGGAGCTGATCCACAAAATTCTCAAGTAGAAACCCAAAGACTAGGGAGGTCAACAAACTCATCCCTAAATTTAATGAAAATGATTCATTTGTCCCAAAAATAAATTGTTATCCAATGTATCTACCTCTAATAAATAAAAGTGACATAATTACATTTACATGAATTAATTACATCAGAAAAATCCATCAAATCCATTTACCAACTAAGAAAAAGTAAAAATCTAGAAAATATCAATGGTCTGGCAAAAGCGCAACGCCCTCAGCAAAAGTGCATTGCTATCTTATAGCTCACTTTTGGATGACTTATCGAAATCCAAATTGAGCTCCTGATAATGGAATGGCCTCCTGATAGCACATTAGAAAGATATTGATGTTTACTACACAATGGACCTATCAAGCACTGAAATTGACAAAGTATTTCCCCTCAAAAATCAATCCTCCGAACATTGGTAAAAAAGTGCATAATGGGGGTGCAAAAAGAGAAGCGTGATCTTGCAGGCACTTGTAGAGGCCTTCCTGAATTCCAAATTGAGTTCATGATAGCACATTGGAAAAATATTTGTGTCTATTTATCATTTTACTCGTCAAGAAATTCATTTGGACATTCTGTTATGGAGAAAATTTGATTTTCCCAAGACTACTCCAGAAGTGCAGCAACTCTCCTGTAACAACTATAATTTTAGCATTCCTCCAAAACCATAAAACCTATGTAAGAAATGAAGGAGGTTTTTCTTCTTTGGTATATGATTAACATAAAAATATTTTATTTCTGTGAAATTCATCTCCATTTGGTCAGAAACATACTTTGAACCAACACTGGTCCTATGTGTAGGAAATGATTTGTCTCTTAAAAATGATGGAGACATGTTTTTTATGAGCTGGAATGGCCTCATACTTTCTTATATGGCATCGTGTATGCCTCATCTACCCATATGTCTCTGATTCCATATAAAACCCTAGCTCAATGGGAGAGGAAATTAAGGTTTAGTGTAGGCAAAAGAGGGGATTAGGGAAATTTATAAGAATGAAGGGAAATAAAGGGGATAGGGGGCTTCTAAAATCTTAAGAAGATTTTTGGAGGTAAAGAGGGATGTTAGGAATTAGGGGAAAGTTTAATTTCAAGGATTGAGTGAGAGGAAGGAGTCCAAAAGGTAAAAACACGGGCCTAATCTAGAAAAGGTCAAATTGTAGCGATAGGTTAGGGTTTGTGGAAAAATGATGATTTTGATGGGAAGTGTTTATAAAGGTATATTAAGGATGGGGGAAGCTGTAAGAGCATCATGATACAAGTTTTGTTGATGATTTAACCATGCAAGTCATGAAATCAAGAAAATTTTCCTCAAAACCTTAGGAGATGGAAATGAGATTTCCAAGCACAATTGAGAGACAAATATGGTAAAAACAAAGCCACTTACTTGGAAATGATAGTTTGGAACCTGAAATTGTTGAAGCAACCTTCTTCAATGATGATTTGGGTACCCTTGGGAAAACACAACTCCCTTTGGCCAAAGCGCAACACAAGAGGAAAAATTGTCTTTTGATGGCATGAAATGGCCTTTGTGAGAGTGGGAGTGGGTTTTCTTGTAGAGAGATGTCTCTTGAATGTGGAATGAGCAAATGAACTTGAATTTTATTTTATTTTTAGCTTTGAAAATCAATTTTCTCCTTTGGTGGTGTAATGGACCCACCATGTACATTCACATTCTGATTTGAACTGGAGCCTTAGAACTTAGTTTCATATGATCCATCATAATTAAGATAAAAAAATTCTTTTAAAACCTTTGTTGAAAACCTTTGACTATTACTACTCCTTCAAACGATGAATTTGATGGTGAAATGACCAATTTTCATGATTTTGACACTATGACCTGATAATGACACAACATGGAAGAATGAGCTGAATGATGACCATGATGACTATGGGACTATTTCAACAATGAATGACTTGACCATGATTATGTACATTGGACACTAAGGTGAAATGAGTAGTAATGGTCTAAATACCCTAATGAGTGACCAAATTTTTAAATGATGACCTAATGGAATGACAATTTTTTTAGAATGGAACCCTAATATGATATGAAAATAGTTTTTTTGATCACTAGCGGTAGGATGAAAATACTCACATTAACAATATGAACAAAAATGAGTGAGGGTAGTGAGATAGGAAATTGAAACACAGTCCTAGCTAGGAAAAAGGCTGAATTTAGTAGAATAGGGCTAGGGTTTATAGGGAAATGTTGCATAAATTATGAGAAATGTTTTGTGAAGTTTGGGAATGGTGTTTAGTTAACCAACAAAGGTGTAGGGACAATATTACTAGAGTTTCATAGCATTATTTGATCATTTTATAACCAAAGGCATGAAATGTTTTATGAAACCCTAGGGAAATAAGCTAGGCATCATTACTTGATTTTCCATGGAAGAGACAGCATGAGGATGATTGTACTTGTTACAATTATTTGGAGAGTGAAAAATCTGAAGTGGAGGCTGCAAATTTGAAATTTGGTGTTTCTTGAGAAAAATTGGGCAACTCTACCCCATGCACAACATAGTTTAGGGATACGTAGTGCAGTTCAAGTATGCACAACACAGTCCAGGGATGTGCAACACCTCAATTTTTTGCCTCCATGAGCTGTAAAAACAGGGTTTTTCTCCCTGACTCAAGGATGAGCATGATAATAAAGTGAGAGAGGAATAAAAATGAATTTTGTTTGTGAATTTTTGGCCCTTTTATAAGCATGGAATAGCTTTTTTTGAATGATAATGGACCCCACATGTCTCTTTGGAGGATGACTTCCTCTCTTCTTTTTTGATTTCATAACCTTTTGTAATTGTAAATTTTTGAGTTTTCCTTGGAGAATTGAACTACAAATTTGTAACTTTAGAACACTTACTACACATAGAACATTTAAATTACATTTTAATATCAAAATCCTTGAAGAAAATTGCATTTATTACCATTCTTCCAACTTGCCGGATTTTATGCGTGAAATGGTAGTTTGGTGACCTTTAAACCCTAATGACCTAATGGAGACTCTTAACTGAATGGAATCATGATGGAGATTATTGAAGTGATGATGAAAATCTCTAAATGATGATACACTTAGCTTATTTAATGACATGGACCAACAATTTAAATTTTTGAAGGAGTGGAAAATCATCTTAAACCTAATGCCTAGTGACCAAATTTTGCTTGAAAACCTAGTGAAATGACAAAAATTTAACTACGGGACCCTAACAAAACATGAGAAGAGTCTATTTGATCACTGGTGATAGGATGAGAATACTGACACTAACACTGGGAAGGAGCTTCCTATGATGATTCAAAAGATATGTTTACAGTTCCAAGGTCAAAAGAAGGATAGAGTGTCTCCCCAACAAATTCAAAGAACTGAGAGTTTATTTTAGTCTCAACATCCCCACATAGGGAGAGATTCTTATACTTTTTCTTTATTGTTTTCCCCTGATCTAGGTCTACATTATTTGGTCCCCCTGTGACCTTAGATCCCAAATAATGGGAAGTAAATTTCCTGATTGAAATAGATTCAATACAAATTATGCGGTTTCCTACCAATGTTTGTATTTTTTAATCTATCGATATGGGGGACACATTTTCTTCTCCATTCATAGTGTTACGAATTGGAGACAACAAAGAAATTATGCTTGAATTTTTTGGAGTCAGCTTGATTTCCTTCCCTTTCATTTCAATGGGATTACTTTGTGAGTGGTTAATGATCTTCTCCTATGCACGGTTAATGTTGTTACAGGGCACAACATCCCTGTTGGGAAAAATAGCCCTATCGACCAAGGATTTTGAACAATGCAGAGAAACCTGGGGTGTTCTCCTTGCGACATCTGATAGTTCTTTAGGGGACCTATCCGATGAAAAATAATTGTTAATACTAATAGGTTATATGGGCTTAGAGATGGAATCCTTCTTCCTCCAATGGTTTCCTATAATTCGACAGGGGAAGTTAGCCATCATGTGTCCAATTTTGTGGCATACTAGGCACCTGAATGGAATCCCCCAATAGTCAATTTGTTTATGAATGGAAAATTTTGCCTAGTAGATCTCAATAGAGGTTGGAAGACCTTGTTATAAATCCACTTTCATCAGAAACTAAGCCACATTTTTTTCCAATAGGCCGATGCAACCTTCATCCATGTAATAAAAGTTTCCAATTTTGTTGGAAATTTACCAAATTTCCCTCTTCTTCCAAAGTTCAATGGGAAGGTCAGATGTTTGGCCCAGTTTGTTCAGTAAGATTCTAATCCCACATAATGTCTCAAGTCCTGGATGAAAAATGGTAGTGAATTCGATATCTTGCACCAGTGGAACCATTGCATTATGAAATCTAACAAACCACCGACATTGTATCAACACATATATGGAGAGGAAAATTTTGGGCTCGTAGGAAGTTAGAGGTGGTTAAGACCCACAAGAAAAAATTGTCTAGCAAGATTTTTCTCTCGTGTTTCTTCTCGATTTTGGGATGCAAACTTACAAGGAAGTGGATATCGTGAGACAATGGAAGCAGTAGAATTGTGATATCTCGCAAATTTATGATGTTGTATGAACACATTTATGAAAAAGAGGGTTCCTCGTCAAAGGTTTGTTTCATGAGGAGTCTCTCTAGGCTCACTACACCTCTATAACCAAGCTATCTTATGTTGTGTTGGAAAGGATAACATACAACCTTGAAGTACATATACAACAATTGTTTCCAGTTCCTTCAACAATTGTTTCCAGTACCTTTGCCTAGTAAGCCAAAAATTCAGTTTCGATGGAGCCAATGGAAACAAGTTCCATGCTAATATTTATACAGGCCTCCAAAGCATTGAATTAAAATGTCTATTGTGACAATGGATGTCTTGTAATGATGGGTCAGTTTTTGAGTGTTTATTGAATTTTTTATATGTAAATTTATAGTAATTTTATTGTAATAATATAAAAGGCAAGTTAATGAACATAAAAACATCCTTTAAGTTAATGGTTCTCGACATTCTTCGGTGCCGAGAGAATACATCATTGACTTGGTTATTTTGAGTCTCCCGTATGCTAATGTGTCTTGTCATTCTTCGATGCTTCAAGAACATTAGTTACATGTTTATTCATATGTATGTAAGTGTATATGTCAAAAAGTTCAGTTTTATTATGGACTACTTGATAATCTTAGTACATAGACAACCTACCTATATAGCTAGAAGTATTTATTTCGATGCATGCTACTAGGATGGAAGCATGTCCCCTTGAATTTTCTCTTTATTCTTGTTATGGATGGACTCAGCCTCAAGATAAAAGAGGCACACTGTACAAGTTTATTTAGAGGTGCAAAGGTGGGGGTGTGGACTATTGTCACTCATAACTTTTTTGTTGATCATTTATTGGCATATGGGATGGTGGACAGAGCACAATGGAAGGTCATGTACCATATTGTGTAAAGATATTGTGTTGCATCCGGGATGATGGTAAATGAAGACAAGTCCATTATTATTTACTATGAAGATTCACGGGTGGATATACAGCATATTGTTGATCTATCTCATTTTACAACTCAATAATTGAAGGATGGCTTCACATACCTAGGGTTTCGATTCAAATCAAGCGATTACATAATTATATATTGGAAGTGGATAGTTGAAAATTTCTATAGGAAACTTCATGCATGGACCAAAAAGTACTTGTACCTTGGTGGTAGGTTCATATTGACACAGGCTATGCTGCAACAAATTATGGTGTACTATGCTCTCTTTATATTATTCGTACATATATTTTAAATAATATTAACAATATTATGGAAAATTTTATCTGGGAGGGAACTGAAACATACACAAATACCATCTTATCACTTGGAGTAAGATCATGACCCCAAAGGATCTAGGAGGTTGGGGTTTATTTAATGTCAAAATATTTGGATGGACGCTTATCATTAAATCTATATGGAGAGAAATTTTCAAGGATGGTATGGAGAGATGCCATTGTATCGAAATATATGAAACAGAGAGAGGTTGATGTGTGGATAAGAAATGGACAAATTGGAGCTACAAAGGGTTCCTCTATATGGAAAAATTTCAATAAGATTAATGTTAGGTAAACATGACTCGGGGTAGAGTCAATGTTGACTAGGGTAGATAGTAGTGGTTTTGGGGCACATGGTTTTGTGCACCCATGGTTTTGGCCCATGGTATTACATGTAATAGAGCCTATAAGAAGCTGGGAATACTTCATTGTAAGGTAGGCCTGGAGGTGAGTGGTGAAGGCTCACTTGGCCAGATTGGCCAGGGTTTTTTGGCCAATGGTTAATGAAATTTAATTGGTTGGGTTTTTCCCCAGATTTGGGGTTTTCCTAGTTAAACATTGTGTTTATGTTTATGTGATTTTTTGTTGGGTTTTGCATGTGTATTATTCTCTCGGTAAATATTTTATTTCTGCAGTAATTCCCAACAAATGGTATCAGAGCCATATTTGGCTTCAAAGGGATGCTTTTGCAGCCAAGGGTTTTATTGGCCAGTGAATGGAGGTATCAATGCAGCCTTTTGCAGATCTGGCCATACGGAGCATGGTGTTTCTAGGAAATCGGAAATATCCAATTGATTGATTCCATGGGGAATTCCATGGAGGGTTTCTCAATGGATAAAGAGAACAATGGTGCTAGCTCAGATCTGGCGACTAGCAGTGATAAGAAGTTGGTTCGAGAGATTTAGAGATGAGAGGATGTTTGCACGTGGATTAATTAATTGATGAACCATGTATTTGAAGAGAACTCCTAGAGGACTGGCGGTTACAGAGGTTGCTGACCCATGTAATCTGGTAGATGGGTTCTTTTTATATGGACATTGATTTCATATGTACAAAGAGCAACAATGAAACAAAAAAATATTATTATAATGGAGTTAATATTTTACATGTAAATGGGCATATTGTTGCTGCAGCAGACACAGTATGGCATGTACCCTAGGTAATCTAGTAGAATCTAGGTCTAGACCCTAGGTGGTAGGGGAATCATGAGTTACAAATTACCTGGGTAAAAGATTGGGGAAAAAGAGCTAGAGTGAGCGGTGTGCTCTCATTGACAGAGGTTTAGTGAGTTGGTCAATAATCCCACAGAGACTAAGTTTAAGGGGTAATTGTTAGGTAAACATGACTCGGGGTAGAGTCAATGTTGACTAGGGTAAACAGTAGTGGTTTTGGGGAACATGGTTTTGGCCCATGGTATTACATGTAATGGAGCCTATAAGAGGCCGAGAATACTTCATTGTAAGGTAGGCCTGGAGGTGAGCGATGAAGGCTCATTTGGCCAGATTGGTCAGGGTTTTGGCCAATGGTTAATGAAATTTCATTGGTTGGGTTTTTCCCCAGATTTGGGGTTTTTCTAGTTAAACATTGTGTTTATGTTTATGTGATTTGTTGTTGGATTTTGTATGTGTATTATTCTCTCGGTAAATATTTTATTTCTGCAGTAATTCCCAACAATTAAAACAAGTTTTATTTATAGGATCACATAAAATTTTGGTTCACGTGATCACATTATAATTGGTGGTGATATAAAAATACTAGAAGGTGGAAACATATTATCCAAACGGACGTTGCGGGTAATTCAATAAAAAGAGGTTTTATTTGCTTACAATGTGATACTCGGATGGAATGGAATGTTTCCCACATGGGGTAGAGAAGTGAACATGGGACTGAAAACAAGAATGGTAGAAGAGTGGAATTTATACATTAGTTCATTGGGACGTGATGGACTATGCAGGAGGTGTTGAACCTTTAGTTAAACTAAGAGGGGTGGTGAATCAGTTTAACACATTCCTGATCTTTTAGAACTTTTCATTAAACTTATTTACACCTTCATTTCATATTCAATTTAATGTGTGAGTAATCTTAGAATGTAAGCAGCAAGTGTTAGTATAATATAGCAGTAGACTTAATATGAGAGCAGCATGTATTAAGCAGATGATACATATCAGATCAATACATAAATATCATGCACAGAGACACCAAATATAAGTGGAAACCCATAAAGGGAGAAAACCACATCTTATTATTGTTGTGATGCAAAGGCAAGCTCCAACTCCCTCTCACCACTGATTTTCTGTAGGTACCTACCTACAGGAGGCTCCTACCTCAATTCTGCAATCTACTACTTGCAAGAAAGCTCCAACTCCCATCAATTTTCTGCAGGCACCAACCTACAAGAGGCTCCAACCTCAGTCAGCTACAACTGACATTTTATCAAGCTACAACTTGATGTGGAAGCACCAACTCCCATCTATTTTATACAGACACCAACCTACAGGAGGCTCCTACCTCAGTCAAATACAATTGACATCTATCAAGCTACAACTTGATAGGGAAGCTCCAACTTCCTTACTCTTTCAAAGGAAAAACACTTGCTAATTTACCTTGGATATCAACTCTTTTTTGTACCATCTTCACTACTATGCATCAGTCTTCATATCTGCCTTATATCATTTCTGCATCTTCTCAGATTCACTATCAGCTCCTCCTTCTTCTTTGCCTCACTGCTTCATTTCTGCATTCTCTAACCTTTCACTGCATCTCATTCTGCTCCTCCTTCTTCTTATCTTTTCTGCCTCAATTCCACATTCTCCAACCTCTCTCTCTCTAACCTCTCTATGAATATCAAGGTGATATTACTTATAGATATTTCCTGATGATTGTTTTTTTTCCTCTATGAATTCGAAATTGATAGTCATACCTCTTGGTCTTCTTCCTTCTCATTTATTTTCAGCTCACTCAGAAAAATATAACTATAGGTACTAACTTTAATATTACAGTGGGAATTTTGTTCTCTTCCGGAGACTTTCCAATGCATCACAAACAACAAAAATAAATTACAACATTTACTTTCACATTTTTAGTTACATCTAGACAAATTTTACTCAGCCCATTTTTTGGCTTTTGGCTTTGCTGGCTTTGTCTTTTCTGCAGCTGTCAATTAACTGGTCTGCCTTCTTCTACTCACTGTCTTCTGCATATTTTCCAATTTTCTATGCTTGTTCACCTGTAAAATTGATTCCTGTGCATATTCCTGTTCACCGTGATTGTGTGTTTGTTGTATATATATATATATCTGCATTACAATATATATATATAACTGCTGATCTGGAAATTTCGATAAACATATCTGAAGGCATTTTTCTTCCAAGGTTATGTTATGGTTATTAAACCAAATAATCAATCTCGATTCAACCCTCATGCGGAGGCTTATATATGGTTCAAACCATAGCTTAAGCTCACTACGTTTATTAACTACTCTTTTATCAAAGGCTAAGTACAGGCTTCGATTTTCACATAAAACTTTTGTTATAGACCAAACCACTACAGGCGCATATATATGTTTACTCATAGCATATATTAAACAAGCATCATATCCTTTCAAGTGTATGGTTCTGTCATAATATATAGGTAGACATATATAAATATTTCCTCGAATCATGTGTTAAGAGACCTTACCCTATGGAGATTCGAATCAGTATTCGAACCTTATTATCAACCCTTTTATATAATGCTCTGCGCAATATCCATCATCAAGCACACCGGTCTAGTTATTTCTTTTCTCTATTGAACTCCGACCCATTTAACATATGAAAAAATCACTTAATTGAATAACTCGAGCCCACAGGGTTATTCAACGCATATCACAATTCTTCATAGTATATGTTGGTCTATACATAACAAACCAACAATAAATCTTCTCTTTTCACATATGTTAACATATACGACGCCTTCAACAGCCGATGCGATTAGTCGCAATTGACTTCTTCCAATTGCGATCAAATGCTGATGCGATGAAACACTGTTATGCCGAAACTCAAGCACTTATGAATCATAGTTCACAAACCCGTCGGGTCTGCATCTTCATCGCAATCGCAACTTCTATTGTCATGCTTCACTGCCACACTTTTCTCCGATGCGATGTAACACTGTTCATTTGGATGTGCCGATGCGATGGGTCTAATGCGATTAGTCGCAATCGCATCCTTTAACAGTTTGGTGTGATTAACAAAGGGTCCCACTAGCTATCAAATCTCCGGAACTCAAACATATATGAATCGTTGTTTAAATCATATCGGGTCTGGAACTCAATCGAAATCACAACTTTTTGTTTACATGTTCCACTGTGAACTTTCTCTGATGCGATTGGGTGAGGGTCCCACCTTATGGTACTTTGGTTGTTTGTTTAAAAGGCGCTACACTTATATAAAGCGCTGCATATATATATGTGTGTACTTTGCTGCTTCAGTCTTTAGTGTATCCTCCTACTGGGGTAATGATTCTCGGAATTTATGTTTATGTATCCTCCAGCTTGGGTAACGATTCTCGGAATTTTATGTAGGGGGTCCCACACATTTCATCTAATGGTCACAATATCGTCGCGCCCATCCAACAGATTCAACGGTAACCGACGAATATCGCATAGATTAGTAGCACCAGGGTTATTCTTTAGAATTCACGCAATGAAAACGGTTTTACAATACCGCCCTCTGCCACGTGTCACACAGAGGCATGTATCACATCCAAAAAGTTTTTACTGCTTACCACTCCCAAGGGCACGCGATATTGCTGGCTTTTCCTCTGAAACCACTGTCACTATTCCCTCTTGGTTCCACGGTTCTTCAAGGTTCTGCGCCATTTCTTTTAGCATGGTTTCTCCGCGTAATATCGCCTCACGCATAGTTCATCACTCTTTCAGTCGTGCACAGGGTTAAACAATAGACTTCATCTCTCATCGACCATCTCTTAATTGGTCACGCTTTCAATATTCCAAACTGGGTTGAAGGCATGATTTCCCGGAACTTCAAGGCATATCCATACAGAATCTTCATGTAGAGTTTATTCCAGGTCCACTCTTAATTCTATTCTCTCCAGCATTCATCTACAACTATATTAAACCCCTAATACATAAATAAACCTCTGTATTAAACTCCTTCAGGCCCTTCCAATCTTCACTGCTCTGTCTCTCTAGATCTGTATTAAATGGCCCTCTTCTACTATCCTCACTACTGTGCATCACCACCTCATCTGTCTCTTGCTACCTTTGTTCCTTCTATGCTGCCTTGCTACCTCTCTGCTTATTTGCTATCTCTGCTGCTTTCTTTGCTGCCTCTGCTACTTGTCTTATGCTCTCTCTGCTGCCTCTGCTACTTCTTTGACTGATGTTTCTCCTTACTTCTCTTTTTGATGTCTCTGCTACCTCTCTTTTTTCTTCCTCTGCTCCTTGCCTAATGTTTCAGGTGCTCCTCCTTTTTCATCTCCTTTGCCATCAATGAAAAAATTTCCAACAGGAGGATGGAAGGTGATCAACTTGCATGGGATGGACGTCTAAAGGACAAACCAGTGGTAGTTGCTGAGGTATAGAGGTATATTATGAAATCCTTTTTCATTAATGTTCCTGTATGGTTTTTCAAAATATGGAAGTCCAAAGTCCCCATTAAGATCATATTATACACATGGCTAGTCTGGCTAAATATAAATTTGGCATGGGATAACCTGCTAAGAAGAGGCCTTTACGTTCCTCATAATGTGTTCTGTGTAAAACAAATGAAATTAATACACATCTCCTCTTGGAATTCCCCATCACATTATAAGTCTGATACACATTCTGAGGCACAACAATATACCTTTTAGATGCTTCTGCTCCATATAAGAGTATCTGAAATGGTGGATGAACAGGGGGGGAGACTACAAACGATTCCAATATATATTTTTTGGGAGATATGGAAGGAAAGGAATAAGCCTATTTTTATAATTATGATTTAGATCACAACTGGATCATTATCAAGGTCTATGCATGGCTTAATT